>JAWZYV010006915.1:0-375820 GCA_038373885.1 Cheiracanthium punctorium | reverse complement strand
AAAGAGATCCACAGTTAGATGTTACGATAGTTCTAAATACAAAATTTGAACATTCTACTGGTAAAAGTTTTAGAGTTATGCGAAATACAAAATAATTTTTTTCTTCAAATTGGGCGATATTTCGGCAAAACTCTCTAAGGTCGATGGCAAATGGCGAGATTTTGGGCATGGACCAAACAATGATTTATTGCAGACGTAATATATTTAAGATGTCCGCAGACATGAATGTATTGAAATTCTTTTGGGTTGTCTTGTAAATAAACTCTACAGTAGATTGGAACATTAAATCGAGATGCACAACTAGATGTTGCAACAATCTCATATATGACATTTCAATATTCAACGAACAATAGTTTTTGAGATATGCGAGTTACATAGTCTCTGCTGTATCTGATGCTGTCTACGTGCATAGTCTGCTGCTGTATCTGATGGCTATGTACGTACGTGCATCCAGCAGACGGCATGGAAAAACTGGTCAAAATATACTCGCGGTCGGATAACATGGGTTATACCATGCATTTATATGAACGTACATGCTAGCGTACGATGAGATGCATCGCAAAAATTCTTGCAAGTAAAGTCCCCGGGTTTTTTCGAGGAAATCTGGCTTCCGAAATTTTTCGCGCGATCACATTACTTCCTTATACCCCATACTACGAAGTAAAAAGTAATTGAAATTTCAAAATTCTAAGCCTCAGGTGCACATTACCGAAGTCATGGGCTTTTATGGGAGCTATGGAGTTCGATTTTTTTTTTTTTTTTTTCAAGCCTACAAGTTCTATCACTACAAAATATTAATATAGAGGACCATTGTTTATAAACTATAACGTTTTTCAAGAGACCGTTACTAAAAACATTTTAAAAATTGAGTTTTTTTTTTCTTCTTTTTTGAAGATTCTGAAATTTACTAAAGTTATAATGCATAGTAAAAGCTCAAGCCTGTCTAAAGCGGATCTTTAACTACGCGGAAACTTGTTCTTTTATCAAATATTTCTTGGTCCTCTGAATACTTACTCTAGGATATAAACACTTGAGGATTCAGAAATTTTTTTAGAAGGGACTAATTTAAAAAAAAAGAAAAAAAACTTTTGTGACCTAAACACGATATGCAATAAAACAAAATATCACTTTAAAGTATTGTAATTTGTTTTGGGAGGGGTGAATTTAGAATAAAAGGTTATTTTCCCTATGCAAAATGCACATTCAAGTAAAATGCTACCCTTTAGAAATGTCTTTGGAAAGGGGGAGGAGGGGCGCTCAAGCGTCTTAGCCCTTTCCCTGTATGCAACACTGGATATAACTTTTGTTTAATGGAAAACTGCGTCAATGGAAGAACATTTATTTCCGTTTAAGACAAAATTTTATTATTATACAGTAAAACCTAATAAATTTCAACCGAATCCTTTTCACTAATTCGATTGATATTATTTTAAAATACAAGTTAGATTAATTTATTTGAGTAATTACTCCTAGAAAAACATGTAAATGAATTTACTTGCGAAAATAATTTTATATCATTACAACATTATGGAATGGAATGAGTGAAAGAAAGAATATATATATGAGGGTTTTATTTTTTAAAGTCTTATGAATGTTTGATAAACTAATATTTATTTGACTTCGACGCAAAGCTCTATTTGTAGCAAACGGAATCTCATTTTGAAACAAATTGGAATCTCCAAACAGAGAAGTAAAGGAAATGGGATATTTTCTTGGGAAAGCGAAACACGTACAAAGCAGACAATGAGTCTTTTTTCCAGTGCTTCTGGTCAACCGTCACCTTGACCCCAGAATTGACCCTCACTTCCCTTCCTTGCCCCCCTTCCTCCTCCAGCATGAGGGACCATCTATAAAGGTTTTTTTTTTGTCCAAGCAGCTTTCTGCGAAGGGTCGGAGAATTGCATTGGGAGGTGGGGAAACGGTATTTGACAGTTTGGCGCATTTGGCGGAATGCTGTGTGAGGTATAACCGGACAACACAAGACTTCCTTGCACGTCTGTTAAATCAATAATATTTTCGGCGCACTTATACTAAACTTTACTTTCTTTGAAAGCGATAAAATACTGCTGTAATACTAAGGCTTAGCGATTTCGAGCCAAATATTTCCGATATCGCCCAGCTCGGTTCAATTTGAAAAATTTGTTTCTGACATTTAATTTGATGATATTTCGCCAAAAGTCGACAAGCTTGAGATAGTTTGCGAGATTTTGAAGATAGCCAAAATAGTCATTCACCACATTCTTTCAATGAATTGAATGTATCCATTTAAAGTCATTTAGGTGATCCTGTAAATAAATTACCCAGTCCATTGCAATCAAAAAAAGAGATCCACAGTTAGATGTTACGATAGTTCTAAATACAAAATTTGAACATTCTACTGGTAAAAGTTTTAGAGTTATGCGAAATACAAAATAATTTTTTTCTTCAAATTGGGCGATATTTCGGCAAAACTCTCTAAGGTCGATGGCAAATGGCGAGATTTTGGGCATGGACCAAACAATGATTTATTGCAGACGTAATATATTTAAGATGTCCGCAGACATGAATGTATTGAAATTCTTTTGGGTTGTCTTGTAAATAAACTCTACAGTAGATTGGAACATTAAATCGAGATGCACAACTAGATGTTGCAACAATCTCATATATGACATTTCAATATTCAACGAACAATAGTTTTTGAGATATGCGAGTTACATAGTCTCTGCTGTATCTGATGCTGTCTACGTGCATAGTCTGCTGCTGTATCTGATGGCTATGTACGTACGTGCATCCAGCAGACGGCATGGAAAAACTGGTCAAAATATACTCGCGGTCGGATAACATGGGTTATACCATGCATTTATATGAACGTACATGCTAGCGTACGATGAGATGCATCGCAAAAATTCTTGCAAGTAAAGTCCCCGGGTTTTTTCGAGGAAATCTGGCTCCCGAAATTTTTCGCGCGATCACATTACTTCCTTATACCCCATACTACGAAGTAAAAAGTAATTGAAATTTCAAAATTCTAAGCCTCAGGTGCACATTACCGAAGTCATGGGCTTTTATGTTCAAATTTCCAAAGCTCTGCGTGCTATAGATTTGTCTGGAGATCGCAGACAAACATTCACTTTTATTATAATATATTTAGCACAAACCTGATGAAATTTCTATGCCATTTCATGTTTTTCAAATGAACACGATTTTGTTTTAAAGCAGAATGCGGGCAAAACTTGCCAAGAATAGCAACGTAAGAACGGTTTTTAATTACTAATTAGCGGAGACATGCAACCAGCGTTACCGTATATATCAGTCTCAAGTTATATCCAGTTTCAAATCTAAGCCTAATAAGTAAAATGTGAAATAAAAGCATTTACAAGTTTGAACCCGAAATGACTGACATTAAAGTAAAACCTCACGGTAAACGACGTTCTTAGTAAAAATCCTATTCGACTCGGTTAATTTTCACTGGGTTGGCGTATCGATTTCCTTAACCCGGACACAATCAAGTCACTTAATTTGCCGAAAATTCTGAAGATAGATCACTTGAAATCCCTTAATAACTGCATTATTTCTGCACGGATAAATAAAATTTAATGCTGCATTCTAATAAACCTTATGCACATGTTTTAAAAAATGCTAGCATTTCCTTGAGCTCTCAGTAAATTGCGTCAAGTCTAAAACTGTGCTAAACGCTAGAACTCACTTTCTCAAAATCGGCATGTCAGTCATTTTATTTTTCGACAAACTAAAAAAATTTAAATATTTTAGTCTCGGAAATCTTCAATCCTTCTTATTTTGCTTATAAAACATTTCATTCCTGCTCCGATTTCCTATGCACTCGATATTATAATTAACCATACAAATATAAACCAGCGAAACAAAAATCATTATTATTATTCTTTTATTTTTACTTTAACAATTTAAAACATTTTATTCGGCAAAATTACCACACAACCACGATGCTTATTTCAAACTTTTTCACTACAGGGGTTACAATTACGGAGAGCAAAAATTAACCTTTTGACATCCTTTTTCTTAAATTTAATTTAATTTAATTTTTTTAATCGATATCTCCTAAAATAGTTCGAAATTCGGGTTTGCGGAAGACCTTCCTCAGAATTTTCCGAATCCGTGGACACCTTGGTTTTGGTCGAAACTCATCTCCCCGCCGTTTTGGAGGAGGATAGGCAGGCCCATATAGATACATACATACAAGAGTTTGTTTACCTCCGGATTTTATTATAACAGATTAAAAAGCAATTACAATTTAAAATTGAGACCGAGATGCACATTATGGAGTTCTTGAGCGTATATGATTAAATTTTTGCGACAGTTGCTCTTCAGATTTACGGACATTCATTTTTACTTTCCAAACATGTACCATGTAAGGAAAGTATTGTAATCATGAAAAATTTCGACTTCGAGATTTTGGTGTATTGACACGTTTTGAGGTCTTATGAGTTCATTCATGCTATTTTTACGAGATGTATGTGTGTGTGTGTTTGCGTGTAATGAGAGTGAACACGATAGCTCCTAAACGGTGCATTCGATTGAGCACAAACTTGGTATGTACATTGCAGGTCACCATCACAAGACCGATATTGATTTTTGAGTATAGGATTTATAGTTTTTTTACAGGACTGCGAAAAAGATTTCTTTTACATTATTGCCAATGTACGAAAGTTCTTGAACGTGCGCAAGCTTCTAAACGGTGTATTCCATTGAGCACAAATTGGACATGTCTATAAAAGGTCACGGCACGGTCACATGATTTGCAAAGATTTTGGTAAGTGTACAGTTGATAGTGTTATAAATTTTTGGGGTAACCCGCTTTTCCAGGGACTAAACTAGTAACTCGTATTCTGTGCGTCAAATAATTAAATTTTGCTTTTTGTTGCACCAAAACAGGTTAATTGGAACGGGACATATGGAGTTTTGGGTTCTAGAAATCTCGAGAAATAGTGATGCTAGAGCTAATCTGACGTCACTTTTGGGGACTTATTTTTGTCGAAAATTTTGGCAATATTTCGCCAAAAGGTTGCCAAGCCTGGCGATATTTCGGGTATATGGTGCAATTTTACCAATCGGGCATGTAATGTTTGTGTCCCTGCTTTAATTGCGCAATAGCGTAATGATTCAACTGTATTCCTATGACGTAATCAAAATTCGCGCTTTAAAGGGAATCTTCAAGAAATTTCTACTGGCTTATGCGACACCTATAAATATGGACGCCCCTGTCGAGTCAGTCTTGCGGTAGACTGCGAGCGATACCGACGTCAAACAGGGCGTTCTGCCCACTGCATTAGCCTGAGAATTTTGCTGTTATAAGCAATATTTTGCTTGATTCGAGAAACTCGTTTGCGAATGCTGTGTTTATGATTTTCCTCAAGTATTTCCACTGAATTTTAGCTTGTGGAACTGTTTTATTTTGTGTGTGAATTACAGCATCTGTGAAAGATTCTGTACTCAGAACTCAGCGGACTGCAGTTACTGGCCGTTAGTGCCCGTGAATTTTGTACAGCTGATTGTTCGACTAAGTTCTAGAAGGAATAAAGTTCGAGTACCATCTTGACAAGTGGACTTTTTAATAGAACTTTCAACATATATTGCACTTTAGAAAAACGAACACAAGAATCAATCATAGTTTTCTGCAACACTAGTTTGTTCACGTGATTGCAAAAAATAATTCTTATACATTACGATCTATGGACGAAAATCATTTAAAATGAGCTAGAGTCTATATGGTGCATTCGAAGAAGTTCAAATTGGGTATGTAATTGTAGGTCATCGTCACACAACATGTATAGATTTTGCTGAGTATAGGACTTATAGTTTTTTGACAGGGCAACAAATCGTTGTTGTTTTACATTATGGCCCATGTACAGAATTCCGGAAAGAGCGCTAGTGTCTGTAGGCTGCATTCGGTTGAGCCCAAATTGGGTATGTATAGTACGACGGTATCATGATCTGCATAGATTTTTGTATGTTTGGAGCTAATAGTTCTTTCACAAACTCGCAAGAGGTAATTCTTATATATGACGGCTTCAGGACGCACATCATTTAAAGTGAGCTAGTGTCTAAATGGTTCATTCGAGTGACATCCAATTAGGTGCGCATATTATAGGTCACTGTCTTACATACTGCATAAATTTTAGCGAGTGTACGCCTTACAGTTTTTTATATGGACACAAAAAAGTATTCTTATACATTCCGGCCTATACACTCAAATCATGTGCAATCAAATTAAGTGCACTAATGCCTGAACGCTAGATCCGACTGATTTGAATGAAATTTATTTAAACGCATGGTATCAAGTGTTCGGAAAGTCGAGTGGAGTCACTCCAGATTTTTATTATTCTAGATGGACATAAATTTGTTTTGTAATGAATGTGAGGATATTATTTAACTGGATGTTGGGTGCTTTTTTTTGCGCTGCATTGAAGGGATAAGACAGTTGCTTAATTTTAGTGGGAGTGCTTCCCTAAAAAGATTTTAGTATCCTCTAAATAAGGTAGATTATCTATTGATACAATAATAAATGGCGATCTTTAGGCGGCTCTACTCCCTCTTCCGTATAAATGTCTGTTTAAAACCTACAGCTAAGCTCCCTGATGGGGTAGAAGCGCAAAATTTCGAAGCTTTGTCGAGCACAAAATAAAAATTTTCTTCGGGAAATTGGGAGTTTAATTGAAAGAGGGGGGGGGATCTATAACTTTTTATTTTTGTCAGTTTTTTCTTTTATTGTTATTGATATCAAAATAAATGTGTTTTGAACTTGAAATTACATTTTTTGGGAGGCAACCTTAGATTTTTAAAACAATTATTTATGAAAGCTTCAGAAAGTTATTTTTAATAACATTTTCTAAAATTTAAGTCTCCTTAAAAATGCCAATTTATTCCATCTATAATTTATCATTCAGCATTCTGATATTTATTTAAATCTTAATATTACAAGCTAATCCATAATTAGAGTCAGGAGCGCACTTAAAGAGTGTGCCGAGGGGTCCCGGGCCCCCTCCCTAAATTATAGAACATTCACTGAAAAACTGCCAGTTTAAAAAATTAATAATAACGCCATTAACAATGAGATTTTAAATATACTGTAACTTAGAAACGTTATAAGCACCAATATACGCCGCTATTTTTTTGGTTACTTCCCACACATCGGCACGCCAAGAGATCGCCAACAATTTCACCCCCTTTTCAAGAAGGGTCAGTTAGTGACCCTGCAGATCTAGACTCACGGAAAATATCACGAGGATGGCCCCCGTTCTAAAGAGGGGATGGCAAAAGCGGGAAGATAACAACCCATAAATTACTCCAGCCAGTGTCATTGTGAAATCCGTGTGTGGTACATGCAACGCTTTGAAGTACAGTATTTTTCAATGAATTTCGTGTATTGATATCGGAGATGTCTAGCAAGGATATAATAAGAGTTCCTTTATCAGCAGCAATAATTAAAACTTGTCTTTAGAAAAATATTTTAAAACGCTAGAAGCATCACACTTACTATAGCTTTTTTTGAAAAAAAAATTTTTTTGATATTTTTTTTTTCACGATTTTAAAATTCGCTAATTTTAATTTAAAATGCGTGCGCTCACTGTCTCAGGAAGGAAGGAAAAAAAGAAAAGAAGGGAAATTTGGAGGAAGAAAATTGCGTTAACTATTTACAATTAACAATTTTAACAATTTACATTAACAATTTTAATGAATAAATATGTAAAAGTAAATTGATCAAATTAAAAGTAGAGTAATTTTAATTTACTTAATTCGATAATCCGGCATTTACTTTGATTAGCAGGTAGAAATCACTCGTTTAAAGTGTTTGAAACATAATTTTAGCAGATATTTGTGTTCGTGATTAAAATTAAAAATTGATGTATGAAATCTCCAGTAAAACGCTTAGCCACAATTGGTGTCCCATATTTTAAAATTATGTGAACCCTACAGTGTATTAAGTTACATTTATACGTTTTCAATAATTTGTTCTTAGTTAAATTAATTCAAAGACCGGCATTTGGTGGTTTTATCATTCAAGAAATGAAAGTCCGTTTGCTATTGCTTTTGAACAACTCACTTCTGTACAGAGTTGGGCAGTATCGCAAATACATGTATTTGAAATACTATTTTCAAATTACATTTGTATTTTTTATTTTCACAAGAAAAAGCAAAGTATTTTGAAAATGTATTTTAAAATAAATTTTCAATGTATTTGGTATTTTCAAAATACTGAAAATACATTTTTCATTTTGACGTTAAATTAATCTTACACAAAAAAATTAGCTTGGTTTGGGAAAATCAAACAAAAATAATAGAACTGTAATTAATTTTTTCCCAGTTCATGATATAAACAATTCTGTTGCATCTGCAATATTTTAGTGTTATATATGGTAACTAAAGAGGTGTTGAGATTTTTTGCAACGCTTAGGTTATGTTAAACAGGAAGGAGGGAGGAAATCTCACACGCCTATTTAGATCAATCAGTTTAATGATATTCGGGTCTAGGAGGCTTTCTGTATTGCTGATAACTGATTCACAAATGTGAATGCAGCTGAAAAGGGAGAAAAACATGTTTCAGTAATATTCATTAGATTTCTGAAAAAGAATTTATCAGTAATTCGAAATGCGTTACCAAGTTACAGAAAAATAAGCCAGTCAGCATTTCTGAAGTTATATTACGAGATGTATCCAGCTTCCAGTTAAGATGAGTTTGCGAGTCGGGCAATTCTCAGTGGAAAAATTTTCAAATTTTATCTGTAGATGCAAATGAGAAAGTTAAGGAGAAGTGCCAGCTTTGTCAAACTAAAAGGTCTAGCATAAGTGGAACATTCAAAACTACTACAAAGTTTAAAACTCACTTTAAGGTAAAACTTCAATTTTATCACAAAATTGATTAAGCTGAGTTCTTTTGCTCAAATGTTTAATTGAATTCAATAAGTCATAAATCTTAATATGCAGGCTTTTCACCGCCTTTTTTTTCAAGTGAGGAAACCTTTTTTAATTGAATGCTCAGCAAGTCATACTTACTTCTCTTTCCATCAAAGCATGTTTGTCCTACAGTATACATATATTTATTTATTTAGTTAGTTTTGTCCTGTTTGGAAATCTAAGTAAACCCTAAGTTTCTTTTATTAATTTTAATTGTTCATCATTTACTTATCTTTTTCTCATCAGATATTTAGAATCATGGATGGATCGTATTCGAATTCTCCGAAATTTAAACCTCACCATTGATGTATGTATTAAAAAATATTAGATATAGGTTTGAATACGCTTTAAGAGTTTGAACCCTAAATTTATGCTTCTTAACATAATTTAAGGTTTTATTTTATTAGCTTGGATGAAATGAAAATTTCAATAAACTTTTCAATTTTTAATGTTGTTCTTATCAAATTATATGCAATTTCAGTGATACGAGAGAAGTTGACGATAGCGACCGCCCCCCCCCCGAGAAAAAGAAATTAATGTAAAATATCCTATTTTACTTCCATGAAATGGATGTATATGTCAATCTTCTAACTAACCGCCCCCACCGACGACAAAGTAACCGCCCCCCCCCCCCGACAAACTTGCATTAATCCGCCACTGAAACTTCTACGAATGATGATGAAGATTGGTTTGAATTTAATGACTCCGAACCATATACCAAAAATTCACGAAATGCGGTTGAACTTGAACTGCTAAAGTTTCTTTCCGAAAAATCAAAAGATTTGAAAGTTTTAAATTCATATCCGACAGTAAAAGAACTTTTCATGAAATTCAACACAAGTTTGCCGACTAGTGCTCCTGTCGAAAGACGTTTTTGCTTTACAGGTATTATAAGTGCTCCACAAAGAAATTTACTAAGCGATAATCAGTTCGAAAAACAAGTTTTTTTAAAGCAAATTATTCTCTTTCTAAATCATAGTGCTTAGAATAACTAACTATGCCATCTTTTAAAAATCCTTTTCAAAATTTCTTTATTAAATTGTATACTGTTAAGTAAATTAATACAATGACACACTTTTCTTTTGTAGTAATATATGAATGCATCTTGTGTTTGCGTGATTATGGAAACGCTATACTAGGGCAATCTGCCAAGGATGGGGGGGGGGTGCCTAGGGAGGAGAACTTTCTAAGGGGTTCTAAATCGTATTCACGTTGCATCTGTAAAAAAACCTACCAAAAATCCAGACTATTAGATCGACAGCTGCTCGATGGGACCCAATCCCGGGACCTTTCACTCTTCGGCCGTCTACCATTTTCAGTGACATAACTACTGTGCGATGGTAAGGCTATAAATGTATATTAAAGTAGAAATATAATTCAACGCATCTTCGTTTAGAAATATATTTAATTTTATATTTCAATTCCATTCATTATCACTGAAAAATAACGTTCAATAAATACTTGTCACACATTTTTGCTTTCATGCCTTTTAAGATGCAATTTATTCCAGGAAAAATTCAAGTATATGTAAAAAAAAAAAAAAAAAAAAAAGTTACTATTAAATTTGTTTGTTCATCTTAAAATACACTGGAATAAAAACTACTAGAAGTTTCTGTAGAAAATTTTACTTAATTGAAGTTTTAGACGTATTTCGTGTGTATTAAGAAAATACATGTAGTTTGTATTTTTTCAATTTAGAAAGCATTTTGTATTTTGTAATTTTTTGTGTTTGAATAAATGTAATTTGTATTTTGCATCGAAAATACATTCTTTTATGTATTTTGCCCAACTCTGCTTCTGTAGCTGCTTTCAAAGAGCATTGCAGAGCAAGCAGTAATTATTTTTATTTCCAACGGAGGGGAGTAGAATACTCCCCTCCGTTGCACTGGAGAGAGTATGAGGGAACGTCCTCTAAGTGAAACTGTACTCCCCCTCTCTATACAACGGGGCATGAGGGGGAGAAAAGCAATAAATTTTAGGTTTACCCTTGCCGATCTGTGGGAAGATAGGTATTTTTTTGTATTATAATAAGGGTTACTGGATTGAAAACTATTACTTCACTGCTCTGACCATGTAGCTGGAGGTCACAGGTCAAGATTTCCCCAACACGTGCAGGGGCAGAGCCCCCGGGAAGGGAGGGGGAGAGTAGACAATTACAAGGCGAGCCTGGGTACTGAACGCGTGGAGGTGTTGTGACGTCACAAGAGAGGATGGGCTTTTCTCCGTTAAAAGCATTAGAATCATAAGGAAAAGTAGAAGAAACTAAGATGTTTTGTGCCTTTTTTGGATACTAATGGTAAGTCAGCAATCTCTATTCTTAATACGACATACTTGATAATAGTTATTAAGCTATAGAGTACATAAAAATATAAAATTGCCGTATTTTGCGTTAGTTTTATTGATTTCTGTTCTTTTGTTCAAGCAATCACTATGCTTCCGTTTGCTGCGTCCCAGGCTGTAAGTAAAGCTAATTACAAAAGAGGAGAAAATGTAAATGTTTTCACTTTTCCCAAAAAACGAAGAAATGAGGGCCGAATGGACTAAAAATATTCCAAGAAAAAATTGGTCCCCAGGAAAAAATATGTATGTTTGTATTGAGCATTTCCGAGATGAAGATCTTTTAAAAAACGATGCTATTTTAAAATCAGATGGGGCACTTTTAACTGTAAAAAGAAAGCATTATAAATTAGAACCGAATGCTATCCCGTGCATTTTTTCGAGCTTACCAGCCTATATATCCGATATTACCAAAAAACAAGAAATAACTGATCCTACTAAAAGAAGAGAAAACGTTTAGGAAAAAGATATTGAGGAAACCGAAAAAAATAATGCAAAGGAAAATATAAATTCTTTTGAAATTAAGAAATGTATCAAGAGTTTCATGGCAATTCTATGTTAAGAAAATTTCACCATTAATTATAAATTAAACGCAGATCCCCTTCCACTGCACATACCAAGTAGCTTAAGGTTCAATGCGGATCTCATGGTTGATTTATTTATTTAAAAAAAAAAAGAGAGAGAGAAATGTATTTGCTGGATACTTAGAAAAACAAAAATATAGAAGGTATTTATTAAAGAAATATTTCCAACTAAACGGTTTACCGGAATTTGTTGAAAGTTCTGAAATTAAGTATGAACACAGATTTGGAAATTAACTCAAAAAAGAAAATGTATTACTGCAATGCTAACAACAATAACAAAAAAGTATATGTATTACTGCAATATATTTTACATGAAAACCCCTGAGAGCATTTAGGCAGTTTTACATATTCAAGAGTTATACTCACTAATTTTTAAAAATATTTAATTATGTATATTTCAAATGTCTCAATGTGATATTTGAAAGTCTTATCTAGAAAAAACTAAAGCAAACACTTGTAGTGCTTTCATGAAAAACTTTATAGTATTTGTAAGGTTTGGGTAATAAAAGCTTTTACTTTTTATTTTCTTGTTTTTTGTGCTTTAATTGCTTCTAATAAAATTTGACATTAGGAGTCTGTATAACATAATTATATATAGAATGTATTGTACAAGTTTTTAAAATATTAATTGTGGAAATTTCTGATTATATTCCTCGTGCTACTAGTGTTTATTGACATTATTGATCAGATTTCTTCCATAGAATTCAATACAAACTCTTTGAAATCCCATCCTCTCTTGTGACGTCACGAAATGGCTTGAGATGACTATTTATGAATCTGGATATTTTTAACATCAATTCTTTCAAAAAGCTTATTAAAACGAAGCAAAACTAAATAATGTATTTCAGTTTTTAAGTAAAATTAATAAAAATTATTATTTTTACTTAAAAATATATTTACTTTTACTTACTTAAAAATATGACTTTACGCTTATACAACGTATAAATTTAATCCATATACATATTATTTTAGATAAATGATAACATTGAGTAACCATTATATTATTTAGAATGTATTTGCTAGCCTGAAATGCAAAACATACTGCATACAATGCTGAAACTGCTTTAAATTCAGTACCAATTTATTTCATTAATTTCTGACACAAAATATTGTTGATTCACTATTATTTAAGAACAAAGTGTTGTAAAACGAAAATGCTATTTCAATGCGTCATAAAAAATTAAGCTACTCGTATTTATTGGCATTATTAATTCCATTTCTTCCATTGAACGCAATGCAAACTGTTCCAAATCCCATCCTTTCTTGTGACGTCACGAAAACCAGTACCCAGACCCCCTCTTGCTTTCTCCTCTTCTTCAGTCGCGGCGACCCCGGCAGGGGTCATAAACTTTCGATCACCGACACGAGCTTCCGGGGAGGAGTTTTTCGAGGGTGGCATAGATTGGAGGGTGGAGGGGGGGGGGTTCTGCTTCGGACGGGACTCGTTTAAGGCCTCTTCAAATATACAGAGACATGTCGCGGGACTCTAGCAGTAGGGTGCCAATAGCGGAACCAATTCTCAGTTGTAAGCAATAAATTTTACCCACCGCAAAAAGTGGGGTTACTATATTTGGCTTGAAATCTCCGAAATACGTTCATACGGTACAAACAATTAGTGTATTTTTGCATTGTATAATTTTAATTTTTCCAGAACTCAGATAGTCTTTTATTATTTTAACTGTTCACATTTGTGTACCCTGTGCCCCCCCCCATTTTTTATTTATTGATACTCAGTGCTCTGTACATATTTAACCTTTAATACAATGCCTTAAGAGCGAAGTTGGAGGGAGCAGAGGCCCCCAGGTACTCTGGAAATCAGTCTAGTAGCGAAGAAGCGAAAATAGAGTGAGTGTCTTCATAATCCGAGATGTGGAGCTCCAGCGAAGACGATGCGATTATCTCGTATCTTGTATGCTCATCGCCCGTCAAAAAGGAAAAAAAATATGGGGTTCACCCAACGCTTCAAAAGAGAGAAGCATTGGGTGAATTTAATTTGGTGAAGGCATTGCTGTCAGATGAAGACAGATTTTATAATTATTTTCATGTTGGGAGGACCTCTAACGCATATTCAATTTACATCTGGAGAAAACCGTCCAAAATTTCAAACCTAGATCGACAGCCGCACGGCAGCACAGAACCCTGAACCTTCACACTTTAGCCATCTTACCATGTTGAATGTTGAGTGTTCTTTCCATTCGTCCATGGTGGGGCCTGATTTATTAAATTTTTATCAAGTAATGTAATTTTGTAATTATTTAAGATAGGGAAACCATAAAGTTCTATGAGAAAAGAGACGAGACGAGCGGAAAAATTACTTTGTAAAGATTTGGAACTCTTCTACTTCTAGTCAGTGACTTATTTAGAAACAAGTATAGTTTTGCCCCTTCTTTATATAAAAAAGCCAAAAAAAAAAAAAAAAAAAAAGAAAGGTTTTTAGTTCTCAAATGAAAAAGAAAAGAATAGGGATTGGAAAGTACTTCATGTCATTTTAAAAATAAATCATTCCGCTCTGTGGGGATTGCGAAATGAGCATTTTTACTGCGTTCTGAATTCATTTGTAGTTTTGTATTGTTTTCGTTCTAAAATATTTCAAAGCTTGAGATGAGTCCCTTCACACAAATCCAGGAGCCATCACTAAAATTATTCTATCTTATGGGCACCCATGCTGTGCGCTACTGCATAAACCTACACTTAAGTATTGTGATTGTGATTTAGTATGAATCATAGCTAACATCTGTTTAATCTTCCAACTTGCGTCCGAATTGAGAATTTTCATTACATTATATTTCAATAGTTTTTTCTTCTTTTTTTAATTCTCTTTATTTCATGATATTCCCACATGACTAAAGATTGATACTTATCACATACAAGATAGATTGACATTTAAGATCACATATAAGATAGCCTGTTGTAAATTGTGTTCTTAAAGGGAATTTTTCAGAAATAGAAAATTTATTTATTTAAAATAGTGGTCTGATTTTTTTAAAATTGTATAAACACTTACAAAATTATATCATATCTATTATTATCTAAGTGTTTAATTCTGTCTTTGCGTACATACAAATGTATGTGCGTGCTAACCTATTTTCGTTTTTACCAAATATAAGATTAAAAGGGCCCCCAGAATCGTTCTCACCCTTGGGCCTCGTAAACCCTAGTTACGGCACTGTATCCGTGCAGGGGAAATATTGCAAAATATGAAAGTTACGATTTTTTTTGGGGGGGGGGGATTTTTCATAATTCATCATGTGTTGATTTTTTGTAACGGTTTATAATATAGATTATAAACGATAGGCACATGTAAACGCGTTTTAAAAGTAACCTTAGAAATGAAGAAAAAAAACTTTCTAAGTGGGAAAGTGTTTGGAACAGGAGCGAAACTTTTTAAACGGGTTGTTTTAACACCGTAAGGAAAAGGAAAATATGGGACACATAAATAAGAACATTTTAAGCAGAAACTTCTTAACGGGTTTTACTGTAGATCAAAAGGTGTTAATAATTAAATAAATCAGTAAATTTGCCATTTTGATCAGATTTGATTTTTGCCTGTAGAACATTGGCCAAAATGAGTTATTTTCCAAGAAATAGAAGCAATTTCTAATAATGGTAACTTTCACTTTTAACTACCATTTCTTCCCCAACAGACAACTCAGAAAAAGGATGTAGTACCTCACACTGAGCCTTATTATCGCATGGGCAAATCGGGACTTTGCTCGAAAGGGCCCCCAATATCAAATGTTGTTTTGAAATATTATTTTTTATATTAAAATTTTATGAAAAAAAAACCAAATTTTATAGATGAGGGCCCCAAATTCATCAATGCACGGGGCCCTAGTTGGTCATAATCAATCTCTGCTCACAAATTTAGTGTGTACGTTCACCTTTTTTTATGGGGTGGTGTTAGATCAACAAGCCGATTTCTTATCAACTAGTTTATTATGATTAGTGCTAAATAAACAAAGTTACAAAAATTAAATAAGAAACGCTTAATAAAGCGAATTAAAATAACTAACTTTACAATTGCATGCTTTTCATAGAAAACTGTAAAAATACAAAGTTTAAAATCATTTTATTTCTAAGGTTATAAAAATCTTGAAACCGAAATTTTAGTTTTATGTACGTAATAATTTTACGTTGTTTGTTTGTTTGTGTGTGTGTGGTTCCATGAGAGACAAAGATTCATCTCACACGTTCTATTAAATACCAGTTCACTGACTGTTCAGTTTCAATTGTATGAGTATTGTGTAAGTGATTTTTTGTGATAGCTTTCAAAAAGTAAGGTCGCTGAAAAACATTATATACAGTGATAATCTTTAACTTTTAGTAATTTTATAAAATGTTATTTTTTATCGTTGATTAATATCACGATTTAAACCTCCAATTTTAATCATTCGATAAAAAACCATCGCCATCCTTTAAATAATTGACTATTAAAATTTAAATAGTAAGTACATTGTATTATTATAATTTATACAAATGAGCAATTTTCTGTATGCCACTCGATTCCCTTCCCTATGCCTCTACAAATTACATCACACTAGCTTCACTAAGATTTGGCTGAACATTTTGGCGACGGTTTCATGGAATAGTGTAACCATTTCCTTTAAAAAGGTGGCGATACTCCGCTATTAAACCAACAAAAGATAATTGGGGACCGTGAATAATATCGTGGTTTCGCACATCCCCCATCTATTGTTCGGTAGAGGACACTCCAAGTGTCGCAGCGTCCTAACCATGACGAATTTCCCCGTTCAAATACATTGTAACCGCGACATGTCTCTGTATATTTGCAAGGGCCTTTATTCAGATTTTTCGAAAGACTGATAACAGAGAAGTAATTTTTAAGGCCGCTGCAGATACCCAGAGACCGTCGCTGGCCGCTTGGCCAATTATCACTTGTAAGCAATAAATTTTTTGCACGAGAAGAAAGCAGGAGATACTCCGGACAAAAGGTAATTGGGGATCGTGGATAATATTGCGGTTTTCACACTTGTGGTTTTCACCCCATCTATTGTTCGGTAGAGGGTCGCAGCGTCCACACCCGGTCAAATTTCCCCGTTCAAATACATTGTAGCCGCGACAGTCTACAATGTATTGAACGGGGTACATGACATGTCCCCGGGGACAGTCCCCACTCCGGAGGAGAGCGGAGTGGGGACTGTCAAAAAGTAGAGTCAAAAGGTCTTTTCGGCAAAATGATAACTACACGGAATCTTTGCTGTCTCGGAATGGAAGCAAGTTGACCCTGACCCTAGCTGCCCTCCCCCTCCTCGCGGTCACTTCTATGCTTGCGGTAGCTCTCTTCGGCTCCTGTCCAGCTGTCATGGAGTAGCTGTCATTTATCATCAATAATGGGGCTGAAACCGTGATCCGCCACAAAAATTACAGGGGATGTTGTCAGCAAATGAATAGTAATAGCATAATTACTTTTTTTTTTCTTTAATGATACACTATGACATATTTTAAATCTCGAGATAAAACTTCTATTCATAGATTTTTGAGGGGGGAAAAAATTCTTTTTTTTTTTTTTTTTTTTTTTTTGAAGCATTGCCTTATCCGCAGGATAAATGAAATTTAAAATGCACATATATTTACTGTTGAACATACTTAATGTTGCAAATTCAGTAATAAAATATTATTAACTTCAAAAAATTAAATACATTTTTAGCATTTTTTAATTTGATTTCAAATTATAATTTAAAAGATGATTACATATGTGTGTTAAAATATTTTACTATAGATATGTTTGTAAAAATTTCATTTTTTTTTCTCATCCAGGTTTAATATTAGTTCATTCTATATGCCATGTTTACTCACGTATTAGTCACCCTCAAATAATTAGTCGCACCCCCGTTTTAAAGCAGAAAAAAAATCGTCAAATTGTTTTATCGGCATAAAAGTCGCAGTCACGTATATTTGACCTTCATATGTGTCTATAAAAATATTAGTGTGGAAATATAGCTCTTTTTTGTGTACAACTGTCGAAAAGATTATTTAATATATTGCAATAATCTGGAAGCACGTGGTAAAATGGTAATGTTTTAGCATTAGAGTAAACAATATTATGTAGTAGATTTCCCATCACAATAGTCGCACCTAAATTTCACCATGAAAAATTGACACAAAAAGTGCGACTATTACGCAAGTAAACACGGTATATTAACACCAGTTACAACTTGTTAGAGAAATTTGGTCATGCTATAGACAATTCATTAAAAATGCTTTTTGAGAAAATACGGTTTAAAGTTACCGTACTCTTTTTAAGCATAAGATGCTTCCTAGGACGCGTTGCTTCTTTAGAATGTCTTTAAAATTTTTTTTATTAATTATTATTGTTATTATTATCATTATTTACAGGGAACCCATCTCAGACTCTAACATTTCAAAGATTTAATAAAAAAAATAAAAATCTAGTACACACCAAGTTAAGGGTTTTTTTTCCCTAAAAAACAGATATTTTTAATTCTGTGTGTTTTTCTACGGGGCCCTTTTTTAGGCCTCCTCCTGTAGAAAACAGTAAATATAAATAAACTATTGCTTCAAAATGTATTTAACATGAATAACTAAAAATTAACCAGCTGCAAAATTTGGTCACGCTACTATAAATAAATGCTTGACATTAGGATAACACATACAAAAATATTCTGGAACATTTTATTTGAAAAATAGGTAATGAAATTGACGATTGAAAATTAAATATTCTAATTGAAATATTTATTATCCTATATTATCATCGAACTACAGCATTTCAATTTGTATCTTAAACAATCTCTCTCTCTCTCTCTCTCACTCTTTTTTCTTTTAAACTGTTATAACATTCTTCTTTGTATGGTGTGATATGAAAGTTGCTTTGTATTGTTGCTTGTAATATCCATTTGGATAGAGCAACCTTAGACAACAATTATTAATTTTAAAATGCTGAAAAGTTTAAGCACATCTAAAACCTACTGCTATAAAATTATCATCAAGGAAATTTTCAAAATGTTCACATTTATGTTTCTGCTTGCATTGCAAGAAGTTAGTTTTGTTTCGTTTGAAAACTAACCCGCAATTCAATTTTTATTTCAAAGATTTTCTGTTAGAAGTAAATTTTACTAAGAAACTAGTTTAACACGCTGATGACAGAAATAAATATTCTTACCTTACGTTTTGAATAAATATGCGGCAAAAAGATGGTTGAGTATGCTTAAAAAAGTTATTTATCCTAACTAATATTATAAATGCAAAAGTGAGTTTGTTTGTTTGCTACGCTTTCACGCCTACACCGCTGGACCGATTGTGATGAATTTTGATATAGAGATAGATGGGAACCTGTAGACGGCTATAGGCTACTTAGAATTTTAAAGTTTTAATTACTTTTTTAATAATTAATTAAAAACCGTTTTTACGTTGCCATGCTTGGCGAGCTTCACCCGTATAAAATGATTCATGCTTTGAGCTAACAGAAATGCTATTACTTCCATGAAGTATCTCGTGCATTTGAAAATCATGAAATACCACGAAAATTTTGCCAGTTTTACGCCAAATCTATCTATATCTATAATAATAAAAATGAATGTTCTCCTGACAAATCTGCAGCACGCAGAGCCATGGGCGCCGGCAGAATATTTCCCAGGGGGGGAAAGACTACTCAAGGGGGGGGGGGGTCAATGACTACTTCAACGTATAGTTACCATGTTGGAAAGAGCAAAAAAGCAAGGGAAAACACTGCATACAAAAATCCAGGGGGGGGCGATTGCCCCCCTCGCCCTATGCTGCCAGCGCCCATGCGCAGAGCTTTGAAAATTTGAACATATAAACCCAAGACTTTGATAATGTTCAACTGAGGCTCAGAATTTTGAAATTTTATTACTTTTTTAACTATTAATTAAAAACCGTTTTTAGGTGGTCATGCTTGGCGAGTGTCGCCCACACAAAATGGTTTATGCTTTGAAATGAAGCACAAATTCTATTTGCACAATCATGTGCATTTGAAAAACATGAAATGGCATGGAAATTAGGTTAGTTTTGTTTTACGTCACTAGGGGCCAAAGGCCGTAGACTCGCTTTTCGTACAAGGCATTCGGCCCCTAATAAGGCTTATTCGTAAAAAAGGCATAATTGACAAAACCCAAAGATTGGATCTGATAGAATATTACTTAACTGCACATTCCTTGGTTCTTGAATGTTCCTTAGAACAACTTCACAACCTATGGAACACCTTATTGTTTGCGTATGGAACACCTTGCGAACCCATGGCGATTTTTCATAATTTACCGACTTACGTTTACCTATAGTTAACAATTATTTTTAAGAAAACAGTTCTTCATATGTTTTCTTTGATAAAAACTACGGAACAGGTATTATATCTTAAGAAGAATATTTCGTGAAGATATTTGTCAAAAAAGTTTACTTTGGTTCCTTTGTACGTTGGCAAGTGTCGCCAACTTCTTCGTTTAGTACAAAAGAACAAATGACCAATGACCGTACAGCCAACTGCTTGTCTGTTGTATTTTAATCGTGTTTTTGTTACTTAATAACTGAGGTTGTGGATTTTCTTTGGGACATTGTGCTTTTTTCTAGATTTTTAGTGAATAAGGAAAATTTTTCAGCATGTCACCAACAAAATTCAGCTTTTGGATATCCAACTATTCAAAGATGGAGTGTAGGCACGTTCCGTTCTCCACAAAACTAACCAAATCAGAAAATTCAGTGTATTTTACCTCGAAATTCAATTTAGTTCCATGTACAGTGTCGTCCCGGAAAAGAGCGAGCCCCCTTCCTCCCCCCGCGATTTTTTTAAATATTCGAAAGACTTTTTTACACAAATCAAGTGTTTTAATTATGATTGACTCTACTTTTATCAAATAGTAGTAAATAGCTCCTTCTCACAAGGAGAATAGCGTTCTTTATTTCATTTATTTCGTTTCGCGTTCTTTCATTTTTTTTTCTATTAAAAAAAGAAAAAAAATCCGATGAATTTTATGATAATGTCAGATGAGAAATTTTTGAGGAACCCTATCGCACAAAAATAACTGAGGAATAGTGATTTAGTGGGTACGTATACGATTTAGTAGGAAGAAGGAGTTGGTGCCTGTGTAAATGTCACTCCTTCATAGGGGGTTGTACTTATGCTAGGTGAAAATGTCGCGAAGTTTCAATAAGATCGCATATTTTTAAGTTTTATATAATGCTAGAAAGAATGTCCACTCTAAATTGATATTTTGTTGAGCAAAAATTACTTGATTGGAATTTTTTGTGAAATATCTGGCAATACATCATCAAGAATCGAAAGCTTTGGCAATCATTAGGCTTTTTTTCTTTTTCCATTTTGCACTTATCTATAAAAGTTATAAAATCATTACACAAGACATTTGCAAGCTTACTTGAAATTTAAAAGTGAATTATAGCTTTTACAAAAAATAAAGAATATCAATCTAATAATTCATAGGCCACAAACTGTTTATTATTATTTACACTAGATGCAGTACCCGTTCTTCGCACGGGAATGAATGGACTTTTGAATATTACGATTTATTGTGATTACTATTTATTGTAATAAAGAGATATAGCAAAAATGGATATCGCGTTATATTGTGTTCATAATCATGCATACCGAATTTCAAGGCAATCGTTTGTATGGTGAAGAAGGCGATGCGGCGTAGCGCAATCTACTGGCGAATTTTAGCAAAATGGATACGGCGAAAATATTCTTCGCATTCAGATATCGATGTATACGAATTTTCATGACGATCGGCTCGATAGTCCTGAAGTTCATGTGTTGACGTGACATCTAGTGTCAAGTTATAGGAAAATGGATAGCGCCAAACTCTTCCCTTTGTTCAAATATCTATGTATAGCTATTTTCATAGCCATCAGTTGCACAGTCAAGAATTGATACACTGCAGGGCCATCTAGTAGTTAATTCAAGTAATGATTTGCTACAGCGCCGTCAAGTGGCGAATTATAGCAAAATGGATAACGCCAAAATATTCTCATTGTTCAAATAGCTATGTATACTGATTTTCATAGCGACCGTTTGAATGGTCAAGAATTTGGACTGCTGCAGCGTCATCTAGTGGCGAGTTCAAAATAATAATGCATTGCAGTGCCATCTAGTGGTGAGTAACATCAAAAGGAACACAGTTAGAATATATTCTTCGAGCTCAAATGTGTAAGTATAAAATAATTTATGCCGATCGGTCGAACGGTATAGAAGTTGATGCGTTGCAGCGCCATTTAGCGCCAAGTTACAGCAAAATGGATAGTGGAAAATATTCTCCGTGTTCTAATATCCGCGTATACCAAATTTCATCGAAATTGGTTTGACGATATTCGCATAGCAAACGGCTAAACGGAATAGAATTCGACGTTCTTCTGCGCCACCTAGTGGCAAGTTAGAGGAAAACGGATAGCATAAAACCTTCTCCATGACAAAAGACTTAGGTGAACCAAATTTCATGGCGATCGGTGAAACGGTGCTGGAGTTTTTCAACCTCATACACACATACCAACATTCATTTTTATCTATAACCAGTGTTATAATATATACCAGTCTCAAATAAAATCCAGTTTCAAATGTAAGTCTCGCCAAAGTGCCAATACACCATTTTGCAAGAGTTTTTTCAGGAAATCATTCGAAGCATTGACTTAGAAGCAGCAATCAAAATGGGAAACGGTTCGACCGCCAAACAGTAAAGCAGGCATATTTTTAAAATTATCAACTATAACGTGTTTTATTTATCGTTATCTCGATGAGAAGAGTTCAATTTTCTGAAATTTGGCGAAATTCCCCCAAGTTAAATCAATGTACTCAATTGGCGAGATTTCTGAAGCTAGATCGCTTGAAATGCCTATAACTGCATTATTCGCATATTATAACTGCATTTAAATAACTGCATTATTTCTGCACGGATAATTAAAATTTAATGCTGTATTCTAATAAAACTTATACACTTGTTTTCAAAAATTCTATTTCCTTAAGCTCTCAGTAAATTGCACCAAAAATCCTAAAACTGTGCAAACCGCTAGAACTCACTTTCTAAAAATCGGCCTATCAGCCATTTTATTTTTCGCCAAACTGAAAAAATTTACATATTAGTCTCGGAAATCTTCAATCCTCATTGTTTTGCGTATAAAACATTTGATTCCTGATCTCATTTCTTATGCGCACACGATATTATAATTAAAAAAATAACCGTACAAATATAAACTAAAAAAATCATTATTATTCTTTTATTTTTACTTTAAGAATTTCAAACATTTTATTCGGCAAAATCGCCACACACGGCAACCACGATGCTTATTTCACACTTTTTTCACTACAGGGGTTACAATTACGGAAAGCTTTCTGCGAGGAGAACATAAAAAATTCCGGGAACGGGTGGATTTTCAAAGTTTTAAAGTGGATTATCATTTATTCTATATTATTCTACATTAGGGTGGATCGAAAAAAAAAATTTTTTTATTTTAATGACGGCTGACATGACAAAAGTTGCCAAATGGTCAGGTGAGAATTTTTCAAAAAAAAATTTTTTTTTTAAACATCCCCTTCAGGTGCCCCACTCACCCCAAAAAATCAATTTTTGAAAAAGATACATATAAATGTAATGGTTTGGATGTCATAACTTTTCGAATGGCCAAAAATTTCTTTTTCCAGAAACATATATTTCTGAGCATTTCCATTGGGTGCTCCAAATCTAAAAATTTGAATAGAAAAAAAAAAAAAAAATAGGCTGTTTCCCTCGCCAGCCTCGACACGAAACAAGAATTAGCTTCCGTCCGTGCTTCTGATATGACGTCACTATATTTTCCCCGCCAAAAGAATGAGACGTCTCGCTGATACGCAGAGGATTCCAGGTAGCATATGTTAAAAGACAGCTTTTGTTGAGATTGATTATGAATGTTTGAAATTAAAAATTACTCTGAATATTTCATCAACCACATTCTGGTAAGTACTCTACATTGCTTGTTTATAATCTGAAGTAAGTTAGTTCATAATTTTCTCCAGTATATACTGTGATATGTTGTTTTTCTTTCATATTACTTCTAGTATTCTTCTGTTAGCTATGTTTCTTTTTTTTTACTTCCTTACATTTATTTCAACTATTTATTTTATTTTATTCTACTTTTTTTGCGAGAGATATAAAGACAGAATGAGTTCAGGCAAAAATCCCCCAAGGAAATCTTCTATTTGTTTGGCAACCCCACCGAGATGTCTCCAATAAAACTTCCTACAAATGCAGATATAATTCGAATGTATTTGCTTGTCAGAAACCAGACAAAAAGCCTTATGAAAAACAAAGACCTACCTGCTCGTTTGATATCAAAAAAAGTCTCGGAGGCGTTGGAAATTATATGGAAGAAGTCTTCTATTCCAATAATTTCAAACAAAGGAATCGTTGAAAAGATAACAAAACTCAACAACAATACAGGAAGATTTTAAAACTATACAATGGTAGAAAAGAATCAGAGGGCTACACAAAGAAACTGGACGATCCGAAGTGCAAGTGGGAGTGAACCCTCTTTGACATTGCTTGCTGCAAATGCGACGATTTTGCATCATGTGCTGTTCAAAAGAAAGGTTCATGTAGATGAAAGAACATTTTTGAACGAACAGCGAAGTACTAGAACTATGATAATAGGGCCAGTTGATAAAAAAACTACAAAACAGCTTCAAAAAAGACAATAAAGAAAAATAAAACGAGCTAAAAACTCGAAAACTGATTTTTATCCTTCTAGTTTCACAGAAATTAGTGATTATAAAGAGTTTGAAAGCAGTTATTCTTCTGAAAATGAAGAGAAAGAGGAGGATACAAATAAAGAGGATGAAAAAGAAATCAGCAGAAAATCAAATTCATTTAGACCCTCCTACAGCTTGCAACACAACTTTGATCTACAACCCTCTTGCTCTTCTGCTTCTGGTGATTGTTCAAATGTTCAAAAAATAAAACTTTCCCCTTTTTCTAGAGAATGTGATCGTCGTGGATCTCAGACAGAGCAGCTGCATCTCTTTCTTCCGCTCTTCTGCAAGATCTTGGCCTAGTCAGCGAAATGGATACTACTAAAGTTATTGATCGAAATAAAGTTCGCAGAGAGCGTGAAAGACACAGTAAAGAATTACAACAAGGTAATTTATCTTCGAAAGTGCAAGGCCTCTATTTCGATGGGCGAAAAGATAAAACTAGAACACAAGTTAAAAAAGGTAATAAGTATTATGGCTGTATTACCAAAGAAGAACACATTTCTTTAATACAAGAACCAAGCTCCATTTACCTTGGGCATCTAACTGTTTCGTCTGGATCTGCAAATAACATTAAGAATGGAATATTAACCTTCTTTAATGACAAAGGTATATCAACCGATTCCCTTATAGCAATCGGATGCGATGGAACAATCGTCAATACTGGTGCAAAGGCAGGAGTTATAAGTCTTCTAGAAGCTGAACTAAATCGTCCACTTCAGTGGTTCATTTGCATGCTGCATCTAAACGAACTTCCTCTACATCTTCTGGTTCAGCTTGATGGCGTAACTCATGGCCCCAAAGCATTTTCTGGTGCAATTGGCAAGTTATTGCAAACTTGCCATACACTTCCTTTAACGAAATTTTGTAAGATCAAGGGAAATCCATTTCCAGATGTCGATCGGAATATTTTGAGTACAGACCAACGATATTTCTTGGATCTGTTAAAAGCGGTGTCTTCAGGAGAATGCAGTCAAGATTTAGCTGCTATTCGACCAGGGCCGGTAGTGCATTCCAGGTGGTTGACTAGCTCAAATGAAATTCTTCGTCTCTATGTGGCAACAGAAGAGCCTTCCGAGAATTTATTACATTTAGTTACATATATTATGAAGGTATACGGTCCAATGTGGTTCCACATAAAAGGAAAGCCACTGTGCACTGAAGGATCTAGACACCTGTGGAAGCTAAATATGTACTCAAGATACATGCCGGATCACCTAAGAAAAACTGTTGACGCTGTCATCCAAAGAAACGGATTTGCACATGCAGAGAATTTGCTTTTGCTATGTTATACGATGATAGAGATACCATTCGAAAATTAGCTTACCACAAGGTTATATCTATCAGAAAAGAGAATCATAATACTTCATCTGTGAGAAATTTTCGTGTACTGGTAATAAACATGCGATCAACTGATTGTAGGGATTTAATTTTTTGGAGTGACAATAACGAGTGTTTAGAGCCTCCAGTATTAAAAGACATCTCCGATGAAGACTTAAAATCATTCTTGTCAAAGGATATTGCTTCAGTTAAATTTCCTCATTTATCTAACTTCCCATGCCACACACAAGGAACTGAACGCTGTGTGAAACTGGTAACAGAAGCTGCATCTCTTGTGTGTGGAGAAGAAAGAAGAGGGACGGATTTATAAGATCTAGGCTCGAATCAAGAAACATAATGAAGTTTTTTAATTCAAAATCAGAGTTTAGATTAAAATAGTTTTTTCTCACGCTAATTTTATCATATATCTATTATATATTAGGAATTTGAGGTTTATTTTTATTAGTTATATTATTTCAGTTTATTTCATGTTAGCACATCAACTTAATCAAATATGCAAAAAATCCAAACAGTTTCATTTTTTGGAGCATCTACAAAAATACTCCTAACGCCTCTAGTTTTCGTATAGTAGCTTTTAAGACGTAACAGAAACGTTTATACTTTATTACCTGGGTACCCTTCCAAATTTATAAAAAAAAATATTTACTTTACAGTTTTTATTGCATTTTCATGAAATTGTCAATTTTCAACTATTTTTCGAGGGCTTAGGGCACAGGAAGATATGAATGGAATTAAATAAAAATATGTGTATGAACTATTGTACCCAAGTCTAAGCTTTATGACCCTCCGGCTAAAACAATTTCGTATATTATTATTTTTTTAAATTTTTCGTAAAATTTCAATTTTAAACTACATTTCAGGCAATTGGGGCACCTCAAGATATTGAAGGATTTAAAAAAAAATTAATATGCAAACTAAAATACTAAAGACGCAACTTTTCCACCCTACGCCAAAATTGATTTCGAAAAAAAATTTTTTTCCTATTCTTTTCGATCCACCCTATTCTACATATCTGTGCAAAATTTCAGGCTGATAGGTCAATTTTTGTGGATTTGTATACTACCCAAATCGACAAACTGACAAACAGAATTTCATTTTTATTTATAAGATAACCTACGCTTTTTTTTTAAAGTACACTCTCATTAAATTGCGCCAAGCGCTAGAATCATCTTCTGAAAATCGCATATCAACCATTTTATTTTTCGCCAAAATAAAAAGGTTGCACATTTTAGTCTCGGAAAATTTCCAAATCCTATTTTTAATTTGAGTATAAAAGAGTTCATTCCTGTTCTGATTTCACATGTAGGGGAGAGTGGGGTAAAACCGGGAAGTCGGGAGCAAACTGGGTTCTAGCCTCTGTAAGCGCTGCGATCGCGTGGATAACGTAGGAACTACCTTCCACCTTGATGAAGAAGCAGCGGCCATTACCAGACCGCAATAGACTCGCTTCTTTTGTTCCTGTGAAGAAAGTTCCGTTTGTTTGGTTTTTGCTTAGGATTTTTGGAGAAAACTAGACGGATTATACTGCTTTTCTGTTTCTGCAAGAGTAAAGGCATTTAGCTCTCCTTGTACAACATTTAATTACCTTCATTATCATTCTAAGTAATTGTCTGTAGCGTTTTGTATAGTCATATGACGGCAGTTTTGATGAAAGCTGTACGTGCGGGGCAAAACCGGGTAGTACCCGGTTTTGCCCCTTGATTTTTAAAACATAGTAAGTCTATGAAACGGGATGTCGATGAAACGGGCATCACTACAGTCCTGAACAAGCCGTCTAAAATGCTGGCCTTACGAGGAAAGAAACAAGTGGGTACCTTAACATCTGCTGAACGCGGAACTCTAGTAACTATTGAAACATGCATGAGTGCTGCAGGTAACTACATGCCTCCAATGTTTCTTTTCCCTAGGGCAAGAGGAAACACACTCCTACTTGATGAGGCACCTCCAGGAAGCATAGCAGAGTATCATCTTAATGAGTGGATGCAAAGCGATATCTTCCTGTCGTGGTTTAAAAGTTTTGTTCAGTTTTCCAGACCAAGTGCTGAAACGCCAGTTCTTTTAATACTAGATGGCCACGCGACTCACACTAAGAGTCTTGAACTGATTGATATGGCCCGTGCAAACCATTTAAGTTTTTTGTGCTTGCCCCCCCCTCCATTGTTCGCACCATTTGCAGCCACTAGACGTAACCTTCATGGCACCTCTCAGCACCTACTATCAACAAGAAGTTCGCCAGTGGCTGGTTATGCCTCCAGGCAAGCCAGTGACAATTCATCAAGTGGGCAAATTCTTTGGTAGTGCCTTTTTGAAAGCAGCTGTGATGAAAACAGCAACAAATGGATTCAGGAAGACAGGCATATAACCACTAAACAGAAACACATTTCCAGAAACCTCTTCGCGCCATCATTGACCACAGATAGCCCTACGCCTGAACCAAGACCTGAAGAAAACGCAGTGGAAGTTCCTCAAAGCCAGCATCAAGACTCTACAAACAAGAAAATTTTCACAGTAAGAGTCCCTAAAGATCCTGCAGCAAGCGTTCCTGATGTGTCACCACCATCGAATCAAACACCTTCTGTACCCAAACAAATCAATTTACCCTGCTGTTCTAAGTCCTTGGCTCCTAACCCTAAACTTGTTCTCGAAGCATCGTTCAGTGTTTCACCCTCCGAATTGATGCCTCCCCCATACACTGAGAGAAAGACGCAGCCGAAGGAGGACAAGATAAAAGGAAAGACTGTCATTTGACGGGCTCCCCATACAAGCTTCATCTTCAGACAGCATTAGAAGAAAAAAAAAGGAAAATGAAGGAAAGAAGAACAGAGATGGACAGAAGAAAAAAAAACCTGAAGGTAAGATAAACGAATCAAAGAAAATGCAACATTTTAAAGATGATAAAAAAGAACAGACAGAAAATAAGCGTCCAAAAAAAGAAAAACCGAAGGAGCAAATGTGGGATGAGTCCAGTGAAGAGGGTGACAATACTGCCTGCATTTACGGCAATGAGCTTTACTCGGACTCCAAGGGAGGTGAGGGATGGATCCAATGCATCCAATGTCGTCGTTGAGCCCATGAAAGCTGCTCTGGGGCCGAAGAGCAAGATGACTATTTTACTAGCGACTTGTGTCAATAGGCCTTATATTACAGCAAAAAATTTTAGGCAAAGACAGTTAAATTTACCAACAACTCATCAATATGTGCCCTTTTATACTTA
The DNA here is from genome assembly GCA_038373885.1 of Cheiracanthium punctorium. NCBI lineage: Eukaryota > Metazoa > Arthropoda > Arachnida > Araneae > Cheiracanthiidae > Cheiracanthium > Cheiracanthium punctorium. The sequence continues at coordinate 346,713 of JAWZYV010006915.1, read as the reverse complement.
TTCCTATATTTTATGACACTAGTTAACTTATGTCACTAAAAAAAAACTTGAATTTTGTGGAAACTTTTAAAATTTTTATTTTCCCATAACAATAACATGTCTACCCGGTTTTACCCCACTAGTGGGGCAAAACCGGGCAAAATGACTTTTTTTACAAAAAAATTAATAAAAATTAAAAAAAAATAACTTATGTTTTTAAAACTGTGGTTGCATTAATAGATAAGTAGTGCATACTTTTGCAAAATTTTGTTCCTTTACAGTAAAAACTGTGATTTCTGCAAGCCTTCAAGCCTTAGGGTCCCGGTTTTACCCCACTCTCCCCTACACGATATTTTAATTACAGAACTGCCTTACAAATATTCTAAACAGAAAAAAAAAGAATATTCTTTTATTTTTAATTCAAGAGTCTAAATCATTTAATAAATTTACCAAACATGGCAACCTCGATGCTTATTTCTCACTTTTTCACTGCAGGGATTACAATTGCGGTATTGCAGAAAGCAAAAATTGGTGTTTTTGACGGGGTTTTTTATCAATATCTCCTAAACTAATTCGAATTTCGAAAAAATCGCTTCGAGGTGTGTCGGGATCCGTGCTGGAAAATTTCCGTACAAAATTTGGTAGGTCTACGATCACCCGTCTGCGAGCTACGCGAGACACAGACAGACAAACTAACGGACTAACGGACAGTTTACGCACTGCTTTATTTATATAGATGCTAATCAGAATTTGAGAAATTGCAAAACTATATCAAGTCTGACGTGGCGTTTAAGTTACGCATTTGCTTACCGTTTGTGGAACAAATTAGAAGACTTAAAAACAATACTTGAAAGACAAAATCAGCGCATTTTCATTTTAATACAGCAGAATGCTATAAGTCGTATCTGAAAGAACTTTCTATAAACTTTCCTTGTACATGAAATTCATGACAACATATGAAGCCTATTTTGATATTTGTCAATTATTTTCTCCATCTGTGGCTGCAACTATGACAAATTATATCGGTCGAAAGCTTTTTGAAAATTCCTTTTTTCAAAGCACTCCCTGAAAATGTAGCGGAGAGCCAGAACGTTTCTTTCGTGATTATTATATCGTCGTTACAGACAAAAGAGCGACTCTAAAACACTCAAATGTTAAAAACACTACATTTAGCTTTTAATTAACATTGAATATAAATTTTAAGAGCAAATAATTTTTTTTATACGTAGTTTATGCGAATGTTAGCAAAATTTCAAAATATAATTTTTTTCTGCGAAATTTCTGTTTTTTTATTTACAAAAATCCCGTACCTCTGATGATATGAAATTTGGTGACATAATAGGTGGTTGCTCCGCTTAAATTATAGGCGTTGAATTTTTAAAATATGATTATATTTTGAGATTTGCAAAAATCGTTTCATAATTCGTAAATTTTGTGTCAGCATTTCGAAATAAAGACTACAGGGAATGGAACGAAATTTGGCGACTTAATAAGTGGTCGCTCAAATTCAATTCTAGGCTTCCAATTTTGCTAAGATGTTGATTAGATTCGACATTTTATGAAAATTATTTCAAAATGCATAAATATTCGTTCGCGCATCACAAAATAACCACTAACGCGAATCAAATAAAATTACTTAATTACTCTCTAACCTGTAATCTTTTAACAATAAACAAAAATTATAACTTTTCTTTCTTTACTTTTAACAATATGCTACTCCCATTCATTGTACTCCTATACAATGCTGACGAAAGTTCTTGCTTTTTGGAAATTTGCATTCAGTACTAACCCATGAACAATGGGTACTTCAGTTATAGTAAATAAATAAAAATATGCGTTACTTTAAACTAATCTGTTCCCTACTTGAAATTTTTGGCAATTTTTTACCACTCCAAGTTACCACTTTCTGGGAGTGTGAGCCAAAAAAAAAAAAAAAAATCATCGAGAACTTTTTGAAGTATTTGGCTGTGGAATTCCATTTTGAAATTGTTTTCTAAAGGTTTCATAAATGGCACTAATTTTTCATTTATTGCAGTGCGCAGCTTAAAAAAAAAAAAAAAAAAAAAAACTTGAAAAATTCCGAATTTCTATCGCATTTATCTTATTTTGACTTGTGTCCATCAAAGGGCTGTTATGCAGTTTTGTTTTTTGAACAACACCCTTATTACAACGTTAATGGAGTGCTTTAAGAAAGTAAAGCCAGAGTATTCTTTCATAGACCGATCAAGTCCCTTTTACAGTTGAAGGAGAGCTTCCGGATACGATAATAGACATCCATTAATCTTTTGACCATCCGTATGTGCGACTGTGCGGCAGATGTTTTTTTTCCTTTTCCTCCCCACCCCCCGCCCCCCTGAAGCGCAGAGTTTGGAATTCGATGAGTTGGGCTATAACCGTCTGCCGAAGACAGAAGATAATCGGGAATTAGAGCAGGATGCAATAATAGTAAATAGTAATACAACCCCTAATTCTCGACTCTCCTAGACCCAAAGCACACAAGGGTTAATGACCGTTAATTGGTTTTCGATCTTTTGGGATTCGGTCAGTTGGGGTTTTAACCGCCAGTGTAATGTCCCAAATAGGGAGGTACTTTTTGGGATTTTTCTTGGAAACAGTTGTACCTTCAAGAAATGTTTTTTCGTAATATCAAACTACTATGTTGATACTACATTTCCATGTCAATAGTTTTCCTGTGGGAAGTCGGCTTTAGCTGCACCAATGCTTCGAAATTGTGTAAATTAGCGCTAAGGACCATGTTTGGGGCCCCGTACCGTGGGGCCCTGGGGGCCTTCAAAAATTTTTAACATTGGATTCACTTTATATGAAGTTATATAACTGCACTGTGCAAAATTTTTTTCTGTATCACGTCAGAGCCAAGATTTAAAGCATTCTTTATGAAATTGGGGGTATTTTGAGGGGGCCTAATTTGGGGATCTGACAATTTTCGAATGAATTTTTAATTTGAGATGTTAATATACAAGGTATATTATAGGATAAATTGAAAAAATTCTCTGAAGCACCTCTGAGCCAGTCACAGTCGAGACAATAAAGCGGCAAAAATGGCCGCCTAAATTAATTCGACGTTGCTCCTCTGGGGTACTTTGACCCCCCATAACTCCAAAACTAAAAGAGGTAAATCAAAAATATTTCAGATTTGTTCTTTCCTTGGGTAAGGCAACACAATAAAAGAAAATCATGAAATTCTGAGATGGTGATGGGAACTTTTTTCTATTGACCTGCCCGATTTGCTTTTGCAACGGCTCTTAAATGGATTTTATCTGATAATAATTGATGAACAACTATCATTTGTCCTAAATGTATTCCAAAACATTCTCAATGGAATTAAAATGTTAAGGCGTACTTGGAGCTTAATTACTTATTTTTCAATATTTATCTTTCTTCTGAAACGCTTTTTTTTCCCTCTGTGATGCGTGTTTATATAAAAAAAAATAATAATAATAATTTCTCACAAAGATTCTTAAAGAAATATTCATGTTAAATATTTCTATATAGTTTAATGTTTGATATATCTTTGATACCAGTAATCTATTTTATTGCGTGTTGGTGTGGAAGGATGGGGGATTAATATGCTTCATGATTTGGAATAATAACAATTACTGATATAAATTTTATGAGAAATTTTTCCTCTGGAAAAATATTTTCAAAAGTTTCGTGCAGGATTAAAAGTACTGCCGACAATTTGAAAAAAGTAATATAAAAAAATGCTGGATAAAATTAATAAAAATTAGGTTGTTTTGAGTGGTTACGGAAAAATCTATTTTGAGAAAAATTCATTTAGTAACATGGTTGTCTAGTTGAAACAGGTGTCATTGTCTTATTTTTTAAATGCTTATTAAAAAAAATATCTAACTTTCAGATTTTTGCTTATTCCCCTTGAGTGATTTAATTAACTTTTTATAATATTACTTTTTTTTATTATGGGGTGTCCAACTTGTGATTTTCCACAGTCATGGTAATTTATCACTGTTCATTTTTTAATCTTTTTCCTTTATTTATTTTTATGTGTACAACATTTTTACTCTTTCCTATTTCAAACAATTTTTTTTAATGTATATTCTCCAATTGATTTGAAACAATAACAGTGACCGAGTGCTTAAGACCACTGAAAGTAATAGATGGCTAAAGTGTAGAGATATGGGGTTCTGGGCTACCACGTGGCTGTCGATCTAACGGTCTAGTCTAGAGTTTTGGGTGATTTTCTCCAGTTGTAACGTGATTATGCTCTAGAACACCTTCAAAAGTCCACCACCTAAAGCATAATCCCCCTTTAGATATATAACTCTCGTGTAGCTTTGTCTTAATCAATAACCTAGTCTCGTAGCAATAACCATTATTGTAACAATAAACTCTAATTTTACTCTGAAAAGGTATTTGCAAAGACTTAGATAGCGGGAGACCGGGATAGGCCAAACCGGGGAGAGAGTGGGTACTCAGAGACCGGCATAGGCCAAAGTTGGGCCTGGATCCAGGCCCTTGGTCTTAAGGGAAGCCTAGTCTCATTCTCCACTCAACCTGGATAAGTGATGATCCGAATAATTTTAATCGTCAAATGTTATTTCCAGACACATTCTCAGAAAATTATCTGAAATGAAAAGACGAAATTTCGATTAAAAATTAATTTTATTATGGATTGTGCTTTTGTTGAATACATGTATCTGCAATGAATTCAATAAAAAGCTCGCAATTGGGGCCAGAGCCGAAGCTAGGGGCTGGCGAGGTTTGCCCCCCCCCCCCGGGATGCAAGCGGAAAAAGTGGCGCACACTCAGCTAGGACAGGATAAGTTTAACTATAATTTTACCGATATTGTTTTTCATTTTTTTAAAAGCACTTTTGTAGGGGGGGGGATAGATAGAATCTTAGAAAAGTACAATGATTTAGGGTTGGGGGGGGGGGGTGTTGAATTTTTATTAAGTTGTTCAAAGTGTACGGGGCCCAGTTTTAACGAATTTCATAGATGGGGGCCCATATTGGTCATAGATCGGGCCCTGCCTAGTTATCTGCCTCTTTGGGGCCTACATTTGCATAAGGGTCCAGGGCCTCAAGAAGTCTTCAGACGACCCTCGTCATTCGGAGTGACCCCCCCCCCTAAACTGACAGTCTGGAACCGCCCCTGATCGAGTCACTGCCAGTAGGACAGATGAGTACAAACAAAGTAGAACAAAATAATGCTCATTCAATTTGGTATAAAACCATAGACTTGAAATTGGGTGATAAAACATCTGCAGTTAAATTTAAGTTAGACACAGGAGCAGAGACTAATGTACTGTCATATGACTTGATAGACCATATGAATATTCAATTGACAAAAACTGATACTGTATTAATTGCATATGGGGGTTTTAAGATAAATCCAATGGGTAAGGTAAAGCTTAAATGTATGGGTTCTGATACTGTTATACCTGTAGAATTTTTTGTTGTTGAGGGTAGATCAACTCCAATATTGGGTTTAGATTAAGGCGACCATATTTCTAAACAGTATTTTGGGGACAAATCAAGCATTGACCTGGAATCCAAGAAAAACACGGAGACACTAGAAAATATTTTTGGGGACTAATTCGAGGACACAACACTTTGATACTTAAAAATGAACTCTAATAGCTTATTATATCAATTGTGTATTCTTATTTCTAATAAATTAATGGAAGTATTTCATTCATTTATAAATATTTATTTAAACTAGAAGTATGAAAGGAACATCATGTTGAAATATTGCAATTTATTCAAAATTTAACTCTTGGCATAGTATTTGTATTTTTCAGAAGACATGCTTTTTACATTGGCTAATTTTGTGATAATTTTTCATGAAACTTTGTACACCTTCTAAAAAAAGTATTCCAGTGCAAGAAAAATTTCGTACGTCAATTTCATATTTAAAGCATGATTCTTGATGAAAAGTGATTAATCATTAACAAAACTGAAATGTGAAATTTGGCTCATAGTCGAATACTTTATTGAATGTCTGTACACGCTACACACACAATGACAACAAACGTTTTCAGAGATCGAAATTCACTGTTTCTCTTGAGTAGAGAGCGCTTTTAGTAATTTTATTTCTTCAGTTTTTTTTTAAAGTAATAGACTAAACGGAAACATTCAAGGGACAAGTACAAATCTTTAAATTTGGGGACTTTTCGCGTTAACAAGAAGTCAAAGTATTTTTGAGGACGAAATGAAAAAAAGATCTATATTTGGGGACTGTCCTCGAATTTCGAGGACGTATGGTCACCTTAGTTTAGATGCATGTGTGAAGTTGAAATTAATACAAAGAGTACACCAAATTAGTATTTAAAAGAATCAGAAATATTAAAAAATTATGAAACTGTTTTTGAAGGCATTGGTAGATCCCCAGGGGAGGAATATCAACCAGAATTGAAATCCAATGTTGTACCAGGAGTACACCCACCTAGAGACACTATACTTCGTCAGAGACCCGACACGAGTAAAATAATTTCTGATTGGCTGAAGCGGAGAATCAGCCGCCGCGGGCTTTGGATGAAAATCTTCCATAGAAGTTAGCATTGTGAAACGGAGTGACTTCGGAAAAACTGCTATATCTAAGCATTAAATAATCAGTCTTATGTTTTTCCTTTCGATTTTCCTAATCTGAAATACTTACTTAATGCATAAAAATCACTTTTTAACTAGAAATCCGAAAATAAGTACTATTTTGAAACGATTTTTTACGTAGTTTCGCTTTCGAGCTGTCATCAAAAGCTTGAATTTTAAGTCTTATCTTACACTTTACTTGTTGGAACTTTACAATAATATTGTTTTAATATTTATTTATGTTATATGTGCGCATATCATGCTTTAAATTAATTAAAAAATCCTTCAAAAGCTTTGTATTTTGTACTTTTTTTCCATGATTGCGCGGACTGCATTTGGCGAAAAGAATACAGACGCCAAACTGCTGTTGGCTCCCTTTTTACTCGGCGCGTTTCATCTGAGTTTTTCGCTTTGAGTCAAAATGTTTCAGTTTCAGTTTCAGTTATAAATATTTAGATAAAGCAATATTTTTCTGAAATCGTAGCGCACTAGATACCAGTCTCTGAAAAATATTTACTGGCATGAGTGCTTTAAGCACTGTATGCAGAAGTTATTCAGCTGTTCAAAAATGTACGTGTAATTGAGGTGTAATTGAATATTTACTATTTACTTTGCAATTTTTGCTTTTTGTACTTGTAATGGTCCTTTGGTGTAGTGTGACTGATTTTTACGATTTTTTATTTTTTTGGGAGGGACGCACATGAAAGATTTGGGGGGATTTTTCTTCCATCGATGGTTCCTTTTGGATTTCCAAACAAATATTGAAAATAAAAAGATCTTGACGCAAAATTGGGATCACGTGCTCCTTTCTGTATATTCTAACGGCATATTGTGCTTTAACCCATATTATCGCAACAAATCTACTAATAATACCTATTACTTTCATCTTCGTTTCTTCCCCGTAAATGCACAATTTAAATATTTAAATCCTCCATGTTTCGGCAGAAGGAAATAGTTTACTTTAATCTCGTTTCTTTGCGAATTTACTTTGATATGACGTAAATTTTATGGCATGCCGTGTTTACTCGCGTAATAGTCGCACTTTTTTGCCATTTTTCATGGAGAAATTAAACTATTATGCGAAGAAATACACTACACAATATTCTACACTCTAATGTTAAAACATTACTGGTATTATAATAAAATTACTAAGTTACCAAATGCTTCCAGATTTTCTGCCGTATGTTAAATAGTCCTTTTGTCAGTTGCACACAAAAGAGAGGCATTTTTCTTTTTATAGTAATATTTTTACAGACATAAATGAAGATCAAATACGTGGTTGCGACTTTTATGTAAGGAAAATATTTTGACGATTTTTTCTGCTTCAAAACAGGGGTGCGACTATAATGTGAAGGTGACTACTACGCGAGTAAGCACGATTGTTTTAATCTCACGCTATTTTTAATTTAAGAAGTCATGTTTCTGACTGCCGTAAAAGGAAAACCCAGTTAATTCACCCAGTTAGATTTTTTAACGAAGTAATATTAAAACTTACCATATATTAAATTTAAAAATAAATCTTCTGTTAATTTTTAATATTTCACTTATCATTTAAACTACCATCAGTATATTCAGATTTTGAAATCAATATAAATTATAGTCAGAAATGACCCATGCTCCCAATTGGAAACAGGGTGAAAATTGTATAAAAAAAAATGTTCCCCCATTTAAATAACTAATGTGCTTTAACTAGCGCATTAGAAGACAAAATATGCAAAAAAACTGATATAAAATATGCCTGGATCTCAATGTGATCTCTAAAAGGTTAACAACATTTAGAAGGAAAGAAAAGTAGAATTGTTCAGCACAAATATATGTATTTGTATACATTTAAAACTGACAGAATGAAGTTATGCATATGAACTTAATCATAATTTACTCCTACAACAACATTATAGGAAGCATGCTTGAAGAAAAAAAAATCAGTTTTCCAATATTTAAAAATCAGCCAATACCAGTATTCATATAAAGTAAAGGTTTTATGAAAGATGTACCACAAATATGAATTAATAAACAAAAACAAACAAACAAACAATATGTAAGGGGAATAATAATACATCGTAATGTGACAGCACTTTAATTTGTTGCACTGTAGTTATTTCTCCGTACTCACTGCATCCATAATTGAACGATATTCGGCATGCTCAGTTCGCACCCTTTAACAGGTAGAAATAAAAAGCGAAAAATAAAACTCGCCTGCCTCGCGAGTAACGACCAACTGAGAGTAAACGGGTTGCCGTACACGGTAAAAAAAATTAGGAAACGTTACCCCAAAAAATGGGGCAGCTCTTGTAGTTCAAAATTGCGGAAACGTTTCCGAACCATGCGGGTAAAGTATTTAGAAATCTGCATATGTCGGAAACATATTTACCTATTTTCCTGCATTTTAGGTAAGGTTTCTGGAAAAGATGGGTAACGTTTCTGTATATTTTGGTAAAATATTGAGTAACCTCTCCGTGTATTTCGGAAAGGTTTCCGAATTAACGAGTAACCTTTCTGAGTTTTTCAGAAAAAAATTACATGCACTAGATGAAGCGATTCAAGTAACTTCAACTAGATGGTAGCACCAAACTAACGGGAAGAGCGCGCCGACCACAATCGAACCGAAGACAGACGGGCTCGTAAGACAGCATGCTACCGCGAGGCTGCGGTTCGCTTACCGGAATTTCCTTTAAAAGTAAACTGACTGCTGTTGTGGTACGGCTTGTTTTGGAAACTTAAAATTTTTTTGAAGTATTTTGTAAATTGAGAGAAAATACCATAATTAATAAATATAAATTAAAAATCTTAAATCTTCTTTCTTCCACATAAATTATTTTCAGGAGATAATGTGCTGTTTTATTTTAGTATTCATCCGGCGACGTCACCTGGTGACTGGTCACAAATAAACTTCACAGTGACCACACAGTGAAGTTGCATCACTCACAAGTTACCAGACACTTATTATCGCATGGGCAAATCGGGACTTTGCCCAGGGTCCCCAGTTTCAAATGTTGTTCTGAAATATTCTTTTATATGTCAAAATATTATGAAAAAGAAAACAAATTTTATAGATGGGGACCCTCAAATTCATCAATGCCCGGGGCCCCTGTTGGTCATAATCGGGCTGTGCAAGAAGTTACAATGTGACAGTCCTGTGACAATTGTGACCCTCTGTGACGTCACAGCGACTCTTTTGTGACCATCTCTGCTATTAGGGAAAACGCGTTCACTTTTATCCGTCTCTTGGCACTTGGCGCATGCGCGCGAAGTCCCAAATAAAGATTTCCTTTCCCCCGTAAATACTTTACCCCGAAATATGGGTTATGTTTCCGAAATCGTGAGTTCGAGTAGAGCATCGGTAGGTTACGCTATACTTTCGGAAACCTTTCCGCTATAAGTATGTAACGTTTCTGAATTTTTTTACTGTGTAGATTGGATGATTTTTCTGCGGTGGATGATTTTCTGAGCATGCGCACTAACACCGTGTCGTATCTCTTATGAAGTTCAGACACCTAGAAGAAAGAGTCCCACAAGCACTACAAAGTTGCTTGAAAGAAACGCTAGATCGGTTAGAATCTGATAAAATCATTTCTGAAGTAAACAAACGTACAGACTGGATTCAAAGCCCCTTTATAATAGAGAGACCTGATGGTCGTTTGCGTTTATGCCTAGATCCCAGAGATCTAAGCAGACTTATAAAAAGGGAACATCATCGAATTCCCTCTGCTGAGGATATTAATAGATGAAAGGGAACAAATTATTTACAGGTCTAGATCTTAAGGATGGGTTTTGGCAGGTGTCATTAGATAATGAAAGCACAGAGTTGTGTACTTTTAACACACCACATGGGCGTTACAAATTTGATGTGTTAACGTTTGGGATTGCATCAGCTCCAGAAGTGTTCCAAAAGAGAAATAAAAGAATATTTGGAGATGTTGAGGGAGTAGAAATATATTTTGATGGCATAATTGTAACAGGCACAGACGAAATTGCACATGATGCAGCTTTAATTAAGGTTCTTGAACGAGCTAAAGCTCTCAACATTAAATTTAATGCTAATAAATTGCAGTTTAGGCTGACAGAAGTAAAATACACGGGACAGACAATTTCAGATAAAGGTGTAAAAGCTGATCCAGAGCACATCAAACGTATTGTAGATATGCCTACTCCTAGTTCAGATAAGGAGGTGAGAAGACTCCAAGAAATGGTAAATTTTCTATCTATCCCACATTACAGCACCACTAAGGGAGTTGCTATTCGGACCGACGGTGCCAGTAGCCCACACGTTATCCGGACCGACAGTTCGGTTAACTCGTAGGCTATTGGGCCCGTTGTTTAGTGCCGTCATCTATACATGGTTTCTTGAACTAATAATGTATATTTAAACTTGTATATTTGTACAAGTTATTATATATTTTTTACTGTGTATCTGTGTTATTTTACCTTTTAAAATCAGTTTAAATTTCTGCCTTGTTTAAATAAAGGTTTAACGTTGCTAGTTTCCCCCTATAAATATGTTTTTATTGTTTTTCTCAGAAACATACTTTTGTCAGCTTTCCTACTTAAAAATAAATAAATAAATAAACGTAATTTATTTTAATATTTTTAACTTAACATGTAAATTATAGATACTTTAAAAGAGTAAATAAAATGAATGTTTCTTCATTACAAGTGCTGTAAAATATTTTTATATTTTTTAAATAACGTAAATGTATGCATTGAAGTTATGGAATATGCATAGAAAATATAATTTGTGCAGATTTGGATTAGCCCTACACAAGTCCTCCGTCCAAGGAAACCATCCTTAGGAAAATGCCCCTCGTGTAAGTAACTTAAACACAAAACAAAAAATCTGGAATGACTCCACTCAGCATTCCGAACACTTGATATTTGCCAAGCGTTTAAATAAATTTCATTCCAATCAATCGAATCTAGTGCTCAAGCACTAGTGCACTTAAAATGATTTGAGTGTATAGGCCGCAATGCATAAGAATACTTTTCAGTAGCCCTGTAAAAAACTGTAGGGGGTACACTCGCTAAAATTTATGAAGTATGTAAGACAGTGACCCATAACATGTGTACCTAATATGATGTCAATGGAATGCACCATTTAGACACTAGCTTACTTTAAATGATTTGCGTACTTAGGCCGAAATATATAAGAATTACTTTTTGCAAGTCTGTGAACAAACTATCAGCTCTACACACACCAAAATATATGCAGGTCATGAGACTGTGACCTATAATATACATACCCAATTTGAGTTCAATCGAATGCACCCTATACACGCTAGCGCACTTTGTAGAATTTACGTCCATAGGCTATAATGTAAAAGAACACACTCATTTATTGCCCTGTCAAAAAACTATAAGTTCTATACACAGCAAAATCTATGCATGTTGTGTGACGGTGACGTACAATAAACATACTCAATTTGAACTTCTTGCTTAGAATTCATCATTTTAGACATTAGGTCATTTTAAATGATTGCATCCATAGAGCAGTTTCAACCACGTGACCGGCACTGGAGTCTACCAATAAAAACTCGTTTTTGAAGAGACGTCTGTCCACCAGGAACTTGAATGAACTAAGACCAATAGAAGCCTCATGTTATTCCACCAGGATAGAATTGTGGCGTAATCTGAAACTGACCTATAGGCCGTAATCTATAAGAATTATTTTTTGCAATCCCGTGAACAAACTATCAACTCTACACGCACACCAAAATCTATGCAGATATAATTTGAATGTAAATTTTTATTGTTAGAGTTGAAAAAAAATATTCTTTCGTAATATCTGTAAGACCCTTAAAATGTGATTGTTAAACGTGATATTTTCCCTTCAAGAGCTATTGAAAAGTGGTTTAAGTCAGTACCTATTTATCTTCATACCTTTGACACTTTTCAGGATATAATTCTCAAATTTTGTACACCCTCCAAAAAAAGTATTCGAGCAAGAGAGAAATTTTCTATTTTAGATTTGCGAATAATAACTGAGTTTTTGAAAAACACAACTTGACAGAAATATGGAATTTCATATTTATACATAGCCTAATTCATATTCTATGATAAATAATTTTTAATATACGAAACCGACGTAGGAAATTTATCACTTGCTCGAATACTTTTTTGGAGGGTGTACATCACCTCATTAGCATACCTCATTTTACTGCTAGGAATATTTTTGAATGCGGGTTATATACAAAAAGTGTAACTTTTTGGAAATTAATGAAAGAAATTTTTTAATGAGAAAACATTTATTTGCCCCATCGCTTAATTTCTAGCAAGAAAATGGGGGGGGGGGATGGTGCCCTGATATTCTTATGTTCATACTCAGTAGCAAACTGTAAAACCCTGAAATATGGGGCGTTGGTGGCACATTTAATTAAAATAGCGATAGTTTAAAGATTTTCCCATATAATAATTATTTGACTTATTTTTATTATTTCACAGAACAGTGAAATGAAGTCGTCTGAATTTAGCAGGAAAAAGTATAAAGAATACACAGGAAAGACCCAAAATCTGGTGGTCTCATAACTCTCAAATCTGTTCAAGGTGTGTCATATGGTTAGGTAATTTGGCAACAGGTAGTTTTATGTCATGACGTTCCGTAATCTGGCAACAGCCGTGGCTCTGTTCTCAAGTCGCAGAATAAACATCTATCATCTCGAATCTGCGTGTTTTTGTTTAGACTCCTCATTATAAGACATGGTGTCAGATTAGAGGTGAAATTTATTGGTGATATAGTTTGTTGTAATATATTAGTTATTAGATTTAAAGGAAAGATTAGTTTTATTTATTTAAAATATGCCGAATAATACGAACGAATCTGTTGCTGCATGTCTTCCACGGGAGTTGGAAGTTACCGATGATGGAATGTCGGCGAAATGGAAACTGTGGAAGCAGACTTTCGATTTTTATGCAGTGGCTACCCAGTTGAATACTAAACCAGCAGAAGTTCAAGCGGCGACATTTTTGTCTGCTATAGGACCGGCGGCTATTGTTATTTTTAATACCTTCGGCTTAACAGAGGAAGAAGGGAAGTGTTTGGATATTATTAAACAAAAATTTGATTCTTACTTCAGTCCCCAACAGAATGAAACCTACATGAGGTATATGTTTTTCACCTGCATTCAAGGTAAGCAAGAAACTTTTGATTGTTATTTGACTAAGTTAAGAACAAAGACAGGGGCGGATCCAGAGAAATCATCTAGGGGGGGCTCCGTTTTACATTAGGATGATACATTGATTTCCCAATACTTTTTCTCCCAATGTGTAATTAGACATGGTATATCACAACTAAATAAGTATGTTGTCTCCTGGAAGAGCCGTCGAAGAAAACTCGGTAAGGGGAGGGGGGGCAGAGCTATACCGATCAAGTTATGGCCGATGCTCATAAGCTACGTGTTTTATGCGTTTCAATGGACGACGGGACTGATACGGGCAAAAAATGTTCCGTTGCTCTCTCCATTGTGTTGGGGGACAGTGTTTCAAGTTTAACACATTAATCTTTTGTTGGTAGATCCCGACTGGCCATTAAAAGTCGTAAATTTCGCCAGAAAAATGTCGCCTTAACCCCTGTAGTGACGATAAGAAGTGGCTAATCAGCAATGTCAATTATTCATTTTGTTGTTCGCAGGCCCTACCCATTAAATTTTAGTGTGTACAGAGTACAACTGCTGAATGCAATATTGAACCCATTTCACAGCCACCGTGCAATATACAGTGTTCACAGCATGCATTTTCGCATTTTAGGATGGCATTAAGTTTTCCAGTTTAAGTAATTCCCATCCTTTTCAGTGAGGACTGTAGTAAACAAACCTCAATTGTTATTTACAACTATTATCACTATTACCTGCTATTTACAATTTGAGCTTTCTTTTTTAAAACCAGACCAGCTATACATTGCCAGGTACTCGCTTTGTCTGATATCTTAGAATATGTTTTACTTTTATAATGAGGATTTGTACCCATACGTCTGGGTGGTGTGGACAACTTATGAGAGCAGTTGAAAGAATGAAAGCTGTACAAATTGCGGAGGGTTGGATTGTTCGTCTATGCTTCAGCATCACTTAAGGCCGATGCTGATTGCTGCTGCGTCTAACGTGACTGCAGTGGGTAAGAGGGCATTCTCGTCGCGAATTTTACGACTTTTTAATAGCAATCCGGGGTTTACTGATAAAAGGGGGGAAATTCAGTTACCGGGTGTCCTCGCCAAGCGCCGATGTGTCGCCAAGCTTGGAGTTTGGTCGAAAGTTTGTTTACTTTAGCCTTAGAGTCAGATGTCTGTTGTAACCTGTGTAGATTGAGTTGAGGTGTTGGATGATGCTGTAGTTTGATGAAAAAACGCTCGGTGGGTTCATTAAACGATACCAGGATGTTTGGTAAAGGGATTTTGTGATTGGTTAAGGCAATTTAACTGTAATCGGTAAACCGAGGTTTTAAAACGAGGAAATTTGAAATCGGTGAGTCAGTTCTTGTTTTGTGTTATTGGTGTTTGGTGTGTGGTTAGTATATGTTGGTTTTGTGGTTAGTTAGTAAAAGAAAGCGTTTTGGTGTTATGTTATTAGCTGTTGTGCGTTTTGGATATTTTTCAGGAGTTTCTTTAGATAAAGGTAAGTGTTTTTTTTAAAGAATTTTTGCAATTGCTTAAGGTTTTCAATGTGAATTGTAAATGTGTATAAGTAGGTTATTTAATCCACCGATGTTGTTTTGAGTTGAAAATGGGCCTGTGTTTGCCCAGTTTACATTAGCTAGAGTAGGTTGCTTAATTCACTGTTGTTCTTTTAGTTAAAAACGGTTTACTGGTTGCGTAGTTTACATAGCTGTACAACTAGGTTGGTGAATCCACTGAGGTTTTTTTAGTTAAAAACGGACCACTGGTTGCCGAGTTTACATAGCTGTACAACTAGGTTGCTGAATCCACTGAGGTTTTTTTTAGTTAAAAACGGTCCACTGGTTGCATAGTTTACATAGCTGTACAACTAGGTTGCTGAATCCACTGAGGTTTTTTTAGTTAAAAACGGTCCACTGGTTGCATAGTTTACATAGCTGTAGAACTAGATTGCTTAATATTCTGAAATTTTTTTAGTTAAAAGTGGTTTACTGTTTGCTCATTTTTAATTGCCTGTTACTGAATTTGCTGACAATTTTTAGTGTTAAGTATGGATGGTGTATTTTGTTTTATTGCTTTTTTTTAAGTGGAATATCTGTGGAATTTTAATGTGTTAAAGTAATTTGTATTTCCTGACAGTGCTCAACATGTTGTATTATTTTATCGTATTCTAAAATGGTGTTTCACACGTGAAAAATTTGGCGACAAAAAAAAGCGCCAAGTAGCGGGTGTTGGCGAGAAAAAAAAGTCGCCAAAAATAGGCGACACCCGGTAACTGAATTACTCCCGATAAAAGATTTCCGCACTAAACCTCAAACTCCGTCCCCTATAAAATGGAGAGAGCAACGGAAGATTTTTTTCCCCGTATCAGTGTGCTGTCGTCCATTCAAATATGGTGGAACCTGCTAAAATGACCACTTTGGTAAAGAGATCGTCTGTCTATAGTCACAACTTTAATGCAATTTCGCTTTACTACCATCACACTTTACCACCTTTGTAAGGTGACCAGTTTTGTTCTTCCCAAGGGTAGTCCCATTAGACAGGTTCCACTGTACAAATAAAACTGGGGACACTGCTCCAGCCACTGTGGCGATAGCGAGTCAATAAAATGTGCCTCTCCTTCTGTTTAAAAATAAAAGCTCTATATCATTTTTGTAAATACAGAAATTACGTTTAGTCCACAATGATTCAATAAGTATTGGTGTAAATATTCTTGGTATATATATATATATATATATATATATATATATATATATATATATAACATTACAAATCAGAAGCCCGCTAAAATCCCACATTTCTAGAACTACACAGTTTTAATTCTGTTGGAACAAAGGAATCTGCTTTCAAAAGCTGCAATTACTACACGATCCTTGTAATTCCTTTATAATTTTGTAGACGGTCCCCGCGTCCAGTCAATCTGGCGTCTTAAAAGCCATAACAAACTTTGAAAAACCGCTGCCCAGATTTTGGGATCTGCCAATAATTGCAACTTGCATGGATCATGTGACACGACCTGAAAAGTTAATAAAAGGGGCTGATGCAGCCCAGCAGCGACTTTTTCGCGTGACAGCAACTGCCAAGGAAAGATGTATCGAATAACCCAATAAAATAATGTAACCGCAGTTCGACCGATTCTTCCACTGACAGTCATAGCGCGGCCCAAGGATTTTCACAGCTCGCTCCAGGGCTTTGCCGGCCAGCGAAGACCGGACAGGATCCCACAATAACGGCCCTAAGCCAGAGTCCCGAGCCGCCTCGCCTAATGCCCAACCCCGAGAATGGGTCTCAAACAGCCTCACGTCCTCCGGCACACGACTACACCTTCCCGTAGCCGTTTAATGCTACACACAAGAATAACATTTCCCTTTACACTTTGGAAAGTGCCTGGTTCAAAACCAGTTCGCGTCCGCCGACCTAACTGTTCGGAGTTTTCCGTGCTTTCCTCCGAAACTTAAGAGTAAATAGAGTTAGGCCCCTTAGAAAGACGCCCACGGAGTGCACCCCACCCATCGGCTTAGATTCCGTGTGCAGATAATTGGCCGTAATCCTACAGCACGAAAACCAACCCTTCACACTTTACATTCTTAGGACTGTGAATATATTTCTTGATATATTGGCGTGTTTAAAGATGTTACTCCTATTATCATTATATTATTTTATTATCCACAAAAAATTATTTTAAGTTACCTTAAAAAAAGCTAGTAAAAACAAGCAATACAAAAAAAATTAGGTTTCATGAAAATCAAATTGAGTCAGTTGTTTCATTTTTCGCCTCGCCGTTATTCTTTCTTCCAGATTTTCTCAAATGGGAAATGCGTCAGCTTCCATTTTATGAATATTTCTATTTAACCAGCCGAAACCTGAAAATTTTGCATTCCAAATTTTTCTGCCAGAATAACAGCACTGGCAGTAATTGCTTGATTTTATTTTATTTTGGTAATACGAACAATTACCTACATGAGGGATCTAGGCCGAGTACGGGGTGCCCTACGTGGGGGGGGGGGGGTTCTAAGGGGTCTTAATCCGTATTTATGAGAAGTTTCGGAGAAAACTGCATAAGACTCCGAACAGCTAGATTGACGGACGCGCCCTGTGTTTGAACCAGACACTTTTCTTCTCCCAGTTGCGAGCGCTATGTGCTCAGCCACTCGTCGGGCCTCCAGAAATTGGACTTATGTGATATGTGATGTTATGTGGCAAACCTATACTAGAGGCATATGCATTCTGGGGCGGTTGCCTTGGTCCGAGGATTTTTTCAGAGGTTCTGACGCGTATTCACGTTAAATCTGGAGAAAACCATCTGGAAAAACTCCAGATAGTTAGATCGAGAGTCGCGCAGTGGGCCCAAACGCGGGACCTTCACACTTCAGCCATCTATCATGTCGAGTGTCTTATCCACTCGGCCATGGTGGGGCCCAGAAATTAGAATGTTGGATGCTCTTGCTTTATGCAACCATTTACATGCAGAAGTATTTTGGCAAACTCTTCCAATCGGCCACATTGATTTTTCGGTCGTTTGGATTTGGATCCCAAACTAAATTTTTGCGCTGCTTCGAGAATTTTATCTTTGCTTTTAAAATACCTTTGAGAATACACTCAGGTAGTTGAGATTGTCTTGCGAATTGCACTTTTGACATTCCCCGACACTTTTTTCTCCACTCTTAAAAAATTTTCCCCTTGTTCCTGTAGCGTAAGATGAAAAAAAAAAATCGTTGTTAAACAGAAACGACCTCGTCTTTGAATAGAAATTTTTTACGTTGGAGTTGCTGGGACTTTGAAATATCGTCTTTAGAAAGAGATCGACGTTAAACAGAGAGTCAACTGTATATACAGTGCTACTTTTTTTAAATTTCAGTTCATGTGAAAATTTACAATTTTCTTAAAAACTTCCTTAATCCATAGTGTATTTCTAGCTCTGGGGGGGCTAGAGCCCCCCCCCCCGTGGATCTGCCACTGTATACAGTGCTACTTTTTTAAATTTCAGTTCATGTGAAAATTTACAATTTTTTTAAAAACTTCTTTAATCCATAGTGTATTTCTAGCTCTGGGGGGCTCGAGCCCCCAGAACGCCCCCCCCCGTGGATCCACCACTGAACAAAGATTAATGACTGTCATTTTTCAACTTTGCAAGACAGTTTGTTGCGAGATCAAATTATTCGAGGCATTTGTTCGGACAAGGTCCGTGAATTATTATTATCAGAAAGAGAGCTTAATTTGCAAAAAGCTGTCGATATTTGCCGTGCCAGTGAACAGGCTACTCTTCAGTTAAAAGAAATGAATGTGATTGCTAGTTCTGGTGAAAAAGATATTTTATCGCTGAGAAAAGTGAAATCTAAGCAAAAAGCTAATGTTAAGTTTCCAAAATCGAAAATGAATGGTTCTGTAAAGGGAACTAAAGTATGTTGGCGTTGTGGAACACAACATGAATATAGGAATTGCCCAGCTTTCAATGTAAACTGCAGAGCTTGCGGAGCAAGGGGCATTTCGCCCGGCAGTGTGAATTTAAACGTAAGAATACTAATCTTTCTCAGAGTAAAAGGGTGCATGAAATAAGAGAAAATAATAGTGAAAATGATGATTTGTTTAATTGTGATACTGATGCTTCTTTGCATATTGGTGAGTTATTGATAAATAGTAATGAATGTGAACTGTCTGAGTATAACACTGATGCATTGAATATTCATGAAGTATCAAATTTGTATGAAATAGAATCTTGTAAGATGCTTGGTATACAGAAGTAAAATTTGATAACGGACCTAGTGTCAAATTTAAAATTGATACTGGAGCGGAGGGAAATGTTGTCACCAAATCGGTAATGAAGCAATTGCCAGTGTCACTTAAAAGTTCTACTGTTAAACGTTTGAAGTCATTTAATAATGCATATACTCCAGTGCTTGGTGAGGTCCAAGCAAAATGTACAATACAAAATAAACCGGTACAGCTGAAACTCATGGTGGTTGACGGTAACTTTAATTGCATTTTGGGATGCAGTACTATTGAAAAGCTTGGTTTAGTTAAACGAAACTTTGATTGTTTGCATTTAAATGAAGTAGAGGTTAGTGTACCAGAAAAAATCTATGAAGGTATTGGTTGTATAAAAAATTTTGAGTACGACATTGAAATTGAGGAGGGGGCAGGCTTTAGAATTCATCCTCCACGTAAAATTCCCCATGCTTTGCGTGAGACTGTTAAAAAAGAAATTGATTTAATGGTTAAGTTGAAAATTTTAAAACCAGTTACACACCCTACCCCTGCAGTGAGTCCTCTGGTTATCGTTAAGAAGGGTGATAGAGTACGTATTTGCATGGATCCTTCTGACATTAATAAAGTGATTAAGCGAAGGCATTTTCCGCTTAAAACGGTCGAGGATATTGCTGCACGTATTGGAACAACCAAATATTTTACCCTTTTAGATGCTAAAAAAGGATTTTGGCAACTTCGTGTTTCAGAGAGATCGTCTGATTATTTGACAATCAATACCCCATGGGGTCGTTATTCCTTCATGCGGGTGCCATTCGGATTGGCTTCAGCTCCTGAGATATTTCAGCAAGTTATGGAAACTATTTTATCAGGTTTTGAAAATGTTGAATGCTCTATGGATGACATTTTACTATGGGCTAATAATCAAAAGGATTTGAGTAGACTAACAGAGAAAGTTATTCAGAGACTGTTGGAGCATGGCGTAAGATTAAATAGAGACAAGTGCGAATTTGAAAAGACCAAAATGAAGTTTTTAGGTCATATACACTCATGTCCATAAATTAAGGATAATGAAGTTCAGGCAAAGAAAGAGAAAGAAGCAAAACAAATTTGACTTATTTGTAAAGTCTATTTATTAAACAAAAAGTAAAGAGCAAAAAAGATGCTATATGTTTGACATAATTAATAAAAATTGCAAGTTTTACTCTCTTGACCAAATTTAAAAAAAGAACCTATTTACAAAAAACAGTATAACATGGTTAGTAGGATGGTTAATACGGAGTATGTCTCCCGGACGATGCAATACAGGCCTGACAACGGCTAGGCATGCTGAGTATCAAATGATCAATCTGATCTTGGGGAATATTACACCACTCATCAAGCAATGCACTCCGAAGTTCCGGTAGACAGGTGGGAGGGGGTTGACGGGCTGCAATTCGTCGGCCAAGCATATCCCACACATGCTCTATTGGATTCAAGTCCGGTGAGTATGCTGGCCAATGCATACGGGTGATATCCTCCGATTGAAGGCATTCGTCTACAATGTTTGCACGGTGAGGACGGGCGTTGTCATCCATAAACACAAATTCAGCACCCATGGCGCCCCGAAACAAACGTACATGTTGTTCCAGAATGACATCCCGATAGATGTGGCCTGTCATCGTTACACTCTGAACATGCAGGTCAGTTCTGGAACCAAGAATAATTCCTCCCCAAACGAGCGATCCTGCACCACCGTAACGGTGTCTTTCAATGGTGTTCTCTTGGTGGTAACGGGTACCTGGCGCTCTCCAGATGAATGTCCGGCGAGAATCAGACTCCAAACTAAACCTGGAAAACATCACACAAGACCACTGTTGCGGTGTCCACAATGCATGGTTAATCGCAGGCGACAGTGAGTTGCGGTAAGTGGAACACATCTGACAGGCCTAAGAGCATATAGACCAATGTGCCCTAAGCGTCTGTACACGGTCTGCCTTGAAACTGTCGTACCGGTAGCTGAAGAGAGCTGACGAGACAGGTCTGATGCTGTACTCCGTCTGTTTCTTTTGGCAGTAACTGCCAAATAGCGGTCCTCATTCGGCGTTGTAACTCGGGGGCGACCTGTACTGTAACGTCTACTCACATTACTATCATCTTGGAATCGTTGCCAAAGCCTGGAGATGACATTCTGGGCGATTCCAAGTTCCTCGGATACTTCGAGCTGGGTACGTCCACATTCCAGTCGTCCGATAATTCTGCCACGTAAAACATCATCCAAATGCCTCCTTTGTGCCATAACTATGCGGTTTTTGCACTGAAAGGCTTTCACAGCGCTTGTGAACAATTTTACTTCTTTGCCACCATTCCTTATATACCCCTCTCTTACACTCTCGTCATTGTGACGTACCATCCACGCCATCTGGTGGTTTCCTGTAATTTGCATATTCTTCTTCAAGATGTGTGTGATCATTCCACAGGTGAAATTTTTATTTTAGAGATCAATTTCTGTGTGATTCTGAATTATCCTTAATTTATGGACATGAGTGTATTTACATCTAGTGGAATTGAAATAGATCCCTCAATAGCGGAAGCTATGAGAAAATTGAAAACTCTAACTTGTGTAGCTGAATTACAGCGATTTTTAGGTATGGTTCAGTACGTTTCTAAATTTATTCCAAATTATTCTACAATTTCAGAACCTTTACGAAGACTACTTCACAAAAATGTTATATTTGAATGGTCTACAGATCAGGAGGAGTCCTTTCAAAAATTGAAACAGGCTTTAGAAAATACTCCAAAATTGGCTTATTAGGATGTTAAAAAGCCTGCAGTTGTTTCGGTGGATGCAAGTTCTTACGCTGTTGGAGCGGTCCTTTTGCAAGAAAATAGGCCAATTGCTTTTGCGACTAAGGCTTTAACACCAGCGCAGCAACGCTACCCTCAGATTGAAAAGGAAGCGTATGCTATTAGATTTGGATGCAAAAAGTTCCACGATTACATTTACGGAAAGTCTTTCATTATAGAGACTTATGATAAGCCATTGGAAGCTATAGCTAAAAAACCACTTCAATCGGCACCACCTCGTGTACAACGTTTCTTATTTGATGTTCTCTAGTATTCAGCTAAAATAGTTTATAAGCGTGGCAGTGATATACCCATACCTGATGCCCTGAGTCGTGATTGCATAACAGATTCAGTGGTGGCAAATAATGAGGAGGAGGAAATTTTTGAAGTTGTTTTAGACGTTCCTCTTCCAATGTCAACGTTTCCAGAACTTTCAGCTGCAGTGAATAACGATGAGGAATTAAAAAAGCTAAAGTGTCTGATTCTTAATGGATGGCCTGACACGGTTCGGGAAGTTCCGGAGCAACTCCGAAAGTACTGGGCGTATCGAGAAGAGCTCTCTGCTTATGAAGACTTATTGTTCAAATCTGAGCGTTTGATCATACCTAAAAGTCTGAAAGAGAGATACTTGAAATTAATACATCAAGGTCATCTTGGAATTAATCTTTCGTTACAGCGTGCTCGTGAAATTGTATTTTGGCACGGTATGTCAAAGGATGTCGAAAGTTATGTGCAACAGTGTCCAGTGTGCCAACAAACTTCTCGTTCTCCCGCTAAGAACCTTTACTCATGAAGCCAGTTCCTCGTTTTCCGTGGCAGAGTTGCTTCAGATTTATTCCAATTTGCAGGTGATACATACTATCTCATTTCAGATAGTTATTCTGGATTTTTTGATTTTAAAAAACTAACACGCATAACATCTGAATCAGTTGTGGATTATTTGAAAGACTGTTTTGCAATTCATGAAGTCCCTGACATATTTGAGTCAGATAATAGACCACATTATAATTCTGAGATCTTTCAAAAGTTTGTACGAGACTGGAAAATTAAACATCAAACTTCCAGTCCAATGTATCCAAGATCTAATGGATTATCAGAGCGATATGTTCAGGAAGCAAAATTGCTTTTAAAGCGTTGCAGACTTGACAATACGGATGTTAGATTGGCTCTTCTGAATTTGTGAAATACGCCAAGGCAAGGATTGCCGTCTCCAGCGCAACGACTTTTTGGACGTCCTACTAGAAGTCTGATTCCGATTCATCCGTCTCGGAGGTTACCAAGAGAATCGTCTTCAATACCTCTTCAGAGAAGCTCAACAGGCGAAATCTACTTCTAATGCCGTAGTTCCTTCGTTTCGTAAAGGACAGGAGGTTAAACTTCGAACCGGTCATCGAAATTGGATACCAGCAGTGGTTGAGTCCGTTCTAGAGGCTCCTAGATCTTACCTCGTTAAGACTGATTCTGGAACCTATCGCCGAAATACAAGCATGATTCGACCTACCAAGGCAGTTATTCCTACGAATTCTGAGATTGCTGTTCGTCCTGATTCTGAAAGGGCTTCAGTCACTCCGGCTGCATCTGTGAACGTTCCATAGGGATGGACGCGAGACGACTTTTTTGCGAGACGAGACAGAGATTTACGGCTTTTTTGCGAGACGAGACACACATTTTTAACATTACGATATAGGGATTTTTGCGAGACGAGACAAGCTTTTAGGCTATTTTGCGAGACGCGAGACGCTTATTTTTCGTCTCGCGTCCATCCCTAACGTTCCAGATATTCCTGCTGCAAAGACTGTTACTTCAGTTCCTGCTTCTAAGACTGTAACTACTCGGCATGGTCGGGTGGTTCGACCGCCAGACAGACTGAATTTATAGACTTTTAAACTTTAACTTACTATTTTAAATATTTTTCTAGCTTTAATGTTTATATATTGTCTTAATGTTTATATATACTATAATTTTTCAGCAATTTTTTTTTTAAAAAGGAGGGATGTCATATGGTTGGGTAATTTGGCAACAGCTAGTTTTATGTCATGACGTTCCGTAATCTGGCAACAGCCGTGTCTCTGTTCTCAAGTCGCAGCAGTCATCTCGAACCTGCGTGATTTTGTTTAGACTCCTCATTATAAGACAAGGTGAAGCGAGTCGGGGATTCTTCGGTTACCGGGTGTCGTCGCCAAGCGGTGATGAGTCGCCAAACTTGGAGTTTGGTCGAAAGTTTGTTTACTTTAGCGTTAGAGTCAGATGTCTGTTGTAACCTGTGTAGATTGAGTTGAGGTGTTGGATGATGCTGTACTTTGATGAAAAAACGCTCGGTGGGTTCATTAAACGATACCAGGATGTTTGGTAAAGGAATTTTGTGATTGGTTTAGGCAATTTAACTGTAATCGGTAAACCGAAAAGCAGGTGAATTTGAATTCGATGTGTCAGTTCTTGTTTGGTGTTTGTTGAGTTATTTACGGGGAATACAAGATGTATTTGGAAATGTGTTGTGTTATTTGAAGTGTAGTGAATATTATGTTGTTGTTTAAAAAGGAAGTGTGTGTTTATTTGAAGGAGGGCGTGATTATAATGTTAAATAAAAGGAAGTGTTTTGGTGTTATGTTATTAGCTGATGTGTTATGGATATTTTTGAAGAGTTTCTTAAAATAAAGGTAAGTGTTTTTTTTTTAAAGAATTTTTGCAATTGCTTAAGGTTTTCAATGTGAATTGTAAATGGATATTTGATGTTGTTATGTTTTCATATAGTGACTTTATATGAGGTGTATAACTAGGTTATTTAATGCACCGATGTTGTTTTGAGTTGAAAACGGGCCAGTGTTTGCCCAGTTTATATAGCTGTACAACTAGGTTGCTGAATCCACTGAGGTTTTTTTAGTTAAAAACGGACCACTGGTTGCCTAGTTTACATAGCTGTACAACTAGGTTGGTGAATCCACTGAGGTTTTTTTAGTTAAAAACGGACCACTGGTTGCTGAGTTTACATAGCTGTACAACTAGGTTTCTGAATCCACTGAGGTTTTTTTAGTTAAAAACGGTTCACTGGTTGCATAGTTTACATAGCTGTACAACTAGGTTGCTGAATCCACTGAGGTTTTTTTAGTTAAAAACGGTCCACTGGTTGCATAGTTTACATAGCTGTAGAACTAGATTGCTTAATATTCTGAAATTTTTTTAGTTAAAAGTGGTTTACTGTTTGCTCATTTTTAATTGCCTGTTACTGAATTTGCTGACAATTTTTAGTGTTAAGTATGGATGGTGTATTTTGTTTTATTGTTTTTTTTTAAGTGGAATATCTGTGGAATTTTAATGTGTTAAAGTAATTTGTATTTCCTGACAGTGCTCAACATGTTGTATTATTTTATCGTATTCTAAAATGGTGTTTCACACGTGAAAAATTTGGCGACAAAAAAAAAGCGCCAAGTAGCGGGTGTTGGCGAGAAAAAAAAGTCGCCAAAAATAGGCGACACCCGGTAACTGAATTACTCCCAGCGAGTCTAATTTGTCTGTCTGCTAAAATCAGTTTGTGCGTGAAAAGGGGAAAATTTTTGAATTAATGAGACAGAGCTCTGGTGATCTCCTATGCAAATTAAGTCCTGAATTACTCCATTCAAACAATCCAATGCCGATAACTTTTTGGAAAGCCTAATATACAAATAAATTTATTTTATACGCCATATGTATTTATAAAAAATTTAAATGAATAACTAACTAATAATAGAACTAATTTTATTAATTCTATGAAATATCTTATTTTGTAATTTTTCTGCCAGTTTGGGATGTAGCAACAGGTATACACTCTCTTTTCGTTTGAATATTGTTCACCGCATATAAAAATCAGCAGCTTATTAAAATTAATTTAGCTCTGAACAGACAATTTTATAAAGCGGCAGGTACTTAAGTGAAATTAACCAACATTCAAGTTACTTTCAAATGAGGACTGTTTAACTTGATATTTATTGGCAGTGAAGGTTTCTACTTTCATGAAAGTTATGTTCAAATTAATAAGATTCTGAATTTTAAAAACTGTTATAGTAATACATAAGACGGTAGAAAATGTGAGGAGTTTCACATAATCTACAACTATATATAAAGCACTGGTTTTTCAGCACAGATTATATAAAATAGAAAAAAAAGGTTTCGATTTAAAGTTATTTGAGTTTTAGATTTTGGTTTAGAATAGGCTCTGTTCTAAAATATAGGTGAAGCAAACTAAGTTTTAAAATCAATTTTCAGTTTAGGTTTAGATGTTAAGTATTGTTTCTGTTCTGGTTCAAGCTTGAAGCAAAATTAAAAAATGTAATTGTAGAATTGTTTAGTACAGTTTTATCTGTTAACATTGTTAAACAGAATTTTTTTCCATCTTATAATAAAAAGGCAGACGCTTTAGGTTACATCATGAAATTATCATAAATTTACATTTTGCACTCATAATTCCTGCTAAATTTAAATATTTATGCGACATAGATTTCATTAATTGGTCCTCGTCTTTCCTTTAGTTGATTAATTGGATTATTTTTAATGGCATTTTCATACATATTAGATTAATTACAAGTGCAAATGCGATGCATATAATACACTTTTTTTTATTAATCTGATAACTGCTCTTATTTTACGGGCATTTACACTCTCCAAAAAAATTATTCGAGCAAAAAAGAAATTTCCTACGTTGGTTTCGTATATTAAAAATTATTTATCAAAGAATATGAATTAGGCTATGTATAAATATGACTTTCTATATTTCTATCAAGTTGTGCGTTTTTCAAAAACTCAATTATTATTCGCGAATCTAAAATAGGAAATTTATCGTGAGGGTGTACATATTTGAAAGAACATTATGATAAGTAATAACAAGCAGTACATTTTATTTTCTATATATACATATAAATTCTGAATATATCATAATAGGAATTTAAATAAAAACTCTTTTAATATGAATATCAATGTTATTTGATGTTTTCTAGGACATACAAAAAATCCGGTGATTATAATTCAAAAATAAAATTTTATTCCGGCAAAAAATCTCACATCAGTACGAGATAATTTCGCATGCACACGATACTTCGATCCGAATTCCCGAATAACCTGCCGAATCTTGAAAGAAACGTTGTGTTTATTCCCGTACAAAGTGTTGTCTTTCCGAACGCAGTACAAGCGGGGAAAAGTCTCTTAAAATCAGGACCGTACCCAGA
The DNA here is from genome assembly GCA_038373885.1 of Cheiracanthium punctorium. Classification (NCBI taxonomy): domain Eukaryota; kingdom Metazoa; phylum Arthropoda; class Arachnida; order Araneae; family Cheiracanthiidae; genus Cheiracanthium; species Cheiracanthium punctorium. The sequence goes on along the minus strand of JAWZYV010006915.1, from coordinate 319,346 downwards.
AAAAAATTCGGGGGGAGGGGGGGGGACCAAGAGGTGAAAAAGGCTAAATTTTTCCCAAAAAGGCTTCATTATTGTTCTTTTGTAAGCAAAATTTTAAATTTCGGGGGGGGCGGACCCCCTGCTTCCCCCCCTGGGTATGGCATTGCAAAATATCGTTAAAATATTATTTGTTAAGCTTTTTAAAATATTAAACGCCACCTTGGATTCAAAAGTCGAAGGTCTGCTTAACAAATTCCATCCATTACAATCATCCCCAAAATTGAATTTGATACTTCTTTGAATGTTGAAAATCGAGTTTTCCCCCATTGAAATACACCCTCCAAAAAAAGTATTCGAGCAAGAGAGAAATTTCCTGTTTTAGATTTGCGAATAATAATTGACTTTTTGAAAAACACACAACTTGACAAAAATGTGGAATTTCATATTTATACATAACCTAATTCATATTCTATGATAAATAATTGTTAATATAGGAAACCAACGTAGGAAATTTATCACTTGCTCGAATACTTTTTTTGGAGGGTGTACATTAGGAGAACCCGAAGTTGTCACGCAAGATGGCGACCGATCGCAGAGAAGCTAGGCCTGTCGAAGGTCGAAATGCTCTATTTGTCCTCAAAATGTAAAACTGAAATTGGGGACAAACTTTTAAGTAAAATAGCTACCTCTCCCCAAATTAAAAAAAAATCATGTTTCCTTTGTTTTATGAATCTTACTAATTCTTCAATAGAATAAATGGAATTTTATTTGTGATGAGCATTCCTATATTCTGAAATAAAAATGTGCCTAATTTTTATTTCAGAATTGGGGACAAAACTCTGATTTGTCCCTAGTTTTTTGTTCCAAAGAGTAAAAAAGAACATCTGAAAAAGTTCCACTCTGAAACCGGTCTCTGCCGTTCTTCAGTTCATATTACGGTGACCATATAGCCGGATTCATACTGGCCGTACCGCGCCGCAATGACGTCACATGGCGGAGCAACACGGCCCTCGCGCGGCGAGCGCCGAGGGTTTGCGCAATATCTGGCAAGAACAGATATTCCGCAGCGACCGCAAAGCTACAGCCAATTACAGAAGAGCTTTTCTAGAGTATTTTTGTTGAGTGTTGACGGAACGCACGTGTGTGTATCACTTGTAGTCGATGAACTGGATGCCTGCTTGAGAGGTTGGCGGTAGGCTGCTGAGCTAGCAAACTCTCCGACTAGTACTTCCACTTACTGTTTTCCTTTTGCGTTTCGACCAGCAACGGGGCGTTGCTGTTTTCAAGCGGCTGTTTAAAGTTTTTCGGTGGTACAGAGCTTGTGTCGCCGCTTCTTTGGAGTTAATTTAGCCTTGCGCTGTGTCGGGGGGGCGCCTTTTCGACCTCTGGTCCAGGTATTTATTGTTTTAATACTTCTTTTGCTTGTCGACTTGAGTATTCTCTTCACTTGGTTTTCTTCCGGAGTTCCCCCTAAGTGGGGAGGAGTGTCATGGCACACTCACAATTTACCATTGATAACCCGCCTTTAGCTAGCACGGCAAGTATGGAAGTTGATAATTATGATAACCCAAACTATTTTCGCGGAACGGTCGATGAAGCCGCTGCTTTAAGAAAAGCAGCTGAGAATGCCGGAATTGACTTTAACATTTTTTTGACAAGCACTAACACCCAATTCATATCCAAAAAAAGACCGCAGAACTGTTTACACGGAAATAAAAAAAAACAAGTACCGAATTTCGATAAAATAAAAAATTTAAGATATACTCGAAACGGAGCCATACTAATACAAACAACTGACGTGGACTGTGCCGAAAACGTGGGAAATATTCAATCTTTCTTGAACGTACCAGTTACCAGCAGGATATCGTGGACAAACACCACTACCCGTTTCCTCTTATTTGACATCCCCACCGACGTTAAGCTAAGTGAACTAATAACTGATCTCGAACTCTCAAATAAAATTTCCATCCTACAAGCGCGCCGTTTTCTGAAAAGAGGCAGCCGCAGCGAATATGCCCCGGTCCTCATCACTATATTAGGAACTGTATTACCACCTGAAATTAAACTCTGGCTCACCATACAAAAAATAACCATGTTTATAGACAGTCCATTACAATGTCGCCAATGTCGAAAATGCGACCATACCGAATCAAAATGTAAAAACGAGCACATCTGCGTCCACTGCGGCAAAAGCCACTCTGACGCGTGTCTCGAGGAACCCCACTGTGTCAACTGCCAGCAGGCCCACCGGACGGACTATAGCCAGTGCCCAAGCAGACTCAAAGAAGCAGAGTTCCTTCAGTTCAAATGTACCAATTTTCTAACTTTCTCCGAAGCCAGGCGACAATATCGACAACATACGACACCGAAGTCCTACGTCAAAATCACCAGCACTCCCCAACCGGAAATCGACCGCATCAACAAAGATTTTGAACAACTCACCAATAATGTCATTAAGTGTATGAACGACATGCTACAAAAACACACGGACCGGATAATGCTAGCGCTAAACCCTATTACCATCCAAATGCACCCAACATACAAAAGCCCGGGTGACTTGACTCCTCCTCGGGCAGCCTCCCCCCGCCGGGGTTGGCGCGTGGCCCGAAAGATAAAAAGCATGAACGTCGCTTAGAGATGGCTGCAACACCGGCCCCCCCAGGTGGCCCTGGTCTCTGCGCTATTGGGGCCAATGGAACTTTAAAAAAAATTTCTTCCTTTTTCTGCCCGTTTCGCTCGTTTTTTCCTGCTCGTGCTTGGTACCTTTTTTCAGGCTGGACTTTGGCCATGCTTTCCTTCGTTTTCTCTCCTTTCCAGCTATGGCCTTTAGCTCGTCTCCGTTTTCCGTTGTTCAGTGGAACTGCCGCAGCATCAAAAATAAAGAGGACTGGCTGAAGCTCCCCCCCTTTTCTGATGTGGACGTCCTGCTCCTGTAGGAAACTTTTTTGAAAGACAATACTAGGTTTCACCCCAGCGGTAAGGTTGTTTATCGCCAAGACAGGTCGTCCCGTCCGGGTGGCGGCCTCGCCATTGCGGTTTCTTCGCATCTCCCGTCCTTCCGCCTTCCGTGCAGCTTCTCCTCTGGCGACAATGAAATCCTAGCAGTCTCAGTCCACATTCCTAATATTAAATTAAATATCATTAACTTGTACTCGAGTCATGGCCATGTGGTACGGGATCTACGCATTATCTGCTCCTCCCTCGGAGGTCCAAGCCTTATACTCGGTGATTTCAACCTCCATCACCCGTGGTGGGGCTCTCCTACCTCTACTCAAGTGAGTGAGGAATTCTGCCAGTGGCTCTCTGTCAGCCCCTTTGTATTGCTGAACTCCTCCTCCCCAACCCATGTTTCTCCAAATGGCTCCTCCTCGCTCATCGACCTGTCCCTCTGCTCTCTGGACATCTATGACCTTCTCTCTTTACAGATATGCGACGACCTGTTTGACAGCGATCATTTCCCCATCCAACTCTGGATTTCTAGCCTACCCACGTCTCCCTCCCCGCGGCCTTTGTACCGCTGGAATCAGATCTGCGGTCAGGTCAACGACGCCTTACAAAATCTGTCTGCCCTCCCTCTTTCAGATTTCCTGGATATCGTCTCTTCCAGCATTCGGGAGCATACTTATCATCCTTCGAACAGTCCGAACCGGTTTCCCCCCTGGTGGACGGCTCGCTGCGAGAACCTCCGACGCCAGAAGAAATTTCTCCTCCGAAAATCTCGCACCCTGGTATCCATGGACTACTGGCGCAAGTACAAACGGCTGTCAGCAAAACTCAAAAAGGTTATTCGTGAAGCCAAGAGAGCCTTCTGGCACCGCTCGTGCCGTGCGTCGCGTGATGGACGCCTCCTTTTTACGATCTTCCGCAAGTTCCGCTCTCGCCCTAGTTCGTCCCCCCTCCTCCCGCTTTCTGATAAAAGATGGCATTAATCTTATAGCTTCCGCCCAGCCCCAGGGAGAAATATTGGCGACATATTTCAGCTACTTTGACCAACATGAACCTCTACCCATAGACTACGGTGGCCTGGAAACAGACCCCCTAAACCTGCCTTTTTCTATCAAGGAATTACAACAAGCGATTCACTCCACTAAAGTCACCACGCCGGGTGCTGACAATATATCTGCTCGCCTTTTCAAGGGATTAAATCCGCATTCCCTAAAACTCGTACTCGAGCTATACAATGTAATCTGGGACACGGGTGATATCCCCTCCGTCTGGCGAACTTCTCGGATCCTGCCGATCCTTAAACCTGAGAGGCCAGCTGACGCTGCTACGTCTTACCGTCCCATCGCCCTGACGGCGGTGATGTGCAAAGTTCAAGAACGCATGATCTGCCAGCGACTTCACCATTTCCTACTCTCGCATCCCTCCGTGGATCCTCGCCACTTCGGTTTCCTGCAGTTCAGGGACAGCCAGACGGCGGTGACCAAACTGAACTTTGATCTCCACATGGCACATAACAACAAGAAGTACTTCCTCGGGGTCTCTTTGGACATACATGCGGCCTACGACTCAGTCTACATCGACGGCCTGATTTCAAAATGTGCCCAGCTACACATCAAGGGCCGGATCCTTCGCTGGATACATAACTTCCTTCTGGAGCGGCACATTCAGGTGGCTTGGAGGGGCAGGGTCTCAAGCCTGCACCCCCTCTCCAAAAGTCTCCCTCAGGGCAGCTTATCAATCAGGGCAATGGGCATCAGGGCAATGATTATCAATCTCTGACGTCTCGCTTCCCCCTCCACCCCGATCTAACTTGTCTCTTGGCAGACTACGAATGCAACGTCGATCATCTCATTCCGGTTGCCCCCTCCCCTTTTTTCTCTCCGGTCCCTTGGTCCGTGTTCACTGAAGGCCTGGTCTTCCAAAACAAACAGCTCTGTGACCCTGCAGTTTCGAACCTTTTTAAAGCTTTTTTCGAACCGCTCCGGTCTACCCATAATTTTATAGCGACCGATGCAAGTAAAACACACGGCAGCACCGCCATTGGTGGTTGCACCCTACACCGGAACTTTCATTACACCCTCAACAACGTTAACTCCATCTTCACTGCGGAAGCCCTAGCTCTCTGCTCCGCACTGGATGAGCTTCTATGCTGCAACACCCCCACGATCATCCTCACCGACAGCCTGTCGGTTCTTACAGCTTTGTCTTCATGCAACCAAAAATCCCCTCACGTGATCCAGCGTCTCTACAAAAAGCTTACAGTGGCTTCTCAGATGGTTCCCAGCCTACAAATCTACTGGACCCCGGGTCACCGGGCATTTTCTTAAATGAACGGGCGGATGCTGCCGCTAGAGACACCCTGCCCTCTGACATACATCTAGAGTGGGTGGCTCCCGAAGACGTCACCGCAGCCATAAGAAGGACTTTTCGCCAAAAAACCACGACACACTACAGCACCAGCAAATACCTAGCAACCCATGGAGAGATACCGAGTGCCCAGAACACGTTCTCATGGTTCCACAACAGACACGAAGACGTGCTCTTCACGCGGCTGGTCTGCCGCATGCTACCCAACAAAGTCCTATATCACCGGTTCAACATCTCCCCAAACTGCCTCTGTGACACGTGCCGCACTCCCGAAACTATCGAACACATCCTCTTTTCCTGCAAGAAATATAGCACCTCCCGGTGCCCCCTACTTCGCACTTTGGAGCTGCCACCTTCCTTCTCCGGCCCTTTCCCCGTCTTCATTAGACATGCTATTGCCTCCATAACTACGCGCCGAGCTGTAATGCTCTTCCTGCGTCAGTTTTCTCTCTACTCTGCATAACGTCTCTCTTTTGGCCCTTTGGGTTGTTTTGCTCGCTTCTCTCCATCGCTTTCGCGGGGTTACCCCCTACCAGGTTCCTTCGGACGGCCCCCCGGCCTGGCTCTCGCTCCTCTCGCTGTGTCTCTTTGTCATCTTGCACGTCAGAAGTACTAAGAGCTTCGTAACAGTGGGTCTGGTACCACAGAACAAGTGAGATAACGGCTCTCCAGCCATAAATCTCCAAAAACCCGCCCCTCTTGAGGGGGGTCTTCAAACTTCAAACACTTGTAGTCTATTGTATTTGCAAAATGGACGATTTCAAATTGCTGGAATTTGTGCAACAAAAGCAAAAGAACGATGGCTGATGTTCGATTGTTTTAAAAATAAATATGTTAAAATAAGTTGATTTCGCCTTAACATTAATCGATTATCCATTATAAAACAATCTTTTAAAAGCACAACAGGAGAAACGAAAGCGAAGAACAACAAATAAAAATGTCGTGCATGCATTGGAGCATTTACTTGCGGCACCGCAAGCTCGCCGCGCGGACAGCCAACGGTCCAAAACGGCGAAAGAGTACGGCATGGTTGCGGTGCGGCGCAGCAGGTATGAATCCACCTTAAGTCCTCGAAATTCAAGGACAGTCCCCATATATAGATATTTTTTCATTTTGTCCCCAAAAGAACTTTGACTTCTTGGGGACGCGAAAAGTCCCCAAATTTAAAGATTTGTTCTTTTTCCCTGAAATTTTCCGTTTAGTTTATTTCTTTCAGAAAAAAACTGAAGGAAAAAAATAAAACAACTAAAAGCCCCTTCTACTCAGAGAAACAATGAAATTCGACCTCTGAAAACGTTTGTTGTCATTGTGTGTGTAGAGTGTACAGACATTCAATAAAGTGTTCGACTATGTGGCAAATTTCCCATTTCAGTTTTGTTAATGATTAATCACTTTTCATCAAGAATCATGCTTTAAATATGAGACTGACATACGAAATCTTTCTTATACTCGAATACTTTTTTTAGGGGGTGTACATCCTCCATACTATGCCAAGAGTTAAATTTTGAATAAATTGTAATATTTCAAAATGATGTTCCTTTCATATTTCTGGTTTAAATAAATATTTATAAATGAATGAAATACTTCCATTAATTTATTAGAAATAAGAATACACAATTGATATAATAAGCTATTAGAGTTCATTTTTAAGTATCAAAGTATTGTGTCCTCGAATAAGTCCCCAAAAATATTTTCAAGTGTCTCCGTGTTTTTCTTGGATTCCAGGACAATGCTTGATTTGTCCCCAAAATACTGTTTAGAAATATGGTCGCCTTAATCTAAACGCAATATTGGAGTTGATCTACCCTCAACAGCAAAAAATTCTACAGGTATAACAGTATCAGAACCCATACATTTAAGCTTTACCTTACCCATTGGATTTATCTTAAAACCGCCATATGCAATTAACACAGTATCAATTTTTGTCAATTGAATATTCATATGGTCTATCAAGTCATATGACAGTACATTAGTCTCTGCTCCTGTGTCTAACTTAAATTTAACTGCAGATGTTTTATCACCCAATTTCAAGTCTATGGTTTTATACCAAATTGAATGAGCATTATTTTGTTCTACTTTGTTTGTACTCATCTGTCCTACTGGCAGTGACTCGATGTACAATCCACTACCGCTGATTTTGCATTCAATTTCTCTAACATGTTTTTTCCTACAGCCGATTGCGAAATGTTTTTTTTTCTTTGCACTTGGAGCATGTTTTACCATATGCTGGACATTAACCTTTCTTATGATTACGTCCACACTTTTTACAGTCATATGTTGGCACACTGGATTTATCCTTCTTACAGTTCTTTTAAACACTGCTGTTTTAACCGCGTTGACATAACTGCTGCTAACGAGTCCTTTGAGCGACTTGAACTGCTCTTTGTTGACCTCGGCTGCTCTCACATATTCAGCTGCTTTTTGTAGAGTCAAAGCAGGTTCCCGCAGCATTCTCTCCTGCAAGTTTGAATCTTTGATACCCAACACGATGCGATCACGAATTAAACTCACCTGCTGCTCTCCAAAGTCGCATGTAGTAACAAGAGTTCTTAATTTTGTCAAATAATTGTCAAACGTTTGATCTTCACATTGTTTGCACGAAAAAAATTGTATCGTTCAAATACAATGTTTGGCGAGAATTACAATAATCTTCAAAGCGTTTTAGTATATCTCCGAGCTTTTCTCCTTCTTCAGCCTTAGCAAAGGTGTTGTATATCGTGACACCTTCATCTCCTAGGAGATTAAGTAGTATGGCGATTTTAACATTCCCGGGTTTGGAGTTCTTTTCGGATGCCAGCATAAAGTTGTTGAATTTTTGCACCCATCTCTTCCAATTTTCGGCGACATTTCCAATGGTGAATCTCATTTCACCGGGCGGCTAGAAGGTATCAGTCGTTCGCATGTGGTCAGTCACGCTTTATCAACTTCTTACTTACCATGTCGTGTTTTGTTATTATAACAACAATATTCTGGAAGCATTTCTTGACTAAATACTTTATTAATTACAATTATAACGAACACATATGGTGCTTAAGCGATTCAGCAACATCACATTCACATGTTCGAGTTCGGAGCGTCTCTGATGACTGACGCTAGTTTGAGTGGAGTTGAGTTGTTGCGCTCATGACAGGGGCATTTCGGTATCCAGATTTTGACTACTTCATTTACTTAAGAGTTTTAGCGAGACATCTCATTGTACGAATGTATGTACACCCTCCAAAAAAAAGTATTCGAGCAAGAGAGAAATTTCCTATTTTAGATTTGCGAATAATAATTGAGTTTTTGAAAAACACACAAATTGACAGAAATATGGAATTTCATATTTATACATAGCCTAATTCATATTCTATCATAAATAATTTTTAATATACGAAACCAACGTAGGAAATTTATCACTTGTTCGAATACTTTTTTTGGAGGGTGTATGTTTATATAAATACAGGTAGTTTGGGTATTACTCATTAAGCGGGTGGTTACTTTCACTGTAAGCTTTGCTTTCCTGTCATACATGCCACGCGCTCTTGGAGTTATGTTTTTATTATTTAATTAATTGCCAGACACCAGGTCGCCCGATTCTGGGTTCTTTCCACTGTACGCGTGAGCATACGCCTTTGTAACCCCACATGCAGGTCATGTAAAATAATCTAAGTGATTCCATTAGAGATGAGAGAGAGGCGGAGTTATGTCTCATCGTCCCACGTTGTATCGTCAGTGTAAATACGACTGGACCTCGAAAGTCGAGAGTTGTAAAATTCATTTTTTTCTACAATAAAGGCAAGTTATAAAAAGAACTATGTTATATAATAATAGCGTAGCAATTCATTAAGTTTGGGGGGGGAGGCAGTATGTTAGATCGATTTGGAATAAAAAAAGACACCATATTCTGCTCATTTGTGATAATTTTCTCCCTTTCTTCCAGGGTATGGGGGCTTTAGCCTCTTAAGCCCCCATACCCTGGGGGGAGTATTCAGCGTGAGAAATTCTCTTGAATATGATATAATTCAGGTGACTGTAAAACTGTAGGAAAGTAAGTCGGATGGCATAAGTTAAGATAGATTGATAAAACCGAAAATAGAAATGTACGTGCGTAATCATGTACTAGTCGTAATGTATATAAATAAAACGAACTGTAAAATGTCAGTTAATTAGTTACCTAGTTAGTCAGTTAGTTTGTCTGTGTGTGGTGTAACTCCCAGACGGGTAATCGTAGACCTACCAAATTTTATATGCAGGGGTGGCTCCAATGGGGGGTCCGGGGGGGCACGTGCCCCCCCGTCGGGGAACTTGTGACCCCCAATCGGGGCTATTCATTTAATTCGTCGGGGAATTTTCATAAGAAGAAATCTATATTTTAGCTGAGTTTTAATTTTGATTTTGCGATTTAAAAAAATTAATTTTGTAAATTTTAAATACACATGAAAGGCGAATGAGTATTGGAGATTGAAGCGGATATGTTTACATTTCTGGGAGAGGGGGGGGGTATATTCCTCAGAACTTCTGAATAATGGCTAAAAGTACTTTCCGTTTTCATTCATCTCTTATCTCTGCGATCCTTTTCATGTCGAGAAACAGCAACTTCCTGCATCGTCCAATACTGTGATGTGTTGACGACGGCAGGGGGGAGACTTCAAATTCGAATAGTGTATACTTGAAATCTGTGATCCCACTCTCAGGAGGCATTTAACTGGATTTGCAGCAAGACATCAATTTTAAGGTAACAAAAGTGCCAGTCTATTCTTCAAACGACAAATTTATGAGACCACATGTGCGACCTCTTTCTATTCGAGGCTCTTTTAATTGCTCAAACGATTGTGCATTTTGTCGCCGACACCGTAGAAAAGTACAATATGGGTGTGTGTGGTCGGGATGGGGGAGACAGTGACCGTTAATTAGACCAGTCGGATAGATAAAAGATTTCGAGGGAAGGGAAGTATGGCTTTGCTTACACAAGCAAATGAAGGATGTTCATTTTTCCAGAAAAACGGTTTTTGTACTTTTTTGGTCCTCAATGACAGAATGATGAAAAGAAATGGTTCGTCAAAATATCCCGTGTATTTTTATTTTTTCTTCGCAAACCCATAGTACATCACTTTTCCAACACTTGTTATTGTGCATTGTGCCAGTGAGTTAGACAGAGTTTAGAATAGTGGGCATTTTTTTTCTTGTTCGGCAGCATAGCATATCATTGTGAAGTTTATAAGAGTTTAATTTCACTTTTGGCTTTATGTTTCTAAATCCTAAAAAGAACATCGGTGGTGCCAAAAGCACAAGATATAAAGTACAGTGTGCTTTATGTCGTGATATTTTTGATAATGATTATGTAAAAAAAAAAAAAAAAAAATAGGATAACTAAGCATTCAGATCTTCATAAACAAAATCGACTGGGGCCTTTTCAATTACCAAATGGAATTAAGAGAAAGAATCCTTGGGATGTTTCTTCTTGCTCTTCGAATGTATGTTTATCTACGGAATTAGAGAAAGTAAACCCTTCAAGTTCACCAGATCCACAAACTTCAAGTAAGTTATATGTAAATTACATTCATATATATTTTTTAAATGTGTTTAAAAGTTTTAATTAATATATGTTATTATTAAAAATATGGTCAGTTTATTTCTCTAAAGCATTGAATTATATATTCTAAGCACTTGCTTTTTGTTATTTATTTGTACAAATATACTATGCCCAAGGGCGGATCCAGAAATATTTAACAGGAAGGGTACAAAACTTGAATACCAATTCAGAATTGCATGAACATGCAATTTTATTTGAAGCGTATTTTTACTAGTGTAAATATTTTCCTCTCGGGGAATTCGCGCCCCCTGTGCCCTCGCTCTAAAACCACACTTGCCCCTCACCCCCTTATAAAAAAGAATTGAAACTAGTTTGAGCACAAATTTTGAATGACCACATTCTGCGTTATTTAAAAATAAAAATAATTTTAAAATAAGGCACATATTCCAAAAAACTGAGTCACTTGTTCTGTCTCAGAAATTTTAAAATACTACTTTAAAGTTTATTTATTAACAGCATTTTAATGATACATATATATATCATTAAATGTCCTTAGACATGGATGCTCGTAATGGTTTGGAGTGCACTTTTAATCATAGCAGCTGACCCAGAGTCATAACTTTTTGACCTCACATTCTGATTCTATGAAATGTTGTACAACATTATTGTATTTTAAATTATATTAACTGTCTGAGTTGAGTACTCTATGAATTAAACTAAATTTTCTCCTAATTGGTCTTTTAAACACTGAGTACTTTTAAATGTGCTCTTGCTTTTAAACCATTGGTAAGTAACATGTTGTTCACCCCATTATATGTCATTCCCGCTAAATTACATGACAGGATATATATTTTAAAAATATATTCTTTCGTTGCAATTTCGATTTTTTTGGTATATTTATCAAATACGATTTAGTAATTGGAGTGAGGACGAAAGGTATGTCTTTATAAACTTTCAAATTGCATTAATGCAAATTTAAATTAAACACATTTAATGTAATTGTATGTAAATTAACAGTATTTTAATTCACGAGTCAAAAGCTTTTGTGTCATAAATGTAAAATAAAATTTCCCATTGTATTACTTTTATTCATAGAGCTACAAAATTTATAAGTCTTAATTGATATTTTAAAAAGGGATTTACGACTCGGGCGATAAGAAATTTCGGATTTTGTTTACTACAGAAACTTTTTAAAATGTATATTTAATTGTGTAATAATTTGACATGACAAAATATTTATAAAATTATTTTACAGTTAATCATCTCTGGCATTCAAAATATGTATAAACCTATGAATATTTAAACGATTGAACTAAAAATTTTCATTTTAATTGGAACTATTTTAAACTGGTAGTATTTTATTTATTTATAAGTTAGTGTGTTATGCAAAGTATTCTATGTCTTTAAAATTATTTTATTACAGTAATCCTTACTTGAACTCTTATAACTGTTGAGAAAGTAAAAAGATATTTTTATAACTAAGTGGTTAATTAGATAATTTAACTTTTAAATTCTTCCGAATAAAAAAAAATAGTACTTTTCTGTTTCTTAGATGGCAAATTTGAATAAATTCTAAATATACTTTTTATTTATAAATAGATTCAATCGAACACAATATGCACGATTTAATCTTTAATTTTATAAAAATTTAGCAGCACGATTTGTTTTTATTTTTATTTTTTTGTAATTTAAGAATTAGTCAAATGCATAGTTTGTTTATTTAGTAACATACTTTATACATATACAACGAGTGAGTATTTGCACTATATAGAGAAATCTAACTGGATTAACCGGCCCTCTTTAGCTAAGAGTTCATAGCTATGCACAGCAAGAAGATTAACAGCTGCAAGGGAATTAGAATTTATTACATTTTGCTTGGGGTAAAAAAAAAGGTTAATTTTAAAAATTAAATAATAATAATAACCAGCTCCTCTGATAGACCCTCTCCAGTCCAGTATGAAGATGGCTGTGGATAGATCTAAAAACGGAATATAAGTTAAAGGAAACTGATTAATCTTGACTGACAATTTAATTTTTATATCGTTGTGGAAAAAATAACTAACTTTTCTGAATTTTAAATTTCAGTTATTTTACTGCAAAGTAAATAAAATTATGGTATACAGCGTCTATATCGTCTTCCGAAATTTTCCCTTTTATCCTGTAAAATAAGTAAAGAAAATAAATACAATAAAAGTTTTATATTTGCGTGTAGATTTATATGTTATATACAGTGACGTATCGTAAGCCACCGCAACTTCCCTTATTTTGAATCTTTATACAAATCGCTATTGAATCCATGGATGGCACCAGATAAACTAACAGTATGTGTTCTAAACTGGTTTTTGAGTTACAGAATTATATGTATCAGAATTCAACTCTAAAACTTTTAAACAGATTAATATTATGTTTGTTATTCGCCTTATTAATTAAACTCTTTTTCGTTAATGTTGAAATTTTAAAAGTGACACTTTCACTATGAATTATTAGTAAATGAGCTTGCTTTGTAAAATTATTCATCACATTTGTGGAAACCTCGTTCAAAACTATCTTGGAGTATTACAAAAAAGTAAATTTTTATCAAGGTTAGTTTCGCTAAAAATAAATATTTTTTTGTGTGTCTTGGCAAATTATAAGCTGTCCGATTATATTTTTCTGACGATATTTTTTATTTTATTTTATTTTAGATTTTAAAAGAAAGTGGTTAATTTTCTTCATGAGTACTTGACTTTATAAAAAAATTTAATAGCGCATATATTTACGTTCTCTTTCGGAGATTTGTATAATTTATTATTATTAACTGAAGCTTCCAGGGGTACACTTCACAACAATTCTTTTCGAAATTGAGATACGGTGCCATCTTTTAGCTTTCAATAAGTACTATCACCACATGAATTATTATTGAAGTAGAATCATTTTAAAGCTGTAGAAACAAGCGATAAAGTTTCGGTATGCCACTTTACTGCGCGCCTTCAAAATCATTTTTCTCAAAAGAAAATTTTTGTTGTAAAGTGGTTCTTTCTTTTCTCTCTCTCTCTCTCTCTCTCTATATATATATATATATATATATATATAAAACATTTCAGTTGCATATTTCTCACTTTATTGTGATTTAAAATATTAATATTACATAAATTAACAATTCGATAATATTTTTACAGTAAAACATGTTGGCCAGAAATATTAGAGTTTTTGAGATAACGAGTTGAAATTAAAGGGAATCAGTTGTAAATGGAAATGTAGATTACGGCCAATTATCTACGCTAGAGATCTAGGACCGGGGTGGAGCCTCGTGGGGACTTTCTAAGAGGTCCTAACCCGTATTTAGGCAAAGTTTCGGAAAAAAACCACGGAAAACTCCGAAATGTTAGGTCGGCGGACGCGACCTAGTGTCGAACCAGGCACCTTCCGTCGCCCAGTTCAAAGCGCTAGCGCTATGCCACTGGTGGGGTGGGATTCAATTTGTAAGGGAAAACACATTTATTGAGATATCAAGAATTTCGATGTTCGAGATATCGAAGTTAAACTGTAATTAAATTTACATATATCTCTTAATTTTATAAAAAATAACTGCAATTTGTGTAAAAGCGTGCAAATTTAGTCATGCTTAATTTATAAAATAAATTTTCAATGAATTTACAGCAATATTCTTGCACAAAAAACTTTTGTTTCTGATATTTTTTCTGCGGGAAAGAAAATGCGTAGAATTTTCTTCACTGAATTTTTTTCAAAGAATTTCATTCATATGAAATATTTTAAGCGTTAAACTGAAGAACTCTTAAAAGTAGCTTTCGAGATTTTACAGAAACGTGCAAGGCCGTTACCAGGGGGGAGGATCATGTAGGTTTGACCCCCCCCCTCCAAAATTTCAGTAAATGCATTATCAGTTTACTTGCGTTGATTCTAGAGATCAGTTAATTTAATTTTAGCACTACAGATCCCCTTCACCCACCGAAATTTTTTGCTTGCTGAGGCCTTGGGGAAATATTTGTGTAATGTAAAAGGATTTTGAGATACGTTAATTAGGGTCAGTTTAAATAATAATCTACCAGGAAAGATTGTGCAGTGGTTTTTGAAAATATCCGGGCCTGGGTGTCCGATTATGATTGTCGATCCGATTCCTGGAAATATTTCACAAAACAAAACATTATATTGTCCTCCATCTCCTCTAAACTTATCTGGATCCTGGATATTTTAGTTTAGAAAATGATTTATTGTGAAAAAATCACTTTCTAAAGTAAAATATTTTCAAGTGGTGCAGATAGTTGCAAATTTCCATATCATACTTGGTGACAAAAATGTCATAAAAGAGGGGTCAAAGCCCCCTCTTGGATACGTCACTTAGCATATGTACATGTACATTTGTGCCCCCTCGTCGGGGAGTTATGACCCCCCGTCGGGGGAAGTCTAGCGCCACCACTGTTTATATGGAAATTCTCCAGGAAGGGTCCCGACATACCTCGAAGCGATTTTTTCGAAATTCGAATTATTTTAGGAGATATCAATAAAAAACATGCCGCAAAAGGCTAATTTTTGCTCCGCCATTTCGCACTTGTAACCCCGGAGTGGAAAAAGAGAGAATATAGCATATCTAGGTTGCCATATTTGGCAAGTTTATTAAATGATTCAGACTCTTGAAGTAAAAGTAAAAGAATAACGATTTTTTTTTGTTTAGATTATTTGTAAGGTTGTTTTTTAATTAAAATATCGTGTGCATGTAAAATCAGAGCAGGAATGAAATATTTTATACTCAAAAGAAAAATAGGATTTAGAAATTTTCCGAGACTAAAATGTGCAACTTTTTAATTTGATGAAAAATAAAATGGTTGATGTACGATTTTGAGGAGATGATTCTAACGCTTGACGCAATTTATCGTAATTTCATCGTCTGCTACTTGGATTATGAATACACCAGGGAAAAAGTTTTTAAATTTTCATTAAGTTGGAATTGTGCATTTTTCTGCGCAGCTTTCCCCCATCTATTTATAATGTATTACATCCAGAAAAAGGATGTTAAATACCAATTTTAATTTTGTTTAATCACACTCATGAATAATGATATACTTTCCAACTTAATGAAATAAGGAACGAAAATAGGGAAGACCCATGGATTATAATAAGCTTTTAATATACAGCACTTAATAATTTGAATAATATACAGCACAATAATTTGAACTCATTTTTAAAAAATTTAAATAACTTTCAAATTAATTAATCTATCAACGTACACCCTCCCCAAAAGTATTCGAGTCATTTTAGATTTACGAATAATAATTGAGTTTTTGAAAAACGCACAACTTGACAGAAATATGGAATGTCATATTTATACATAACCTAATTCATATTCTCTGATAAATAATTTTTAATCCATATTTCTGTCAAGTGGGCAGAAATATGGATTAAAAATGTTCTGTCTCCGAAGTGGAAACTTATAATTTCGATGGAGATTTAAAAGATTGGTTGACATTTTGGAACCAGTTTAAGAACATACCTGAAAATGAAAATTTAACGAACGCAGATAAATATCATTATTTAATTCAGTCAACTAAACTTAGATCCGAAGCTAGAGAAATAGTGGAATCGTTCCCAGTGACGAAGGTAAACTATTTTTTAGTCATAAAAAGCTTAAGAAAAATATATGGCAGCAAAGATTTATGAATAGATTTTTATACTTTAGAGCTGTTAAGACTCGTTTTGAACAATGCGCGAATAGAAATAAAAGTCATTCTTTTAGTTGCTTATGTAATAAGGTGTCTACTCAATTGAGAGCACTACCCAGCAAACACATACAAGTTCTCTGAACGTCTATTAACGTTCAGAAGACGTTCAGAAAACGTCTTCTGAACGTTAATAGACGTTCAGAGAACCTGTGTGTGTTTGCTGGGTAAACTCCTTCGGAATAATCCTAATATCAGCTCTACGCAGAACAGAGTGGAAATAGTTTTAGGTAAAAGAATATGGATTTATTTTAACGAAGTACAGTTTAACCATTTAATCATCTGGCCATGGACACGAGAACAACAACAGTATAGCCTTGATTTCACGAAGTCAAAGAAACAACAGAAAGAATTGAGATAAGACGGTGAGATAAAAGAGGGTGTCAGTTAAATATCTTGAATAAATGTGTTTTTCCTATTAAAGTTCCACTCCATACCTAATTTAGAATACTGCAAAAGAATAAAAAGGCTGGTAGCGAAGTTTAGCGATTTTAAAAAAGTAGATTCTATAGTTTTTTTTTGTTTGTTTCTTTTAGCATAAGCAACAATAAGTAATCATACATTAACACATCACATGCCAGTTTCAACATAAGAAACTTCTTTTTTTATTTATGTGTTATTTTTTTAATAAACCAACCACTGGTACAAAAGTAGTTCTGTAAACAATGTGTAAATTAACTTTTTAATCAAAATATGTTTTTAAAAAATAATTAACAAACCAATTCTTTCATGTATTTAATTGATTTATTCTAATGCATTTTATATGCACATTTAATAACAGAAACCACACCAGAAAGTGTTATCCATAGAAAGCATGCACTAAAATTCATGTCAATCTAAGGAAAAACCTATCTAGTCATAGTCATAGCTTCAAATTACATTGGAGACAAATTATCCATATATTTAAAAATGATGAAAAAATATCACAATCCTAAACTAGAAACAACATCTAATTTTGCAATTAGAGTTTAATTAGTTGCTGACAGCTTTAAAATTTCTTCCATATTTCTAAATAATGTACATTCTTTCGTGCACAGTCGTGGATTGCTGTCTAAACTGAAACTCAAGTTGCTTGCTATTCTGCAGTTTGTTTACATTCTTCCATGAAGCTCTAAGGAGAGTCATCGGGAATGGGCGATCAGGCGGGAAAACGGACCAGGATCCATTTTCACTGGCAGGGGGCGCAGCGCACCGCTTGAATAGGGATTTAGCGTTGTTTTGATTGTGAACGAGCTATATATTTTTTTAAATAAATTATTTTGATAGAATATGGGTCGAGCGAGTCACTGCTTTGCACCTGGATGTCAGGGGTGGCTCCAGTGGGGGGTCCGGGGGGGCACGTGCCCCCCGTCGGGGAACTTGTGACCCCCCATCGGGGCTATTTGATTAATTCGTCGGGGAATTTTCAGAAGAAGAAATCTATATTTTAGCTGAGTTTTAATTTTGATTTTTGCGATTCGAAAAAATTAATTTTGTACTTTTTAAATACACATGAAAGGCAAATGAGTATTGGAGATTGAAGCGGAAATGTTTACATTTCTGAGAGATAGCTCATTGGGGGGGGGGGGGGGGTTATTCCTCTGAACGTCTGAATAATGGCTAAAACTACTTTCCTTTTTCATTCATCTCTTATCTCTGCGATCCTTTTCATGTCGAAAAACAGTCACTTCCTGCATCTTCCAATACTGGGATGTGTTGATGAACGGCGGGGGAGACTTCAAATTCGAATAGTGTATATTTGAAATCTGTGATCCCACTCTCAGGAGGCATTTTATTGGATTTTCAGCAAGACATCAATCTTAAGATAACAAAAGTGCCAGTCTATTCTTCAAACGACAAATTTATGAGACCACATGTGCGACCACTTTCTATCCGAAGCTCTTTTAATTGCTTAAACGATTGTGCATTTTGTCACCGACACCATAGAAAAGTACAATATGGGTGTGGGTGGTCGGGATGGGGGAGACAGTGACCGTTAATTAGACCAGTCGGGTAGATAAAAAATTTCGAGGGAAGGGAAGTATGGCTTTGCTTACACAAGCAAATGGGGGATGTTCTTTTTTCCAGAAATACGGTTTTTGTATTTTTATTGGTCCTCAATGACAGAATGATGAGAAAGAAATGGTTCGTCGAAATATCCCGTGTATTTTTATTTTTTCTTCGCAAACCCATAGTACATCACTTTTCCAACACTTGTTATTGTGCATTGTGCCAGTGAGTTAGACATAGTTTAGAATAGTGGGCATTTTTTTTTCTTGTTACGGCAACATAGCATATCATTGTGTAGTTTATAAAAGTTTAATTTCTCTTTTGGCTTTATGTTTCCTAAAAAGAACATCGGTGGTGCCAAAAGCACAAGATATAAAGTAAAGTACAGTGTGCTTTATATCGTGATATTTTTGATAATGATTATGTTAAAAAAAAAAAAAAAAAAAAAAAAAAAACATAGGATAACTAAGCATTCAGATCTTCATAAACAAAATCAACTGGCGCCTGTTTAAGTAAGTTATATGTAAATTACATTCATATATATTTTTTAATTGTGTTTAAAAGCTTTAATTAATATATGTTATTATTAAAAATATGGTCAGTTTATTTCTCATAAAGCATTGAATTATATGATTATATATTCTAAGCACTTGTTTTTTGTTATGTATTTGTACAAATATACTATGCCCAAGGGCGGATCCAGAAATATTTTTCAGGAAGTGTGCAAAGCTTGAATACCAATTCAGAATTGCATGAACATGCAATTTTATTTGAAGTGTATTTTTACTAGTGTAAATATTTTCCTCTCGGGGTATTCGCGCCCCTGTGCCCTCGCCCTAAAACCACCCTTGCCCCTCACGCCCCTTATAAAAAAGAATTGAAACTATTTTGAGCACAAATTTTGAATGACCACATTCTGTGTTATTTAAAAGTAAAAATAATTTTAAAATAAGACACATATTTCAAAAACTGAGTCACTTGTTCTGTCTCAGAAATTTTAAAATACTACTTTAAAGTTTATTTATTAACAGCATTTTAATGATACATATATATCATTAAATGTCCTTAGACATGGATGCTCGTAATGGTTTGGAGTGCACTTTTAATCGAATGTAGGAAAAAACGCCACCGGTAAAAACGCCACCTGGAAAAAACGCCACCGGATAAAACGCCACCTGGAAAAAACGCCGCCGGATAAAACGCCGCCGGATAAAACGCCGCCGGAAAAAACGCCACCTTAAGAGATATTTGTGTAATAATTTAATTAAATACTTGAAATAAATTTCTTTTGTTTTGCAGAAAATGGGGGGGGGGTGGAATGCGGTATTCAGTTGAATTATGAGGTTTAATGTACTTTGTTTTCCAGAAGTGGGGGAAAGCACATGTCTAATTCAATAAGTCAATTTGGGCATAATTCGGTAGGCGCTAAGGAGGGGTGGGGGAAGACTTTCCTAGAAAGCTTTTGGTTTCCGTTTAAAAAAAAAAAAAAAGATTGCCAATTACTTAATAGTAAATGAAGCTTTCAGGGGGCTGTGACGCCAAAACTGCATGCAGGTACTCTCATGACATGGAAGTGTTAAGATATCAAAGAAATAAAATCCCTAACAGGGATTTTAATTAACACATAGCTGTGTGGGGGGGGAGGGATAAGGATTTATTTTTTTCATATTTTAATGGATTTTTTTTTTATTTTTTTATTTATTTTTTTTTTTTGCATATAAAAGACAGGCAGGGGAAAGAGCTTTATAAGATATAAATTTATCTTATAAAGCTTAAAAAATTATTTTTAGCCTTTTGCATTATAATATAAATACTTTCTACTAATTTCCTGACAATTGGGTAAAGGGCTGAGGTGTGTAGGTCTAGGGTTCTGGCCTACGGCGCGACTGTTTTCTCCAGTTGTATCTTGAATAAGCGTTAGAGCCCCTCAAAAAGTTCTCCGCCCAAGGCATGCCTTAATTAAGCAGACAACCCTCGTTCATATCTTCCTTAATTTAAGGACCTTAAACACAAAATCAAAATAACTTATTTCATCATAATTTACACTGAAGATAAAAAGTTTTATATTTTTAATATTAATCAGAAATCATAATTCCTTCCAATTCCTATTAGAGAGGTTGTCTTAAAAGCACTGATCTACGGTTTTCATTGATCTTATATAATATATAATTAATTACATATATAATTAATTATATATAATTATAGAAAATATTATTATTAGACATATATAATTAATTACAAAGTTACTTTATGGTGTCGAATAAAATTTTCAGGAAATTAAATGTAAATAAATACAAACTTTTACTTTTTATACAGCCCTCCTGCAGAAATTCCCAATAAGTAAAATATACTCCCTTGCATTAATGAGGTGATGTAGAAAGTTTAAGATTTCTCATAAGAAGGCTTACAGTTCAAAGTCTGTGAGGGGGAATAAGCTTTTCAGTATCAAAAATAGTAAACATATAATTATTAAAACTATTCTAACAAAACTAATTAACTATTAATTTTAATCACTTATACATAGCCAATATTTACATTTTGAGAAATCAGTTTTAAATCATTTTAAACCAGTTTCCTTTAAAAAGTTATTGTTTTTTTCAGCATTTAAAAATTTATTTAAAAACATTACAATTAGACTAACATTTAATTTAAAGAAGATTTTTTAAAACTTTTTTTTGACTTATTAATAGAATAATTTAATTTTTAAAAAGACATCTTTAAAATAAGAGTACCATTATTCAAATTGAATATTTTCAAAAATAGAAATATTTATATATCAATATACGTATAAATCTTCCTTATTCTAAAACTTATTATTTAAAAACAAAGAGCCAACAAGATAAATTACCACGAATCAGAATAAACTCTTGCACTTATAAAAAGAAAACCAGTAATAATAAGCCATAGCTCAACTCTAGGTCTCCCCATTTCCCAATAGGGGCGCAGTAGCGTAGCGATTCAGTAGGTTTGGGGGAGGGGGTTTCTATCATCCTCCAAAGGTATGGGGGAGGGGTCGAGCCACAAAGCCTCCCCCCCTTTCCTACGTCACTGCAGGAGCGTAACCAGGGAGTGGGATATCGGGATATATGCCCCTATTTATTAAGAGCTTTCAGATTTTTGTCGTTAATAAGAAATTAAGTTTATCAATACAAAATCATATCTCATACAACCCCCCCTCCCCAAAAAAAAAAATTCTGGCTACGCTCCTTTCCTCATCGATTAGCATATAACGACTATGTTAACTCATAAAACTATTAAAAGTGGCGTTTTTTCCGGCGGCGTTTTTTCCGGGTGGCGTTTTTTCCATGTGGCCTTTTTTCCGGCGGCGTTTTTTCCGGGTGGCGTTTTTTCCGGCGGCGTTTTTTCCGGTGGCGTTCTTTCCGGTGGCGTTATTTCCGGCGGCGTTTTTTCTGGCGGCGTTTTTTCCGCTCACCCTTTTAATCATGGCTGCGGACCCAGAGTCATAACTTTTTGAGTTGAATCTGGAGTAGAAGTCGGACTTTTTGACCTCACATTCTGATTCTATGAAATGTTGTACAACATTATTGTATTTTAAATTATATTAACTGCCTGAGTACTTTATAAATAAATCTAAATTTTCTCCTAATTGGTCTTTTAAACACTATGAGTACTTTTAAATGTGCTCTTGCTTTTAAACCATTGATAAGTAACATGTTGTCCACCCCATTATATGTCATTCCCGCTAAATTACAGGACAGGATATACATTTTAAAAATATATTCTTTCGTTGCAGTTTCGATTTTTTTTTTTGGTATATTTATCAAATACGATTTAGTAATTGGATTGAGGAAGAAAGGTATGTCTTTATAAACTTTGAAATTGCATTAATGCAAATTTAAATTAAACACAGATTTAATGTAATTGTATGTAAATTAACAGTATTTTAATTCACAAGTCAAAAGCTTTTGTGTTATAAATGTAAAATAAAATTTCCCATTGTATTACTTTTATTCATAGAGCTACAAAATTTATAAGTCTTAATTGATATTTTTTAAAGAGATTTACGACTCGGGCGATAAGAAATTTCGGATTTTGTTTACTACGGAAACTTTATAAAATGTATATTTAATTGTGTAATAATTTGCCATGACAAAATATTTATAAAATTATTTTACAGTTCATCATCTCTGGCATTCAAAATATGTATAAACCTATGAATATTTAAACGCTTTAACTAAAAATTTTCATTTTAATTAGAAATATTTTAAACTGGTCGTATTTTATTTATTTATAAGTTAGTGTGTCATGCAATTTATAAAATAAGTATTATATGTCTTTAAAATTATTTTATCACAGTAATCCTACTTGAACTATTATAACTGTTGAGAAAGTAAAAAGATATTTTTATAACTAAGTGATTAATTAGATAATTTAACTTTTAACTTCTTCTGAATAAAATAAAATAAAAATTAGTACTTTTCTGTTTCTTAGATGGCAAATTTGAATAAATTCTAAATATACTTTTTATTTATAAATAGATTCAATCGAACACAATATGCACGATTTAATCTTTAATTTTATAAAAATTTAGCAGTAAGATTTGTTTTTATTTTTATTTTTTTGTAATTTAAGAATTAGTCAAATACATAGTTTGTTTATTTGGTAACATACTTATACATATACAATGAGTGAGAATTCGCAATATATAGAGAAATCTAACTGGATTAGCCGGCCCTCTTTAGCTAAGAGTTCATAGCTATGTACACCAAGAAGATTAACAGCTGCAAGGGAATTAGAATTTATTACATTTTGATTGGGGTAAAAAATAAAAATCTAAAAAAATTAAATAATAATAATAACCAGCCCCTCCGATAGACCAAAGCCCTCTCCAGTCCAGTATGAAGATGGCTGTGGATAGATATAAAAATCTAATATAAGTTAAAGGAAACTGATTAATCTTGACTGACAATTTAATTTTTATATCATTGTGGAAAAAATAACTAACTTTTGTGAATTCTAATTCATTTATTTTACTGCAAAGTAAAAAAAAAATTAAGGTATACAGCGTCTATATCGTTTTTCCGAAAATTTCACTTTTATCCTGTAAAATAAGTAAATAAAATAAATACAATAAAGGTTTTATATTTGCGTGTAGATTTGTATGTTGTATACAGTGGCGTATCGTAAGCCACCGCAACCTCCCTTATTTTGAATCTTTATACAAATCGCTATAAAGATTCAAAATAAGGGATTAATATTAGCATTAATATAAACTATTAAAATAAACTAATAGTATGTGTTCTAAACTGATTTTTGAGTTGCAGAATTATACTCTTTAACTTTTAAACAGATTAATATTATGTTTGTTATTCGCCTTATTAATTAAACTCTTTTTTGTTAATGTTGAAATTTTAAAGTGACACTTTCACTATGAATTATTAGTAAATGAGATTGCTTTATAAAATTATTCATCACGTTTGTGGAAACGTCGTTCAAAACTATCTTGGAGTATTACAAAAAAGTGAATTTTTATGAAGGTTAGTTTCGCTAAAAATAATTATTTTTTTGTGTGTCTTGGCAAATTATAAGCTGACCGATTATATTTTTCTGACGATATTTTTTATTTTATTTTATTTTAGATTTTAAAAGAAAGTGGTTAATTTTCTTCATGAGTGCTTGACTTTATAAAAAAAAATATAATACGCATATATTTACGTTCTCTTTCGGAGATTTTTATAATTTGTTATTATTATTAACTGAAGCTTCCAGGGATACACTTCACAACAATTCTTTTCGAAATTGAGATACTGTGCCATCTTTTGGCTTTCAATAAGTACTATCACCACATGAATTGTTATGAAAGTAGAATCATTTTAAAGCCGTAGAAACAAGCGATAAAGTTTCGGTATGCCACTTTACTGCGCACCTTCAAAATCGTTTCTCTCTATTCTAAAAAAAAGTAAAGGCCGCTGCCGCTGTCCGAGCTTGTTGACCTATCTCCTCCTAAACCGTGGGGATATGAGTTTCGACTAAGGTGCCCACAGATTCGAAAAATTCCGAGGAACCGGCTAAGCTGACTTGAATTTCGAAAATCGAATTACTTTAGAAGATATTAATAAAAAACTGAAAAAAAAAACAAAAACAGAATGGTTGCCAGATTTGGCATAAAATCATTCATTCCTTTGCAACAAAGCGTTTCCAAGTATCTAGAATCGCGTGAAATTTACAAACATGAGTTAGAATTACGCCCATTTTACGCCAAAATAAAAACCATATGAAATAAGTAACTCAAAATGTGTTACGCAAAGTTGACAATTTTCAAATAGTAAGTTCGCTTAGACAACAGGAGTTTAGAATGAGCGATTATTCGTTTTTCCAAAACAGAATAACTAATATCTTGAAAATGAAAAATAATTAAAATCAGATTATTTTAAAGCCGGTTTGGCCAGCTGGATTATTTGCTACCAGTAGAAATATTTGGCGGCGTTTACTATGCCATTATAGCAGTTATAGTACACTTTGGATATTGGTCGCTATCATCTCGCGAATGATATCATCTCGTCGCTAGCGCGACGAGATGATATCATTCGTGGTGCTAAGTACGCCAATCTGCAAACGATTATGTAAATGAAAATATGGATAACGGTTTCCCGGTAACCTTAAATGAACAGTAATTATAGGTTGTGAGCATGTGTAAATTGCCAAATAATGAAAAGTCGCCATGGGTGGCAAGCTATCCTATCTGTTCCGTAGCTTTTATTAACTTTACATGTACGCAAGTCGCCAAATAATAAAAATCGCCATGGGTGGCGAATTCGCAAGGTGTCCAATAGGTTTTACATTATTAAAAATACAGCTGAAACAGATGTTCTGATTTTATTACGTTTTCGCTCCTAATTAATATAACTTTTGAATGGCAACATTAAATATCATTGTGTTTCTCAGGAGTGCAAATAATTTTTCCAGCGATTATAAGCGGAGTCCGCACTCCAGGTGGAGTATAGCTCAGGACCCGTACAACACGGATTCCCATAACAAAATATCTTCCGTGTTATGAGGGGGAGGGGGTCTACTGTAGTGTGAAGTTTAAATTTTTATCTACCAATGAACATGCAAGAACCAAGCAATGTGTAGCTCATTAACATTCTATCTGATCCAATCTTCGGGTTTTGTCTGTTGAAATTATGTCTTTTTTACGAATAAGCTTTATTAGGGGACGAATGCCTCATACGAAAAGCGAGCGTAGCGAGTCTGGGGGCCTTGGCCCCGAGTTTCTCAAAAGAAAATTTTTGTTGTAAAGTGATTACCTATAAACATTTCAATTGCATTTTTCTCACTTTATTGTGAATTAAAATATTAATATTGCATAAATTAACAATTCGATTAATATTTTTGCAGCAAAATATGTTGGCCAGAAACACTAGACTTTTTGAGATAACGAGTTGAAATTAAAGGGAATCAGTTTGTAAATGGAAATGTAGATTACGACCAATTATCTACGCTAGGGATCTAGGCCGAAGGTGGGTTTGCGCTCCGAGGGGGACTTTCTAAGAGGTCCTAACCCGTATTTATGAAAAGTTTCGGAAAATTCCGAACGGTTAGGTCGGCGGACGGGCCTAGTTTCGAACCAGACACCTTCCGTCTCCCAGATGCCACTGGTGGGGCAGGATTCAATTTGTAAGGGAAAACACATTTATTGAGATATCAAGAATTTCGATGTTTGAGATATCGAAGTTAAACTGTAATTAAATTTACATATATCTCTTAATTTTATAAAAATAACTGCAATTTTTGTAAAAGCGTGCAAATTTAGTCATGCTTAATTTATAAAATGAATTTTCAGTGAATTTGCTGCAATATTCTTGCACAAAAAAACTTTTGTTTCTGATATTTTTTCTGCGGGAAAAAAAAAATGCCTAGAACTTTCTTCGCTGAACTTTTTTCAAAGAATTTCATTCATATGAAATATTTTAAGCGTTAACCTGAAGAACTCTTAAAAGTAGCTTTCGAGATTTTACAGGAACGTGCAAGGCCGTTGCCAGGGGGGGGGGGAGGATCATGTGGGTTTGACCCCCTCTCCCTCTCCAAAATTTCAGTAAATGCATTATCAGTTTATTTGCGTTGATTCTAGAGATCAGTTAATTTAATTTTAGCACTACAGATCCCCTCCACCCACTGAAATTTTTTCTTGCTGAGGCCTTGGGGAAATATTTGTGTAATGTAAAAGGATTTTGAGATACGTTAATTAGGGTCAGTTTAAATAATAATCTACCAGGAAAGATTGTGCAGTGCTTTTTGAAAATATCCGGGGCCTGGGTGTCCGATTATGTATGTCGATCCGATTCCTGGAAATATTTCACAATACAAAACATTATATTGTCCTTCATCTCCTCTAAACTTATCTGGATCCTGGATATTTTAGTTTAGAAAATGATTTATTGTGAACAAATCACTTTCTAAAGTAAAATATTTTCAAGTGGTGCAAATAGTTGCAAATTTCCATACTTGGTGACAAAAATGTCATCAAGAGGGAGGTCAAAGCCCCCTCTTGGATACGCCACTTAGCATATGTACATGTATATTTGTGCCCCCTCGTCGGGGAGTGGTGACCCCCCGTCGGGGAAAGTCTAGCGCCACCACTGCTGGATGTGACAGTGGATATCCAGAATTCAGGAAAAGAAATGTATCGCTCGGGAAGAAAAATCCAACGTTATTTAAAGCTCCAAACAGCATCACCATAATATTTCTTT
The DNA here is from genome assembly GCA_038373885.1 of Cheiracanthium punctorium. Classification (NCBI taxonomy): domain Eukaryota; kingdom Metazoa; phylum Arthropoda; class Arachnida; order Araneae; family Cheiracanthiidae; genus Cheiracanthium; species Cheiracanthium punctorium. The sequence goes on along the minus strand of JAWZYV010006915.1, from coordinate 292,128 downwards.
AATATGGCCCCTTATAAATGTATAACATAAAAAGTAACACAATGTAAATAGAAAACTTTTGTACATGTTAGTACAACGCTAATGTGAACACTTTAAAATACGGCCCAATAATCAAATTGAAACAGCAGTATAACACTTTGAAACTGTCCATTTTTTAAAAAATAATAACAGTTTTATGAATAATATTTTTCTGTTTATTAATTTAATTAGGATGGGGGATGGGATTTTATATTATATAAGAGATACACAAATGGCAGTGAGATTGATAAATATATAGAATTTTCTTTTTAAACACAAAAATTTTCAAAACCAATACAGAATAGGTATTTTTGGCTAAGTCTGCAAAACTTATACAAAAAAAAAATATTTTCAATTCAAAGTCTGTTTTTTTTTTAAATACAAAAATTTTCAAAATTAATGAAATATTAGATTTTTTCTGATATCTGAAAGCTTGCAAAACTGATGCAAAACAGTCAATCACTGAATATGCGTGTATTTATTGAATTAATATTTTTTTTCCTTTATGCTTTTTTATGAAATTTTTTGTAGTACTGAAAAATAGACATTGATTTTTATGTAATTTTTTGTGGTACTCAGGTCCTTACTATCGCACGGGCAAATCGGGACTTTTCCCAGGGTGCCCCAATTTCAAATCTTGTTCTGAAACATCCTTCTTTATATCAAAATTTTATGAAAAATAAAACAAATTTCATAGATGGTCCCCCCCCCCAAATTCATCAATTCCTGGGGCCCTTGTTGGTTATAATCAGGCTCTGGTGGTGCTGAAAAACGGCGTTAAATGTTTTTCTCTTTCCATATTTTTTTTTGTTTAACTAACTAACTTTAAGACTAAAGACAAAAAAAAAATATATATATATATATATAATGTGCAAGAGTGGGTATATAAGAGGAATTTATAGCCTGAAAGAAGGCAGGAAATATTTTTTAATTTTTAGCTAATTGCTACCAAAAATATTTGTCAAAAACTCATCTATTATATCGTTCGCATGCAGTTTTAAAGAGAATTTATTTAAATTATTAATTAATTTAATAAATTATCAAACTGATGTTACATCGTTGTAACTAAGTAATATAGAAACAAAATTATTATATATGCATATTAATTATCGTATTTATTTATTCAAATGTTAGTGTATACTTCATGAAATTTCAGCATAAATGAATAAATCCCGATTAGAGAAGCTTTAAATCGCAAAGCGCGCGCGCGCGATGTTGTTTTTCGCTGCCGTCAATAGATGGCGCAATCAATGGTAGCCGCAGTTTCGTCGGCAATACTCATACTGCGTAGTTGGTCCAAGTTGGATAACAAGCCGATGTATATTTTAATGTATAATATTTTAATGATATTTCAAGCGACTTTTTCCGCTGGTACTGCGTTCGGAAAGACAACATTATGTACGGGAATAAACACAACGTTTGTTTTAAGATTCGGCAGGTCATTCGGATTACTGTTTGTTTACAAATATCATTGTTGTGCATGCGAAATTGTCTTACGTTGTGAGATTTATGCAAGAATAAAGTTTTGTTTTTGAATTATAATTCATCGGATATTCTGTATGCCGTAGAAAACATCAAATTCCATTAATATTTATATTAAAGAAGTGTTTATTTAAATTTCTATTACGATATATTCAGATTGTTTTGTTTTCTTTTATAAAAAATAAATGTACTGCTTGTTATTATTTATCATAGTGTTCTTTTAAATATGTAAATGCCTGTAAAATAAGACCAGTTATCCCATTAATAAAAAAGTGTAACATATGCATCGCATAACATATTTGTACATGTAATTAATCTAATACGTATGAATATGAATTAAAAAGTAATCCAATAAATCAACTAAATTAAAGACGTAGACCAATTAATGTAATCTTTACTTAGTTGCACAATTATTTAAATTGACAGTAAACATAGTGCAAAATGTAAATTTATAATTCCATAAAGCTTCTGCCTTTTTATTATAAGATGGAAAACATGTTTCGCAATGTTAGCTCATAAAACTGTACTAAACAATTCTACAATTACATTTTTGAATTTTGTTTCAAGTTAAAATCAGAACAGAAATCAAAAGCTGGAACTCTGACCCTGTATTTCTTTTTTCTGGGTGAATTTTTACATATTAGGCAAAACCCAGCAAAGCTCATGAATACTTTGCTCCGAAGCCCAACACTAGTATACATTAATTCATAAATTTTCCCCTTTTCAAGCACAAACTGATTTTAGCAGACACGATAAATCATATTCGCTTCACCTCGACCAGATTTGAGAGTCCTGAGACCACCAAAATTTGGGTGTTTTCTGTATAATGTTTATATTTCTTCCTGCTAATTTCCGACTATTTAATTTTATATCACTGTTCTGTGAAATAATTATTATATGGGAATATCTTTAAATTATTGTTATTTTAATTAAATGTGCTACCAACCCCATATTACAGGGGTTTGCAGTTCGCTACTGAGTATTAACATAAGAATATTAAGGCTCCGGCACCTTTTTTTGCCAGAAATTGCCGCTAGCCCTGGAGCAATTAAATGTTTTCTCATTGAAAAATTTCTTTCATTAATTTCCAAAAAGATACACTTTTTGTATATAACCCGCATACAAAAATATCCCCAATCGGTAAAATGTGCTCCATATTCTGATGAAGTGATGTACAAAATTTGAGAATTATATCCTGAAAAGTGTCAAAGGTATGAAGATAATGAGTACTGACTTAAACTAATTTTCAGTAGCTTTTGAAAGGAAAAAAATCACAATCATATTTTAAGGGTCATACAGATATTATGAAAGAATATTTTACATTCAAATTCAAGTATAGACCCCAGTCACCTTTGTTTATAGATATCCCTTAAGACGTTATATGATGAAAGGCTGAAATTTTGTACATCACCTCATTTGTGCATGGGGTACATTTTATTTTCTAGGAATTTTTTTGTAAGGTAGTTCTAAGAAATTTTAAAAAGTGTAACTCTGTGAAAATTAACAAGAGGCATTTTCTCTTAACATAGTCTTTTTTTTTTAACCTTATTTTAAACATTTATTCAATTCACACTGCCTAATTATCTTTAATAGATAAAGAATTAAAGCATGTTATCACTTTCTAGGGGCACTGTACGTGTGTGTGTGTCTATACAATTTATAAACACTAATATTTTTACTTCCTTGTATGACGTACAAAGAAATAATGTGATCGCAAAAAGAATTCGGTATCCAGATTTTGACTACCTCTAAATTTACTGAGTTTTTGCTTGACATCTCATTGTACACATGTATGTATGTTCATATAAATTCATGTACAAGCATTCTGACTGACAGCTAGACCATTTTGATCAGTGTTTCCTGGCGCCTGTACGCAGTAGCGGATTCAGGGGAGGGGCTTGGGGGCTTCAGCCCCCCCCAAAAGAGATTGCTAGAGAGTAACATTCTGCTTCATTATGCACTTTGAATATGTAAAGTGATCTTTTTTAATCACTTAGCCGCTCCCAAACAAATGTACAAATCCTTTTTACATTTGTTTAGACTAAAATTTTGCTTTATTGTATATTTTCTTTGGGTGAAATAAGCTTTTATCAAAATTTAGCCCCTCCCAAAAGAGAATTTCTGGATCTGCCACTGCCTGTACGTACGTGTGTATGTAGGTAACTCACATATCTTAAAAAGTACGAGTCGTACAATGTTGAAATTTTATATTTAGGATTGTTGTAACATCTACATCCATACATTATGCTTTATGGGCAGAAATTCATTAAAGTGTAATTTAGAGATATTAAGTTATTTCAAATAAATCAAAAGTGATATATGTTGTTAAGGATTACAAAATGAATCTTGCCATCAAAAATGGTAACTTTATCATTTACAGTTCTACAGGAGCATTCAGAAAAATTCCAACAAATTACAGCCAATGGCAGTTTTAGAAACATTCATTCATTTCAAGCAGAATGACATCTTACCATATGGTTGGATAATGGTCCGGTGACGTTCAGCCACCTCCCTCAAAAACTGCATTAAATGTCACCAAACTTGGCAACTTTTGGTGTAATATGTATATATTTAATTTGCATATCTCAAGAACTATTAGTCGTAGATTGCTGAGATTTTATATATAAGATTGTTTTAACATCTAGTTGTACACCTAGATTTTTTATTCCAATCTACTGGAGAGTTTATTTACAGGACCACCCAAAAGAATTTTGGTACTTGCATGTATCCTTGCAGTCTGCCAAGATGAGCGATTTTTCGCTTTGATAAATCCAGGGTGCTGGAAATCATGATGGTTCCGAATACAATTGGCCAGGGGCGTAGCCAAAGGGGGGTTATGGGGGTCATAACCCCCCCACCCATGGGGAATTTTTTGTCATACAAAATGTATATTCTTCACTACATTATCACACACGCGTATACATATATATGCAGGGGCGAAGCCTTCAGTCCGCGCACGATGCGCAGATGAGTAGCAGGTTTCTGAAAAATGCGAAGAATTTTGAACTTGAATTCAGCGTATTTAAAAACCCAATTTTATAAAATTTTCGCAATAGAATAATCTTTTTTTTTTTTTCAAAGAAATGGCTTATAAGGTAATTTTATTATTTTCTTGTTTGGTTTCGCAGAGAAACCTCCGTTTATACAAGATTCTTACTGCTGCCATCTTTTGGTCATAAAGGAAATCGTCCCGACCGGAAAAGCGATGCGCTCATAACAGAGCATCTCGTCCGATGACGCGCGCAGTTCCTTGGCCAATCAAATAGCGCGAAAATTTCGGGAGGAATATACGGTGAAAAGTGAGCCAGGTCATCTCTAAAAAGATAGCATCCAACCAGCGCTTTAACACCACTAAGCGACTGAATTGATTGATTGTACAAAAAATATATAAATGCGTGTGCATGTGAAAGTTGACACGAACGAATTACAGAACGGCAATGTCTATCTGTGGGATGCGTTTAATTTGGTTTTAAATTAAAATAAATAAAATCATTTTTTAAAATGATTTTTGAAATTAAATCATTTCTTGTCTCTTCTTACTTGAAATTCTTGCGTAATTTCTTTATATAATAAGAAAATGCACTGCTGTTTCATGTAACTTATTCTGAATATAATAAAATTACTTGTTATGTTGAAAATATTTTGTTTGTTCTTTTGATAAATACTTTAATGCGAAAAAAGAAAAAAAATAATAAATTTCTATATTAAAAAAATGTCCTTTGCATTTGTAATTTGAATATCTCAAAAAATGGACTATTTGTCGGAGGCTAGAAGACCCATGCTTTAAAAAGAATTCACACATGTAAGAGATTCACCCAAAGTGAAAATCGGATGAGTAATATTTCATTGCTATCGATCGAGAAAGAAATGTTGGCATCCTTAAGACAAAGATTTTTACGACATAATAATCGGAAAATATTCATCCAAAATAAGAATGGATTTTATTTTCAAATAATGAATGAATATTATTCTTTACTGTTCTGATAAGTACAATATCTGTACATATCAAAAATGTCCCATTTCTAATTAATAAATTTCTAAATAAATACTACGAATAATAACTATTTAAGATTATTTTTCATTTTTAATTATTAAATCTCTAAAATTAATAAATAATACAAATAACCATTTAGGATGTTTTTTTTTTCCAAACGTTAGATTATCTTATTTGCTTTGAAGTACATCCAAAATGTTCTTTATTCTTACACCACCTCATTAAAGTATTCGAGTGTAAGACAAATTTACTGTGTTAATGTGTTCGATCTTATATATATTGTGTTACATAAAAAATAAATTATAGTCCAATGACAACGTCTAGTATTTCTTTTGAGTTATGTGTTTTTTGAAAAATGAATCAGTAATCAACCGAATCAAATAAGAAATTCAGCTTAGACTAGAATAGGAATTTTTTAAAAAATATTTTTGTACTAAATATTTAACTTAAATGTTGATAAAATATATGAACATAAAATTTTTGACTATTTGCATCACACCATGATCAAAATTTTCTTTTCGTCGGTCGTTTCATTAGAACTTATAACACAGTGTGTGGATGTGTGCTTGCGCTGGCGGGGAAGAGGGGGATAAATCTGTAAGCAGCGATGACCATGGCATATATTCACGCCTCGCCCCTGTATATATGAGTTTTAGTAGTCGTAACACCCCCCTCTCCCCCCAATCAAAAATTTCTGGCTACGCCCCTGCAATTGGCTACAGTTTGCCAGCACATTTTCCGAAAAAATAATTTGGCACGAATGTCTATCAGGATAATATGAACTACCAGAATTCCAATACATTAATGTCTATAGACATCTTCAAATAGTGACGTAGCCAGAAATTTTTCATGGGAGGGACTACTATTGTAACTCACATATATGTATACATGTGTGTGGTGAGGGAGTGAAAAATATACATTTTGTATTGCAAAAATTTCAGGGTGTGTGTGTTCTGATCCCTTATTACCCCTCCCCCTCCCCTGGCTATGCCACTGTCTTCAATATATTATGTCTGTAGTCGTTCATTGTTTGGTCCATGCACAGAATCTCGCTATTTGTCATCCACCGTGTTGAGTTTTGCCAAAATATCGCTAATTTAACACCAAAAATAACTATGCATTTTGCATGACTCTAAAACTTTTAGCCGTAGAATGTTGAAATTTTGTATTTAGAACTATTGTAACATCTAACTGTGCTTTTGATTGCTGTGGGCTGAGTAATTTATTTACAGGGTCACCCAAAAGACTTAAAATATATTAAGGGTCTATAGATACCTTCATTTCATTAAAAATCTGTGATGAATAACTGTTTCAGCTGTGACTGAAATCTCGCTATCGCAAGCTTATTGGCTTTTGTCAAAATATTGCCCAATTAAGTGAAACAAATCTTTAAAATTGAACTCAGCTTGGCGGTAAACTTTAGAATTGCAGTATTTTGTCTCTTTCAAATGAAATAAGTTTAGATGAAGTGCCCCGAAAATATTTCTGGTTTAATAGAGGTACAAGGAAGTCATGTGGTGTCCATATCAGATTTACTAGTTCAATGATTTGATTAAAAAAAACAATCATAATAAAAGGAGTAGTATATAGAGTTTTACAGTTATTCTTCCATGATGATTGTATGTAAGAGATTTTTTTTTCAACATCGTAAATTACAGTGTTACTTGAAAATATGTTTTCACATAATTTACACAGGAACCAGACTACATGCAAGCGATAGATATTAAAAAAATCAGATGTCAGTCAGCCAATTTAAATTACTTTAGAAGTTATTTACAAAAAATTGAACGAAAAAAAAAAGCATCATATTTGACTGCATAAAATGATTTAGGTTCTTGAATCTAAACAGCAGGTAAGAACAGTATTCATAGAAAAATTGCTACTGGTGTATTATCCCAGCACTCAAACAAGACAGGCGATTTCTCGCCAAGATAAATGCCAATCACATGAAATTATTAATGGTTTCAAATACGATTGGCAACAGTTTCCAGCACATTTGATGAAAAAATACTTTGTTGGAAATGACCACTGCAATAATACGTAAGTATCAAAAAATCTTCAGAATAAGTTAAAATTTTTTATTTGGGAATACCTTATTCCCCCGTAGACGATATATATTTCGGTTACACATAAACACATAACCATCATCAGTCGTTTCTGGATCTCACACTAATGGCGGCTTCCTCTTCAATCTCTTCTCTCTTCTTCCGGAACTTTCGATGAATGACGTCATCCCATGATCGGTTCATCGTTCATCGAAAAGTTTTTATTATGTCTAGCCGATACCGGGCTTTTTAAGTATTTTATATTAAATAAGCGAGGAGGTAAAAGAGGTATCACTTACCTCCTTCAAAGGCGTAAGTCCGTTTAACTCCTCCGTCATCCCGCTGAATTAGCTGGAACGAAAAACTGGAATACACGACATTATTAATTGTATATATTTTAGTTTCGTGCTCTTGAATGAGTACAATATATTTATTTTCCGTCTAGGTTATACAATATACATTTTAAGAGGAATATCATGTTTACAAAGATTGAATTTTGGCTGGTCGGGATGTCGACCGCTTAGCAGCAGCGCATGGAAGAGAGTGACTTGAAAGTACAGCATGCATGCGTTCTTGCCCCCACGGTTGCCAGGGGCCCCATAGCACGTGTTAAGTAAGGGGCCCTCGTTTGGGTAATTATCACATGCAGATCCATACATCTACATGTGCGGACATCGACGCGTGCAGAAGAAACTGGGTCAGGGAAAGAGTTCGAAAGTTTCATAGTTTTATATTTCCCAACACTCCTGCCTAAAACTTGAAACGTTCAATAATCGTTCAAAATGACAGTTCTATGTCCTATAAAGCTCCTTCGTGGAAGAGCTTTTGTCAGGATGTCTGCAGTCATTGAGTCAGTGGGGACGTATTGAAAAGTTATCACCTTGTCTTCTACCAAATGCTTGAGAAGATGGTATCTCAGGTCTATATGTTTTGTTTTGTGATGATGTCTGTCTGATTTGGCCAATTTAATGCACGATTGGTTGTCTTCAAACACGGTCACTGGGTAGTCTTGCGGCATGTCCAGTTCCTTTAGTAGATTTATTAGCCACGCAATTTCTTGTGCAGCACTGGCAGCAGAGACGTATTCCGCCTCAGCTGATGACAATGTCACGCACAGCTGTTTCTTGGAAACCCAGTAAATAGGATTATTTCCTAGCATAAATAGATTTCCAGAGATGGATTTTCGATCTGCTGGATCGTTGGCCCAATCCGCATCTGCGTAAACTTTTAAGACAGGTTCCTCAAAATTTGTAAAAGTCAGTTTAAGGTCAATTGTTGTCTTGAGGTATCTGATGGTTCTTTTGACGGCTTCCCAATCTTTCGCTCTGGGATTTTGATTTCTTCGGCTTAAGATGTTCACATCGGCACTTATATCTGGTCTAGATATGGTGGAAATATATAGTAGTGCACCTACAGCCTGTCTGTATTTAGTGTTGTTTGGCAAGAGATTTTCGTCATCTAGTGTTTTAATGTAGCCTGGCTCCATGGGTGTTTCTGTTGGTTTTGAGTTTTCTAAACTGAATTTAGTTATTAGTTCTTGAATTTTGTTAGTTTGATCAAGTGTCATTGTGTTTTTATTTGGTCGATTTATGTTTATGCCTAAGTAGTATTTGGCTTCGCCTAAATCAGTTACAGGGTATTCGCTCTTTAATTTATTTATGAGTTTGTCAATGTTTTGATCTTCTCCTGCGATTAGTAGATCATCTACATAAACAATAACATATGTCGTTTTGTTATTTACTGTTTGTTTATACATGCATTTGTCAACCGAGCTCTGTTGAAAGCCGAATTTGGTTAGAGATTGGTGGATTTTTAAGTTCCAAGCTCTAGCAGCTTGTTTCAGCCCATATATTGCCTTTTTAAGTTTACAAACTTTGTGTTCCTCTCCGGGGATTACATGCCCTTCGGGCTGATGCATATACACTTCTTCCTCTAATTCTCCGTGTAAAAATGCAGTTTTTATATCGATATGTCTAAGACTTAAATTTTTATATACAGCCATTGCCAAAAAACTCCTTATCGTTGTATGAGACGCAACAGGTGCAAAGGTCTCGTCATAGTCTACTCCGTATTTTTGGGAGAAACCTTTGGCAACAAGCCTTGCTTTGTATTTTTCTACTGAGCCTTGACTATTATATTTTAATTTAAAAGCCCATTTGCATCCAATAACTTTTGTTCCAGGGGGGGCTACAACTAAATCCCATGTGTTATTATCATGAAGTGAATTTATTTCGTCTAGTGTTGCGTTTACCCATTTTTCCTTCTCCACGGGGTTTTCCATTTTTTGAATTTCATCCCAACTTTTAGGTTCTACTATCCTGGTATTATTTATTACATATGCAAATCTATCAGGAGGAACGCCTTTATTACTCCTCTCTGATCTGCGAGGATAATTTTGTGTACCATTTGAGTTAGCAGGAATATTATTTGGATCTTGTACATTGTCGCCGGCGCTATCTAATTCAACACCGATCAATTGCTTTATAGGTTGAGGATTACCGCTGTTTGATTTTCCTTCCCCGTTATGTGATTCATCATTTTTAATTATTTCCTGATTTCTGTCTTCTAGGAATTTGACTGTTCTACTTATAATTACATTTCTACCGTTGGTACAAATTCTATATCCCTTACTCCTATTATCATAACCTACGAATATCCCTTCTGTAGCGGTGTTGTCAAGTTTTCCTCTATGTAATTTTTGAATATATGCAAATGCGCGACAACCGAACGTTTTAATATTTGATAGATCTGGTTTACGACCAGTCCATTTCTCATAGGGAGTGGAATCACAGGATTGTGTAGGGAGCCTATTTTGCAAATACGTCGCAGTGTTAATGGCTTCCCCCCAAAAGGAGTTAGGTAAATCACCCTCCTTAAGGAGACACCGACACATCTCCATCAAGGTGCGATTTTTGCGTTCCGCAACCCCGTTCTGAGGTGCAGAGTACGGAACTGTCAGTTGGTGATCTATTCCCTCTCTCTTCATATATTCATCAAATTCTTTCCCTATGTACTCCCCTCCGTTATCGGAACGGATTGCCTGCACTTTTCTTCCAAACTTATTTGCGGTCATTGCCACATACTCCTTAAATTTAGAGAAAACTTCATGTTTATTTTTTAATAGATATATAACAGTAAACCGGCTAAAGTCATCTATGAAGGTCAAAAAATAGTATTTCCCACCAATTGTTGGGGTTTGCATTGGTCCACAGAGGTCAGTGTGTACCAATTCTATCGCCTTTGTGGCTCTGAAACTCGCAATTTTTGGATATGGACTATCAGAAAGTTTCGACATAATACAGGTTTCACATACATTATCATGTTTACATTCATCTATTTCAATCCCTATAGCCAAATCTTTATTCACTAATTCTTTTATATGATTGACATTTCTATGACCCAATCTTTTATGCCATTTATATATACAATTTTTATTTTCACATACGTTAACTAAGTTTGCGGTGTGGTATGCGGCATTGTTTATATTACACTCATACAAATTATTATTTACATAACCTTCAATATAAGTTTTATCCCCATGTATAATTTCACACTTGTTTTTGTCAAATACCACCGTACAACCGTTCTCAGTTGCCCTTTTTACAGACAGTAAATTTGCTTCGATTTCGGGTACAAATAGAACATTACGCAGTGTAATTTTATTAATCTCTCCTCCCGATGTTTTTGCCTTGAATTCTATGTCTCCTGACCCGTAGGAGGTCAACGATTTTCCGTTAGCAATTACAACATCGCTTATATTGGTGTCATTTATTCTAGTGAATAAATTTTTATTATTTGAAATGTGTGATGAACTGCCAGAGTCTATTATCCACTTTTTACCTGAACTTCCAGCTAATAGTGCTAAATTTTTAAATTTAGATGCGGTGTCACTAGCTCTATCTGTATAATTTCGGTTCGACTCTTCCTCAAATCTGTGTCTATCGTTTGATTCAAAGCATAGTGATGAATTAGCTTGTTTGGATGTGAAATTTTGATTTTTGTATCTTGTGTTATTGTTCTGTAATTTCTTAAGGTGCCAGCATTCTAATTTTGTGTGATTTTTCATTTTACAGTGTGAACAATATTTAGTTTCTCGTCTATAATTGTTGTTGTGTTTTTTGTTTGTTTGAAATGCTTTAGTAAAATTTTCAGACAGTCGGCTATTCTCAATACGTCTGTTGTATTCATCTATTAACTTGCTTCTAATAAACTCCGGATTTAATTCCTCTTCAGGTCTCGCTTCTAGTGCCGTTATCAGCGTGTCATAGCTCTCCGGCAGGGAACATAAAAACAACGCCGATATGTGAGAGTCACTGATCTTTTCCCCTATGGCCTTTAACCTCTCAACCAGTTCGAGTATTTTAGTCGTATGCTCTAGCATATTTCCTCTCTCGTCAAGTTTTGTGCTATATAATTTTCTCAATAGATACAGCTTGCTAGAGAGGTTACACCTTTCGTGTATGGTCCTCAGAGCTTCCCATGTAGCCTTTGCGGTTGTGAGATTTTTCACATGTACTATTTGGGAATCTTCAATGAATAAATTGATTAAGGCTCTAGCCTTGTTATCTTTCTTTCGCCATGTATCGGTTATTGGCGTTGGCGGATCATCTGTTAAGAGTAATTAAAAAACTTTGTAAAAAACACACATAAGAAGTAACTTCTTATGTGTGTTTTTTACAAAGTTTTTTAATTACTTTATCGTTTAACACCAGTATTTTGAGTGTTTTTTCAGTCATCTGTTAAGAGATCATTAAGATCTTCTTTTATCAACAGCATCTCCAATTTGAATTTCCAGTTTGAATAATTATGTTGGTTTAATTTCTCAACCACTTGGCTTTCTTTAAATGAAGCCATATTAATTTTTTTTGTTTCACAATGTCCTCAGAAATTTTAATATTCTTTCAAGGCACTGAGACTATTCAGTCTCATAATCTATTAAATAAGCGAGGAGGTAAAAGAGGTATCACTTACCTCCTTCAAAGGCGTAAGTCCGTTTAACTCCTCCGTCATCCCGCTGAATTAGCTGGAACGAAAAACTGGAATACACGACATTATTAATTGTATATATTTTAGTTTCGTGCTCTTGAATGAGTACAATATATTTATTTTCCGTCTAGGTTATACAATATACATTTTAAGAGGAATATCATGTTTACAAAGATTGAATTTTGGCTGGTCGGGATGTCGACCGCTTAGCAGCAGCGCATGGAAGAGAGTGACTTGAAAGTACAGCATGCATGCGTTCTTGCCCCCACGGTTGCCAGGGGCCCCATAGCACGTGTTAAGTAAGGGGCCCTCGTTTGGGTAATTATTACATGCAGATCCATACATCTACATGTGCGGACATCGACGCGTGCAGGAGAAACTGGGTCAGGGAAAGAGTTCGAAAGTTTCATAGTTTTATATTTCCCAACATTTTATACCTTGTGTTTCGACAAGTTTATACTCTACGCTTTTGGTCTTCACCTACGTGCTTTCAAGTAAAGTTTTTATTATGTCTAACCGATCATGGGATGACGTCATTCATCGAAAGTTCCGGAAGAAGAGAGAAAAGATTGAAGAGGAAGCCGCCATTAGTGTGAGATCCAGAAACGACTGATGATGGTTATGTGTTTATGTGTAACTGAAATATATATCGTCTACGGGGGAATAAGGTATTCCCAAATAAAAAATTTTATCTGATTAATCCGCCGTATTAAATAATGTTTTATAAGTTTTTATTTTTCTTCAGAATAATTTCTAATCCTAATATCAGCTCCACGCAGAACAGAGTGGAAATAGTTTATGTAAAAGAATAAGGATTTATTTTAACGAAGTACAGTTTAACCATTCAATCATCTGTCCATGGACACGAGAACAACAACAGTATAACCTTGATTTCACGAAGTCAAAGAAACAACAGAAAGAATTGAGATAAGAAGGTGAAATGAAAGAGGGTGTCAGTTTTAGAAAAAACACATTTATTCAAGATATTTAAGTTCCACTCCATACCTAATTTAGAATACTGCAAAAGAATAAAAATTCTGGTAGCCAAGTTTAGTGATTTTAAAAAAGTAGATTCTATAGTTTTTTAGCATAAGCAACAATAAGTAATCATACATTAACACATCACATGCCAGTTTCAACATAAGAAACTTCCTGTTTTATTTATTTATTATTATTATTTTAATAAACCAACCACTGGTACAAAACTAGTTCTGTAAACAATGTATAAATTGACTTTTTAATCAAAATATGTTTTTAAAAAATTATTAACAAACCAATTCTTTCGTGTTTTCTATTGATTTATTCTTATGCATTTTATATGCACATTTAATAACAGAATCCACACCAGAAAGTGTTATCCATAGAAAGCATGCACTAAAATTCATGTCAATCTAAGGATAAACCTATCTAGTCATAGTTATAGCTTCAAATTACATTGGAGACAAATTATCCATATATTTAAAAATCATGAAAAAATATCAGAATCCTAAACTAGAAACAATATCTAATTTTGCTATTAGAGTTTAATTAGTTGCTGATAGCTTTAAAATTTCTTCCATATTTCTAAATAAATAATGTACATTATTTCGTGCACAGTCGTGGATTGTTGTCTAAACTGAAACGCCTGTTGCTTGCTATTCTGCAGTTTGTTTACATTTTTCACAGTGGGGCTGCGTTCGTAATCCGAAAACCCAATGAACCTCCTCAGATTACACGTAGTTTATACGGATTACTGAGATTGCTAAATAATACATTTAGGTAAAGAAATAGCATGCGCAGAACGATGCGCGAAGCTGTCACTCAGCTGACGTCAGAGATATGGGAGTTTTCTATCTCCATGGGTTCTAGACAACATTAGCAGACGAGCTGAGTTTGCTTGAAATCTTTTTAAATGGATGAGATATGTCAATGAGTGTAGTAAACAATGGATTTTCGTAGTTATTTGCGTACTGTATAAATGCGGATTGCGAATTTTCGTCTGACTTTTAGCTTATAAAATTTAGTATTTGCACAGTTGTAACACATTATATTGCGGAAAGGCAGTTTGCTTATTCAACTGGCCAAAAAAAAAAAAAATAAATAAATAAATAACTGTATGTGACAATGTTGTGTGTCACAGTTTAATAAATACATTTATTTGTTCTTTACTTCGTGTTAGCAGCATCTGACCTGCTAAGTTTCAGAGAGAAAGTAAGTTTTTGCTATTGTTTGTGTGTTTTAGAACTTGGTTCTTGTTTGATTTTTGCGCAAGTGGCGTGAGTTTGATCACAATAAAGATTTCTTAAAAGCTTGAAGTTATTTGCTATTTTGGTACATCTTCAAAAACTGTTTAGATGTCAGTGATCAGGCAGAAGTCTGATAAAAGTGTTTTACAAAGGCCCATTATCTGGAGAAATATGGGTTTTTGCATAAGCAAAATCTGCTATGTGCATATTTTTATTTTTTTGCATCACAGTCAGCAAAATTTGGGTAAATTACTCAAAAATCTGAGTAAATGCAAACACTGGATGTGAAAACTCAAATTGATTAATCATATAATCTGGAAGTTTCACTTTTCTTCAGTGTCCTTTTCAATTCAAGTTAATACAAAACCAAATTCTTGCTGATCAAGTGTCTTTCATGAAATATGTAAAATGTAAAGCAAGAATAAATTATTGATTAAATACGTATAAATGTAACTTAGTACACTGAAGGATTCACAGAAATTTCAAGCAGATGGCAATAATTATAGAGAAATATTTTTATCAGAGCTGCCTCATTTCTTTCCTTTACTTTTTAAAATTAATATCTAATCTTAAACCTTGGTTTAACCTATTCATCTCATCTGATATTGGAATAATGCACACTTTCCCGTCTGTGATAAGTGTTGCTTCCCAGATGGATTTTTGTATAGCATGCTGGGGTTTGAAGTAGTGCTTATGCAATCTATCGGTTCAAGATGAGCACTGAAAGAGCTTTGTTGAAAACCAGCTCTGGTCACAGAAGGGGAGTCTTATCCGAATGGATTAAACATATGTTGAATAATAGATTAAACTTCCTGACAACTTGATATATTTTTAAGTTCAAGAAAGGGATGACCCTTTGGAACTGCTACTGCTTTTCAGTGGGGAAAAAAATGAGTTGTTAGAGTATTCGTCAAGAGGTTTTATATGAAAATGCACATAAAAAGAATATCCCATGCTTTTTTTTTTCTACACTAAAGTAAGCTAGATTTAATAGCATCTGAATCAATACTTCATTACATATACTCAGCTTATTTCAAAGATTAGATTGCACAATGTGGTGTTCATTGTTCAATAAAAACTTTATTTTGGGCATGTAAAAAATACTGAGATTTTCTTATCTTTATGTAAAAATAAAATATTTCTCAATTTTAATTTGTGCAGTTCCTAACTTTTCATATCTCAGTAAGCTTGGCGTCACACAAGGAACTTTTTTTTGCTTTACATATTTAAGTAAAATATGGGAAAACTTATTAGAAATAAAGTATAGGTATGAAGAGATAATGCAAAGAAACAGATTTTGCAACTGTTAGAAATATTAAACTGAATATTTGAAAATGTTTTTGCTTAAATTTTTTTTTTTTAAAATCTGAAGTCACGAAATTTTGCAATGGACGAAGAACACCACAAACAGGTCAGAGAGGCTGCGTTCTCAAATTTTTGTCCTATAAGATATTAATAATTCTAATGAGCATAATAAATTAATATAATTTCATTAAAAGGTGCTTATACTTTGAGATATTGCGTAAGAACATTAATCTTATTTTGATATAATTGATATGAAGCTATTTATAAAAGACTACTTAAGTTTGTAAGATTTGGTACTGTTTGTAAAAGTTTTGGAATGGATTAAGAACGGTAGCCTTTCAGTGATTCAATTACCTATACAGTATGCCCACTAAAGTCCCGTGTCACTCTCTTAATTTCAGATCAGCTGCTGCTATTTTTATAAACGTGGTATCTAAGTATAGTAAATTGGACATGCGCTTTTGAATGAGACCGCTCACAGTGCTACCTAGAGGAAAACTGCAGAGTTAGCTTTTGTATCTCGAAAATGGTCAAAAATTGTGTCTCGAAATGTCCAACGTTTTGGCTGCGTTTATAAAAATAGCAGCAGCTGTTCCGAAATTAAGAGGGTTAAAAGGGACTTTAGTGGACATACTGTATATAGCCATACAAGGACTAATTTAATACAGTTCGAGCCCTGGACACAGGCACTTGTGGGTAAGGATGCAACGAATATCCGCAAACATACTGGATCTGGCCAATATGTAGCTGGATATTAAAAATATCCAGCAGTACATCCGGTCTAAAATCATATACCGAGAAATATTAGAATTTAATAAACATAATAAATGTATAAATTCTAAAAACTGCATTAATAAAAAATGAGAAAATACAAAGTTTTGTGAAAATATGTTGTTGTAAATGCTTTTTAGAATATATTTTTATGATGTATAAAAAACTGAAAAAAATTAAGCACTTCTCTCTTTTTTTAAGATTGGTAAATTTATGATGCTAAAATGCTAACTGTTTTGCAATCTTTTTTAGAATTCGGTTACCTTTTTCCCCCACATAAATTGTCCTTTCTTATAAGAAAAGTCTACTTACTGTAGTACTGGTAGTTGGTGAAATAAGTTTCCCCCACCACCAACTTTGATAAAGTAAGGAAATTTGTTACTTGATTTTCCAACAGTTGAATGGAGATGTTTTTCTTTCAATAACTGATTTTCTAAGATCTCACTCTAACTGATCTAATTCTTGAAAATACAAATGCACGAGAGCAAATGAGAGCTGATTCAATGACATTGTTACTTGTATCAACTTTAATTGCAATAGAATTGGTACTAATTTCATAGAAACAACGCCAAAAGGATTTCTGATTTTTGAATTAAATGATTTTAAATTAATGAGAAAATATATATAATAAAGTAATAGTTGGATAATCTAAGAAAACTAGTGAAAATAAAACTGAATAAAAAAGAATACTATGCTGCTGCCGGATTACTGGATATCCAGCTGGCGAAATTGATATCCATTGCATCACTACTTGTGGGAAACACTGAAAAAAAAATTTACTGTAGAATATTACTTAAATTGAAATGAATCTATATTTCTCAAATGACCTGTGCATAAACATTTTCTTAACATTAAAATTTTGAACGCCTCTATCACATTGCTCGAGAGTTCTTTAGATGAATTAAAGAAAAAATATTTAAAATGAATATAAGAAAATACTTGGAAAAAAAAAGTTCTTTTTTTAATTTTAGTTTTACAATGTTTTACATACGGTTAATGGATCATATATTTCGGGCTCTACAAATATCCAAAAGTAAATAATAGGTTACGATTGATGAGATCTGTTTCCGAAAAAAAATCTAATTTTCTTTTACCAAAATTTTAAATTTTAGAATGTCTAAAACTTTAGAATATTTTGATGAACTACTTATTAGTTATCAGTATCAGATATTATTAAATTTACACATTTTTACATAACTTGCAACTATCTTTATAAAATAATAAAATTAATGTAAATTTATAAAACTAAAATCTTGGAATAATTTGTTGGATTGAATTAAATATTCAGATAACTTACTTTGATTTTCAGGTAGAAATCAAACCTTTATAATGTATGGAAGATAATTTTAGTGCGTGTTTTGATACTAGCTGGACACTTGGGCCTCAGTAGCCTAGTTGGGAGAGGCAACCGAAGACCGCCTAACAATCAGTAGTGCTGCCATCTATCAGTTCCTGAATGAAGTAGAAATGAACTGTTCGGAAGTCTGTGGTAGAAATAAACATACTTGGCAGGTACTGCCACTATCCATCTAATCTGGATTTGGGGTTGGTAGAAAATGCTATAAAGAAGAGGTGCCGAAGCCCCATAATCCATGAAAACAAGACAAGCTCAGCAGTTTCTAGAAAATGGGAGACCCAGGTCATGTGCCCCAAATACCGAGCCTAAAATAAGATCCTTCATCCACAACTAAAACTAATAAGTAAATTTTGAGATAAATATTTGTAAATAGTTAATGAAATTTTTCTACCTTTAAATTTCCCTTATTTTAATTTTTTTTTTCTTCCTGAAACAGTGAGCACACATTATAAATTGAAATTAGCAAATTTTAAAATTGGGAAAAAAGATTTTAAAAATCTAATATTTAAAAAAAAAAAAAAAGAACTTTTCTACAGCATTGTAAAACAAGCGATAGTAGGTACGATGCTTCTAGCTTTTTTAAATATTCTTAGGCAAATTAAAGGCAATTTTTAATTATTACTACTGATAAAGGAACTCTCATACACCCTTGCTAAACATCTCCAATATTAAAACATTGAATTCATAGCAAAATATTGCACTTCAAGCTTTAGATGTACCATACACGACTTTCACTATGATACTGGCTAAAGTAATTTATGGGTTGCTGTTTTCTCCCACTTTTCATATTCCCTCTTTAGAACAGGGGCCGTTCTCATGATATTTCCCATCAATCTAGCTCTGTCAGGATCATGGTGAATCCTTTTTGAAAGGGGGTAAAGTTGTTGCCGATCTTTTGGTGGGCGATGTGTGGGATGTATTCGTATGTTTATTTTATGTTTGGCGGGAAAGAAAAGTTGCTAAGGCTAGACGTTGGTGCCAAAAAAATGTCACCAACTTAGCCTGCCCCTGCAAATGAAATTTCTCCCTTAAAGAATGCAAGGATTCATTTAAAAAAAAATAAAAAAAGCTCTTACCTTTGTCTGTTACTAAAGCACCCAGAAATGTCCCTCATGCTCTCCTTCACCCACCAGTTTAACGTAAAACCAACACACACCAAAAATGAACATGCTTTCTTTTATTTAATTTTATATTCACTCCACATTTCTAACAAAAACACACACTTTTTTTGATACTATAACACATTTCATTCCTTTCCACCCATAACATGAAAAAGCTTCAAATTCCCAACACTTCTACCTTCTACCAAACTGACAATAAATTAAAATGAAATACACATGTCTTTATGATTCCAGTCAAAACATACATTGACAGCATTCATCTCTGCCACTATCCATCGCTCGAAGATTGCACCAAAATTATCAATAAACTGAAATGTAAACAGTACTGTCTTCTCCATTTAGTCCAAGGTTTTTAAGAGGTTTTTTAGTGAGCAATTTTAACCTTGCTGATTTTAGATTAGCTGTATAGCTAGGTTGCTAAATTCATTGAAATTTTTTTAGGTTAAAAGCAAGCAACTGTTTGGTCATTTTAGATTAGCTCTACAGCGAATTGCTAAATTCAACCATGTTTTTTAAGGTTAAAAATGACCACTGGTTGATGTTTTTTGAGTTGTTTTGTAGTGAGTTTGATGTTTTTTCTTTCTATTTTTTGCTAATGAAATTTGCCTGCAATTTTAATGTGTTTCTTAAAATTGCTTGAATTTGCTTTGTTGATCAGGCAAAATGGTTTTCAATAGTCGCCAAGTTCCAGCGGCCACTGCCTGTTTCATAGTGTCTACATTGTTTTATTGAAAACTATGCACTTTTAATCTGGAATGTCTTTTTTTAAACAGCAAAAAATAATTAATTTTTTTGTGTGTGTTTTCAGTTTTGTGAGTGACCAATTCAAATCAATATAACTCTTCACTGAGTAACTCAACTTTGATCCAGCTTTCAGTAGCAGGAACTACATGTAACAAGGTAAGAAAATGCATTTTTTTTTTTTTTTTTATGTTAACCAATTCTAAGAATTTGGATGTTCACAAGTACCTATACATTTTTTACAAAATGGGGACTGGACCTGGTTCTATACAAGCCTAAATTCAGTGAAAATTTGTATCCATGCTGTAATTTTTTAGTCTTGAAACACGTCTGAGGCTCCCTATGTATAAGTGCCATTAAAAAATAAATAAATGAGTGATTTTCAAAAATATTGCCACATATACAGTTCTAAAACCATCTGTAAACCTAAAAAAAAAAAAAAAAATTCTTTCTTTTTATGGTGTGAACTAGGTTATACTTCAGAGTATTCAAAATAAGTAATCTTTGACGAGTTTTTTAATTAACTTAAATTAGGTAGATTTTGTAGTCATGTACTAATTTATCTTAGGAGTGTTTCTTTTTTAACTTATCTAATAAAATTGTATTAAAAATTAAATAAAGCCAATGTACTTAATAAGAAAGTAGATATATTGGATATTAGTTATAGACACTATTTAGTTAGAATTTATGTTGTGTTTTAATTAATTTTTTTTACAATCAAAACTCATGAGTGTTACATAGTTACAAAACTAAAACTCATTTTTTTTAGTTCAAAACTTTAATTTTCTTTCATTAGAAAAATTTAACAACTAAATATGATGATATTTGTAAGCCATATCACATCATGAGTTCATATTTAATCAATTTTAATTTTTCTTTCCAAAAAAATGGAATTTCAGCAAAAGTAGCACTCATGATTTTTCATTAAAAAAATATCGTAAACAAAGAGAATATCTTTTAAATTTTACAATTAATGTGTATTTAAGTTTACAAGCTTTCTTAGTTATAACCTTGGAAATAATTTATCCAAGAATACTTTATAGAGTAGATACCAGTGAGATGAAATAAAAAACTTAAAACTTTTGTTGTGTAAGTTAATTTAATTGTAATTTTCAATTATGAATGCCACACAAAGGAAAATACTTGACCCCCCTTTTAATGATTTCGTTTCAGAAAATGTGATCACAATGGTCATTGGTCAGTGCCTATAACTGGTGGAAAAGTGTTTCAAAAACTTTAGAAATTTCTAAGGAATTCTGCTCACTAGTTGCACATCTTCAAATCTGTCCAGCAAGTAATGCTGCTATTGAAAGATTCTTTTCCAACTTTTCTTTTATCCAAACTAAAATTTGAAATAACCTGTCGACAAATACTTTTTCTAAACTAATTTACTAGTTACTGCTATGCAATGCTAAAACAACAATCATTAGGTCATAAAGTAGATATCACTGAATTGGTTGAAATTTAACAGTGTTCCGCTTTTTAATGTAATAATTTTTTTTTTTCTGTAATTCTAAATCATCCATTATCATTACATTCTTTTAAAGCTTGCACAGCCCTTATACTCTGCATTTCTTATGTGATTATCATTGACAATTATGATCTAAACAAAATGAATAGTTCATTTAATTTCCTATTTACTTATTTTCTATAAAAATTGAGTATAGTTTCGTTTCTAATTTTGTCATAAAATTGAGTATTATTTCATTGAATGCATATTTTTATTATAATGCAAGTATTATACCTAGTTAAAATTAGCGCTCAAATGTAATATAAATAGCAATAGCATTGATTTTTAACAAAAATTTATTTTGTTTTAATTTACATGAGAAAAAAAGGGGGGGGGCAGTTTTGGCACACTTGACACACTTGTTATCCATGCACTCAGCAGAGTCCGTATGCCATGCTATGAACATACATGTGTGCATTGTCAGTATTCATTATGCCAAGTTGCTTGAACTTCTTTGCTTTCAGCTCAATATTTGTGTGAATTTTACACAAGCAAGTTGCCCCAGTTCTGCATCAGTAGGTTTTTAAAACAAAAAGTGGTCGATGCCCCTTGTGAAAGTGGTGCAGGAAACAGTTCTGCCATTTTTACATAAGAATTTATGTAGTGATTTAATAGAAGCATTTAAAAATCATTTTTGCTTCTTCAGCTTATTCTTGGTTATTGTTTCTTTTACCTCTGCTGTTTTGGCTTATATCATCCCTTACAAGAAATGATTCGATCTCTTTATAGAATTTGAAATTTTTTAAGAAGTAGACAACGGTCAGTTTTAGTTTCATTGAAGGACTTTATTTTACCAATGGTTAAAAAACATGTTACATTTAATTATCACACACATGTTCGTGTTCTCCCTAGATGATACATGAAATTATTCATTTGAAATAACAGAGACAAAAATATAAAGCATTAATTATGTTAATATAATAAACAAATAAAGCATAATTTTAAGAACTTTACTCTCAAGTCCCCCCCCCCCCCCTACATATTCACTTTTAGAGAAACTCAAACCACGGTGCTGCATGCTTAAAATATTAATATTTTGATACAATTATTCATTTCATTAATAACATATTCAAGCTCATAAGTGTTACATTTGTCTCATGAGTGTTACTTTTATAGGGTAAC
This sequence comes from Cheiracanthium punctorium, assembly GCA_038373885.1. Classification (NCBI taxonomy): domain Eukaryota; kingdom Metazoa; phylum Arthropoda; class Arachnida; order Araneae; family Cheiracanthiidae; genus Cheiracanthium; species Cheiracanthium punctorium. The sequence continues at coordinate 269,451 of JAWZYV010006915.1, read as the reverse complement.
ACTCTTGAGAAGTAACACTCATGAGATTTCAAATGAAATTGTTGCCTTGAAGAAAAACATTTTGCACATGTCAAAGTACGGTTAACCCTCTGGTCTAGTAAATTAATATGCATAATTTTTAAATTTAAATCTTACTCTTAACTAACTAAAAATAAATAGCAATTCTGGTAACACTCATGAAATGCTATAAAAATACTCACTGTAATAAAAATGAACTTTCAAAATATATATATATATATATTTTTTTATTTTAACCAATTCTAAGAATTTGGATGTTCACAAGTACCTATACATTTTTTACAAAATGGGGACTGGACCTGGTTCTATACAAGCCTAAATTCAGTGAAAATTTGTATCCATGCTGTAATTTTTTAGTCTTGAAACACGTCTGAGGCTCCCTATGTATAAGTGCCATTAAAAAATAAATAAATGCGTGATTTTCAAAAATATTGCCACATATACAGTTCTAAAACCATCTGTAAACCTCAAAAAAAAAAAAAAAAAAAAAAAAAAAATTCTTTTACAACAATTATTTTTGTGTGAACTAGGTTATACTTCAGAGTATTCAAAATAAGTAATCTTTGACGAGTTTTTTAATTAACTTAAATTAGGTAGATTTTGTAGTCATGTACTAATTTATCTTAGGAGTGTTTCTTTTTTAACTTATCTAATAAAATTGTATTAAAAATTAAACAAAGCCAATGTACTTAATAAGAAAGTAGATATATTGGATATTAGTTATAGACACTATTTAGTTAGAATTTATGTTGTGTTTTAATTAATTATTTTTACAATCAAAACTCATGAGTGTTACATAGTTACAAAACTAAAACTCATTTTTTTTAGTTCAAAACTTTAATTTTCTTTCATTAGAAAAATTTAACAACTAAATATGATGATATTTGTAAGCCATATCACATCATGAGTTCATATTTAATCAATTTTAATTTTTCTTTCCAAAAAAATGGAATTTCAGCAAAAGTAGCACTCATGATTTTTCAATAAAAAATTATGGTAAACAAAGAGAATATCTTTTAAATTTTACAATTAATGTGTATTTAAGTTTACAAGCTTTCTTAGTTATAACCTTGGAAATAATTTATCCAAAAATACTTCATAGAGTAGATACCAGTGAGATGAAATAAAAAACTTAAAACTTTTGTTGTGTAAGTTAATTTAATTGTAATTTTCAATTATGAATGCCACACAAAGGAAAATATTTGACCCCCTTTTAATGATTTTGTTTCAGAAAATGATATCACAATGGTCATTGGTCAGTGCCTATAACTGGTGGAAAAGTGTTTCAAAAACTTTAGAAATTTCTAAGGAATTCTGCTCACTAGTTGCACATCTTCAAATCTGTCCAGCAAGTAATGCTGCTATTGAAAGATTCTTTTCCAACTTTTCTTTTATCCAAACTAAAATTTGAAATAACCTGTCGACAAGTACTTTTTCTAAACTAATTTACTAGTTACTGCTATGCAATGCTAAAACAACAATCATTAGGTCATAAAGTAGATATCACTGAATTGGTTGAAATTTAAGTGTTCCGCTTTTTAATGTAATAATTTTTTTTTCTGTAATTCTAAATCATCCATTATCATTACATTCTTTTAAAGCTTGCACAGCCCTTATACTCTGCATTTCTTATGTGATTATCATTGACAATTATGATCTAAACAAAATGAATAGTTCATTTAATTTCCTATTTACTTATTTTCTATAAAAATTGAGTATAGTTTCGTTTCTAATTTTGTCATAAAATTGAGTATTATTTCATAGAATGCATATTTTTATTATAATGCAAGTATTATACTTAGCTAAAATTAGCGCTCAAATGTAATATAAATAGCAGTAGCATTGATTTTTAACAAAAATTTATTTTCTTTTAATTTACATGAGAAAAAAAGGTGGGGGGGCAGTTTTGACACACTTGTTATCCATGCACTCAGCAGAGTCCGTATGCCATGCTATAAACATACATGTGTGCATTGTCAGTATTCATTACACCAAGTTGCTTGAACTTCTTTGCTTTCAGCTCAATATTTGTGTGAATTTTACACAAGCAAGTTGCCCCAGTTCTGCATCAGTAGGTTTTTAAAACAAAAAGTGGTCGATGGCCCTTGTGAAAGTGGTGTAGGAAACAGTTCTGCCATTTTTACATAAGAATTTATGTAGTGATTTAATAGAAGCATTTAAAAATCATTTTTGCTTCTTCAGCTTATTCTTGGTTATTGTTTCTTTTATCTCTGCTGTTTTGGCTTATATCATCCCTTACAAGAAATGATTCAATCTCTTTATAGAATTTGAAATTTTTTAAGAAGTAGTCAACGGTCAGTTTTAGTTTCATTGAAGGACTTTATTTTACCAATGGTTAAAAAACATGTTACATTTAATTATCACACACATATTCGTGTTCTCCCTAGATGATACATGAAATTATTCATTTGAAATAACAGAGACAAAAATATAAAGCATTAATTATGTTAATATAATAAACAAATTAAGAACTTTACTCTCAAGTCCCCCCCCTACATATTCACTTTTAGAGAAACTCAAACCACGGTGCTGCATGCTTAAAATATTAATATTTTGATACAATTATTCATTTCATAAATACATTTCATTAATAACATCTTCAAGCTCATAAGTGTTACTTTTATAGGGTAACACTCATGAGATTTCAAATGAAATTGTTGCCTTGAAGAAAAACATTTTGCACATGTCAAAGTACGGTTAACCCTCTGGGCTAGTAAATTAATATGCATAATTTTTAAATTTAAATCTTACTCTTAACTAACTAAAAATAAATAGCAATCCTGGTAACACTCATGAAATGCTATAAAAATACTCACCGTAATAAAAATGAACTTTCAAAATATTCTTAAAGCAGAATGAAAAAAGAAAATATGCAATAAAAAATATAAGAAACAAATCAAATACAGGTAGAACCTGAAAAACAAATCAAGTACACAAAATATGTAATCTCACTCATTAGGTCTGACATTAATTTTTAAGGGTACTTTTCTTGCAATCTTGGTACTTTTTTTTCAATATTCCTGAAACAAAGAAGACACTTTTTGTTCTACATTCTTAGCGATAGTCTTAAGAAATGCTTTGATAAGGGCCACACCACACTCTGATTGTCATTCACAACTCTGTTTCTTTGCTATTCCAAAGCCGTTGGTCCATCTCCACCATCTTGTTCATGAAAGGTTTTTACCATTCTTTGCTTTTTCTCTACTGAAACATACGAATGAAGGAAAGCTAATGCTACTAGATGCTTGCTGAAATACTATAGATGTGGTGACAGTTTATCATCCTCATTAGCTAATATTTGCAAATCTAAAGAATAGAAAGTAAAGAAAGAACAAGCATGGTTTATATATTCCAGAACAGCTGCCAACTTTCAAAACTAAATTATTGTAAAAATATGTCAGTAGCAGTCTTTAAGTAAAGTTCATGAGCAAAATGGGAGACACATGGTAAACTAAAGTTTTAAAACATTAAATTAAAATTTAAAAATCAAACTATTTTTTATTTTGCAACTTATAGTATTGTAGCATACCTCATAAACATTATTTGGTTGCTATCACATCTATTAAAAAAAAATCCCAGAAATTTGACTTTATGCACCAGGGACATGCAATTTTCCATGACCACATGACCAATTTCACAGTAAAACTAAAAAAAAATATTATAAAAACACTTATATATTATACATAATTATGCACCGGAAGAGGCAATCTTTTAATTTAGTGCAGCAAAAATCTTTTAAATTCAGAAATTTCTTATGATACCACTCACTTTATTGGTGGGACATCAATGTGGCAAAAATTTTGAAAATCACCCAAAAGCTTTTTTTTTTTTAAATATAAATGTACTTTTTTTAAAACCATGTATATTTTTTTTATTTCGAATACGTGTTTTGGTATACATATAGTAGCTAAAGGAAAAACATTAGAGCTTGAAAAGGAAATTTTAAATAATATCTGACTTTTCAATCAATAATATGATACATTTTTTTTTATATAAATCTTTCATAAAAGTACAGCTTCTTTTTGTTTCTATTTTATTTTAAAATCCTTTCTTTCAAAATATCTCACTGTTTTTTCTGATAATTAATTTTTTAATTCATTCATTGAATTTTTGCTTTTAATTCTCCTGTATAATCAGGGTTTAAGCTGAGTTCAAAAGTTTTTTAGCAAAAAAGCTAAATTCAGAAAAAGAGCTTTAGTGAAATGCTAAAATACCAATAAGTCTGTAAAAACAAATTCACATATCCCCTAGAGTGGTTCAGAAACCTGTGTAAAAAAATGAACTTTTTATATTTGTTGATCTCACCCTCTTATTTCGTGCCACTATATACAATAATTTGGGTAAAATTTTAGTAATATATTATTTATATTTAGATATCATGCATCTGTATTCAAATTATGTAATGTTGGAAAAAATGGTAAGATGCGTAATTAATAATAAAGTTCTTTTTTATATCCATGAAAAAAGAAAATACGCAATAAAAAATATGAGAAAGAAATCAAATACAGGAAGAACCTGAAAAACAAATCAAATACACAAAATATGTACCGTAAAAATCGGGAGAAGGGCCGCGGCTCATACGAAAAAAAAGTTAAACTTTTTCAGGGTGCGGCCCATCTATCGATGCGGCCCATCTGATATTTTCCCCCCTCCAACTGTACTGCTTATTTAATTATACATTAATTTAATGCTTATCAATTATATATTAATGTACTGCTTATTTAATTACAGTGCAGCACCGATAATCCGGCATCGGCTGCAATGACGCGGTGCCGGATTACCGATTTTTCAGAATTACAGATGTGTTGAAAATTTCCATTAAAACCATCGTCGATCACGTGCTATTGACCAGTATATTATTTATCAATGAAAAGTAGCCTTAAAATATGCATACGATCGCTGTATAAACCGTCAAAAATAATAATAATAATAATAATACTAACCTACACTGGAACAAATGTAATTTAGTGTTTAATTCAAACTAAAAACTGTAAAGCAGAGAAGATCGTTGATTTTGGAACATTTTCATAAAATATAACACAAATAGTAACTGAAATTTATTTAAATACTAATTTAAAATAAGTGTATTAAATTATTATTAGAATCTAATTAGCTTTTGTATTTACATTAAATACATCGGTTAATTCGACTTGTTTCATTTTTTTTCGGTATTTAATTGGTTAATTAACATATGCACATTCATCAGTTGACTCTCAGATATAAAATCAAATTTATTAAATCTCTCCGTAGTTTGTACCCTAGAGTTTTATTTTGCAAGCTGAATTATTCCCAATTTTACTCTCTTCACAGCTTCTTAATTACGTCGAAACATACCAATTCCCCCCTTTTTTCCCTCTTGCTGGCGAATTTCTTCCCGGGATAGTTGATGATTTCGCACGGTGACAGGATGTCTAGAAACAAGGCAATGTGTCTGGAAGGAGCCGAAGCCACGTGTTTACGATGATGCATAAACATACTGTATCGTTTTAAAAACTCATACATACTAATGTTCTATGAAAGCACTCGCATTATCTTTGAATTCTTCATTCAGCTACACTGCACCTTTGACTGCAATTAATTTAAATGTAATAAGCGAACCAAGCCGTATTTACTTTTGTTTTTATCTCGGTATTAGAAAATGCATTGATTCAAATATTTGCGGCAGTAATGGTGATCGGCAAAGACATGTTAGGGCCGAAATACGAAACAAAAAGAAAAATATTCGGTGAAAAACTATCTATTGAAGAAGAAAAAAATGAATATAGCCATACATCAATTAAAATCAGCGTTCAAAGTTCCGGATTTTGAGATTCCGGATCCCTTTGGGGAGGGGGGGAAAAAAAAAAAAAAAAAAAAAAAAAACGAGACTAGTCCCAGATTATGGATGCTGCATGTATATATTAATTTTCAATAAATTACGATGATCGGACTTTCTGCGGGTATATTTTTACATTTGTTTACATTTTTACGAATGCGGCTCATACGTCGGTGCGGCCCTTCTGTGAGTATATTTTTACACTTGTTTACATTTTTACTGGTGCGGCCCTTACGCCGGTGCGGCCGTTTTCCCGGTTTTTACGGTAATATCACTCATTAGGTCTGACGTTAATTTTTAAGGGTACTTTTCTTGCAATCTTGGTACTTTTTTTTCAATATTCCTGAAACAAAGAAGACACTTTCTGTTGTACATTCTTAGCGATAGTCTTAAGAAATGCTTCGATAAGGGCCACACCACACTCTGATTGTCATTCACAACTCTGTTTCTTTGCTATTCTGGAGCCAGTGGTCCATCTTCACCATCTCATTCATGAAGGGTTTTTACCAGTGGCGGAACTTCAAATTTCTGAATCCCCCGCAAAATATTTCAGTGGGCCCCTCATCCACAGACACTCATATACACATACGCGCGCATGCACACACATACAAAAAAGAGTTTATTTGACCATTTTTATTTTAAAAATTGAAACAAATATAATGTAATTATAACTAAAATTTTAAATTCTTCCTTCTGGATTTCAGATTTGCAAAATCTCTAATCAGATCATTCGTTTCCATAGTTTTTTTCTGTTTTTGGCTCAATACCTAATATGAAGAGGTTGTGCAGTCGTTCTTCACCTGTTGAATTGCGTAAATAGTTTTATAGAATCTTCAGTTTTGAAAATGATCTTTCAGCTGTTGAGACTGTAATGGTAAGAGTCATAAACAATAATAATGCCGTAATTACATCAGAAACATTTAAAGATATTATTGAATATTTTATCAGAAGTAACTCGGAAAATTCTTTTATGGTAGATGTTTTACAAATTTCATCTTTCAGCAGAGCACTGGCCATTACTGTTTGTAATGGCTCCCGAAATCCAGTATTTATAAATTATCCTGAGATGGAGCCATGAAAAGAGTACTTTTTTCAAACCGGATATTAGAACTTATTGTTTCAGAAGGCAGTTCTGTAAAAGCAAATTTTAGATTCCTAGGTTCTTTGGAAAATTCACACATAATATTTTCAATAAAATTACTTTTATCAGCGTTGATGAGGTCTCTGTGGACGCTCATCATGCAAAGCCCATCTAATCTATTTTCACTCATTGTACTCCTGAGCCAGGTTTTGACCCTTCTCAAAGTACTGAAAGACCTTTCGATGATACATGTAGTAGGGGGCAAGCACAAAACAATTTCTAATGCTTCATTAATGGCCGGGAAAAACTTAGTGTTGTAGTAACTCTATTAGAGGTGTTTCTTCTGTTACTGTAGAATTTTCGAGAGTAGTCCAATACTGATACCACGCTAAGCCTTCTTCATACAAATTTTTTATCTTATAAAACTATAATCTTTGTTAATGTATTTGTAAAGTCTTTTTGACTTTGCTCTTTCATATATTTTGGGTGTAATTTATACATTAAGAACGCTGCGTTGTTTTCTTCTGAAAATCGTGAAGTTAAGGACACAATTAAGGAATCTAAATAAGTTATATACAGTAGAAGATCGATATACCGCAATTCTCCATAAACCGCATTAATGCTGCGGATGTAAACAGAAAAAAGCACAATTAAGAAATTTCTACCATCTGCTTTTTTTTTTTTAAATTGCTTTCCTAGGGAATTAATTTTGAGACATTAGATAAATCCCACAACATGCCAAGCTTAAAATAAACAATTATTCTCCCATGCATGCATTATGCATTATCAGCATAACAGCTGGCCGGCCGGTCGAAGAGGAAGAAATGTTTACTTTAAAAAAAACCTCCCTTTTTCCCTCCACTACCGAACCACTCTCTTTCTCCCTCCTCTACCATTGACTTCCCAAATAGACGTTTATTTATTTAGTTATATTTCTCTTTGTAAATTAAAAACATTGATTTGTTTTATATTAAATCGTATGCCGTTACTTGGCTTCCTAAATCATACGCACAGCATCACCAAAAGGTGTTTTTTTTATATGTGTGTGTGTGGGTGGGGGGGGGGGAATGCACATAGCATATTCTAAAGTAAAAATAGCCATGTTTCTTTAAGTTTGGCAAGAAGAAAGGTTTTAAAATGAATGGTTTTCTAAACAAAGTTGGGGGGGGGGGCACACGGCCCCGCCCCCTGCCCGACGGACGATATGCTTATGTCTCAATATTGACAGTAAAATACTTTTAAACAGTCTATGAGAAGTAGGGGAGGCAGTGGCGGATTTCCCAATAGGCGCATGAGGCGCGCGCCTCGGGCCTCATATTTTAAAGGGGCCTCCAAATTCAGTTTTCAGAAAGAAAAAAAAAACTAAATGTAAATATCTGTTCAAGAGACATTGTTCATAGTTTCAGGATTACTTCTAGAGTAGAAAGTGCTTTTGAACAATCTTTTCTTTGGTGACTCCCTTTCCTCTTCACAGCATTGGACCATAATCTAAACTAATACTTTAATACGAATACTTTTAGTTTATAAGTAATTGATGCTTTAATTCCGTATTTCACTGTAAAAATATCCAGAAAAGTTCCTTGGAAATAAGGATAAGTTAGACTTACAAATACTGTACAGAAAGTATACATTTCCCTTTGAAAACTTTATTGTTTCGTTCAACCCGTCACTTAACCGAATAGTGGTCTCACGACCTTAAAAAACAGGCAGTTCACTTAAAAATGACTAGAATTGTTTAAAAAAAAATTAAAAAGAAAATTCCAGTAGTGTTCCTTGAAAATAATAGGCAGCTGAGGTGCCCTAAATTCCAAGGAAAGTTGCACGAAAATACCAAGAACTTTACTGAACAATATGCAATTCAGTGGATCTTTCCTGAGCTGTTCATTAAAGTTCCTTGTATTTTCATGCAACATTCTTTGGAATTTTAGGGCCCTCAACTGTCCATTTCTTCCAAGAAAAATTCCTAGATTTTTTTGCATTGTTTTAATTTGCTCTCTATATTTTATCTCAAAAAATACAGGTGCAGAGGTTCCCTATGCCTTTTTCCTATCCGGAATCAATTAGTTGTGTTGGGGGATTATGGCCAATTATCTACAAGTGGGATCTATGCCGATGGGTGTGGGTGCTCCCCTTGGGGGTCTTTCTAAGGGATTCTAACCCCTATTTACGCTAAGTTTTAAAGGAAACCACGGAAAAATCCTAACGGTTAGGTTGGCGGACGCGACCTGGTTTTGAACCAGGCACCTTCCGTCTCCCAGTTGAAAGTGCTATGCGCTCAGCCACTGGTTGGGCAGCACTGAATCAGATTGCGGCTCAGTAGCTGGTATTGCATTAGGACATTCAAATACACCAACTTTATAGATTTCCGCCCCTCCCCCCAAATCAAAAAGTGTACAGTCTGATAAGAATATTTCTCATTTTAAAAGAGAAAAGCCTGAACCGCTTTATTCTACAGCTTAAGATTGAAAAATTTGTCAAAAATTAAATTTTATATTTTTCAGCCGTTCTTCATTTAAATGATTTAGGAAAGGACACTCTGTATTCAGTGAAATTTTCAAATATACCTAGAATATATAATTGTTGTTGGTTGTCACGATGTAAAAGAAATTGGAAACAATAACTTATCTTCTTTCGAAATATCACTAAAAATTAAAAATTTAAGCTAGGGATCTCTATCTTTTTTTGGAATTGAAACTTTCCGAGTATGCAATAATAAAAAATTGTCGACCAATAATTACAAAGATATGAGCTGATACATGTGCGATAACACTTTTTTGGGGGGATTGGGGGAGATATTTGATAGTTAAAAAAAAGTATTGAAAAATTAAAGAAAGCAATACTAGCATCAGCGAAATTTCACATGCGTGCAAAGTTTCAGCTCGATCGGATGATAGTGGGTTAAAATTCATAGACAAATTTTGAACTGGAATGTCATACACAGTTAATTAAAATCTTAAAAAAACAAATGATGATTAATTTAATTTTTTGTTTTCAACTAAAAAATATTTATGATAACTATATTATAAATACGGCATGTATTTTATAGTCGCATGAAATATATGCATATAGTCGCATGTTATGAAAATGCTAAACATTAATAATAAACCTAGGACCGAAGCTTAGAGCATACGCATTTACCCATTATAAAGGTCGAATTTATTTTTGTCAATAATATGTTTTGTACTTTTACTTAAAGTATTGTTTTTTTGTTTTTTTTTTAAATTTCTCTTGTAGTTTTTTTCATTCTATTTAAAATATAGAATAATGTGTGTGTGTGTGTGTATATATATATTATTCATACCTAATTACTCATTATTAATAGTCCTAAACTTATTGACAGTTTTTGAATAAACACAAAAATTAGACTAAACGAAAGTTTACTTTTACTATTAAACTGCTTAGTTTTGCAGTTCCAAACGTGAAATTTATGAATATATTTAAATATTTATAAATATGTGTTCTTGAAGGAATGTTAAATTTTTGGTTCATTTTATCCAAGTAAAGAATTCTTCTGAACTTTGTGATGTCAAAGTCATGTTTCTGATCAAGTTTCCCTTGTTCTGACCTTCAAAAGTACCTGTTAAGTAGTCAAAATTTTCATGACTGAAACTAGACATATGCCAGTGGTCCACAAAAAGTAATTCGACGTAATTAAGTAACAGTGAAAAATAATCAATATAAAACTGCAGTTGCTGGGTTATACTTAGAGGTATGCTGATGTTTATTTAGTGTTAATCATGAAAAGTGAAACGTAGTACAAAAATTATTGAGATAAAAAAATGTTTTTTAAGATGAACAAATCTATAAACATAAAAATTATTTTAAATTTTTAATACTCCTTTTGTAGCAGGCCCTGACTATCGGACGGATACTTGGTGCACCTGCCCTGGGCACACATGGAGAAATAAGCCAAAAAATTGAGTTTAACACGATATACAGGGGCACAAAAATTGAACCAGCTAAAGGACACAAAATCTGAAAAGTGCCCTGGGCACAAAGTATTATAGTGAAAGTCAGGCCCTGGTTTTTAGACATAAACTAGATATAAAAGGAATTAAAACATTTTAAAATAATTAGTAATAATGTAAAGGAGTTAGAGTTAGCGATTGTTTTTTTTTTTTTTTTTTTTTTTTTTTTTTTTTTTTTTTTTTGAGGAGGGGGGGCCTCAAAATTGAGTTGCACCTCGGGCCTCTCAAGAGCAAAATCCGCCACTGAGGAGAGGGAGAGTTTTCTCAATGTAACACTATTTTAAAACTGAATTTTGGAACTGGATTTAAGCCATCATTAGTTAAAATGAAAACTGCTGAACTAATGCATTGTGCACAAAATGGAAAGTACTAAGTTTGCAAACCTGCATGAAGAAAACATTTTGAATATTTGGTAATTGATGATAAGTCACAAATTGTTAATCATTTGACCAATGCTGAAATAATTTCCTCTGTTTCAAAACAAGAGGAAAGCAATTCTGAAACAGAATCAAATGCTGGAGAGAAAGTTGAAAAACTTTCAGAATCTGAAGAAATTTCCATAAGAGATCAATATTTTAAATTCCTAGAAACACAAGACTGTGTAACCAAAGTAAAATTATTACCTGTTCAAAGGCTGCAAGAAAAGTTATTTGTTGCGAGATTGCAAATTCTAAAACAAATCAAAATTAATAGATTGTTTAACAAATAAACTTTAATGCTTTTGGTAATTTCAATTTATTTATTTTTTCTGTAAATAAATAAATTCCATTTGTTTTTTGTTTTTTAAAGTAGTATTTGTATTTTAAGAAAAGTTTTAAGCATTATATTTATGTGTTCCAGCTATATTTTAATATGTTTACTAGGGAAGTTTAATGATATAAGTGAATGATCCATATAACGCAAAATTCTATATAATGCAAAACCTTGCATTTCGAGGTTTGCATTATAAAGATCTTCTACTGTATATTGATCTTTTGAAATACTCTTTTACAGATTCTGCTTCGTAATTTGAGCGATGTGATTGCTTACCAACAATTCTGGGCATTTTTAGCTCGATTCCTAGTTCATTTGCCGTTTGCTCCCATTTATCATATATTTCATCAAATTCCCTATCTAGGTATTCTTCTCTGTGGCTTCTAAATATCTCAAGTAAGAATTCGATGTGTTTCTTTACTGATATCAAATCGATGGATGTTCCTTGCAATGCATTAGTAACTGGTTCTAGTTGCGCAGAATATTTAGCAATTACACATAAACAAACTAAAAAATGTGTTTCAGAAGTGGCATAAGAGAGTTGTTGGGATTTCATTCTTGTTGCTCTGTTGACTTCTGTATCATGAGGCAGCATGTCAAGAGCATTTTTTATTTCAACAAAATTTTGCATAAATAGCCTAATACTCTTGTATTTTGCAGACCATCGTGTATCGCTTAACATTTGGATGTTTGGTATTAAATGTCTTCGCAATGTACTTTCGCGAAAAAATTTTATTACTTCCTTTACAGTTCCAATAGTATTTTGAACTTCACGAACTGAATTCAAGTCATTCACGACTAAATTTAATCTGTGGGATGCACAGTGGAAGTACAAAGCTTTAGGAAACTGATTTCTAATTACTCTTTGCACACCTCTTTCTTTTCTGGACATGGTTGAGCATCCATCAAGCCCTATTCCAAATAATTTTTCCATATTTATGCCCCATATCTGACAAAATTTTATTATTGAAGATGAGATGAACTGGGCATCTAGTTTTTCTAAAGGAACAAATCCTAAAAATTCTTCAACGATTTTTGAAGGTTTCACCGTTTTATCTAAGAATCGGACACCAACTGAAAGCTGCTCAATTCCAGATATGTCTACAGTTTCATCAGCAATTAAAGAAAAAGCCACTGTTTTTTCTGCATTTATTTTCTCGATTATTTTTTTCCTCAGTAAACTTCCACAAATATCAATTATTATGTTTCGAATACAATTAGATGTATATTTTTGTTTACCAGGACAAGTTTTTAAGTGATCTTCCAAAACTGTATCACCAGATTAAATTCTAAATGCCAGAAGATCATTAAAGTTGGCTTCATTTGGATTTTTTCCTCTCAATGCCAAATCGTGGGTTCCACAAAATAAAATTGTAGAAATGATTGGATACAGTTTTTTCCTGTTATTTTCAATCATATTTTTTTCAGCTTCAATAGCTGAACATCTATGCCTTTTTTTCTATTTGAAATGACATCAAAAAACATTTTTGATTTCAGCAAGGCTTCTCTGTGCCATTGGCTGTTTGCATGGTTTCTGGCACATTCATGGAAATCCTTATATTTCGAGAAAGCCTTTGCAATAAACGCTCCTTGAACACCTCGTTTCAACGCAGGTTTAAATAACACACAGTTGACACACAAGGCTCCTTTCATTTTTATGGAGTAAGTCAGCCAAGGATATTGGTTAAACCATTCGTATCAAAAACTTCTTCCTTTACTTGTATCTGCATCATTTCTAAAATCGTATGATTTTGGGGGATTTGGCAAATTTGTTAAAAGTTCATATTTTTCACAGTCTCTTAGTTTAATCAACTCATTAATTTCGAGATAACTTCCTATATCTCGAATACCATGGCTTAATTCAGAATTTTTTGTTTCTGCATTCACTATGTCACTATGCTGCTCAATATCTAAGCCTCCACCATCTACAGATTTCTTACATCTATTTTTATCATCGTCAGCATTTGTTGGCTGGATTTTAGATTTTTTAGAAGCTCTGCTTTCCATTTCGCTTTCACTTTTTCTTTTTAAAAATTTTCTAATATCCATTTTAGATTCGTATATCAGTAATTTTAGACAACATTCAGGAGAAAATTTAAAATGACTTTACAATAACTATGCTTTAAATTTTACATTTCATTAAGATTAAAATAGACTGCGCACACCAACAATATCAAGTATTGATCACGGGAAAATGAAATTTTCACGAGACAAGACTTCAAAACTCAGGCGACCAGGAGGGTTCGTCTTTCATCACGTGTACAACATTCTTTTTTCTCTTATTGGCTCTCATAAGGTTTAAGAGAAGGCCGCCCTTCAATCAGAGTAGTCTGTGCCATTCTGCACAATCCCAGATTTCCCTGAAGATTTTTGAAACCGCCCGAGGGAAAATGTATGGGTTTAACACGTTAAAAGAAGACCATACTGCATCTTTTGTGTGCATGTGTGTGTAAAAAATTAAGACCCTGTCAGGATGGTGTATGGATTAGGTAAGACTGATTAATCACACCTACCGCAGTGGTTAAGTTTGTTAAAGCCTTGGTTTCCTGCAGGTGGCCGGCGTCCAGCGACCAGAGTGATTAATGACCTTAGCGGTGCCTCTCGCGTCCAAAAAACGCGTTTGTTAAAAGTGGTTTGCTACTCGCGAAAGCGGCGGGAGGGGACGTCCAAATCTGATGGACGCTCGGCGATCGCCGCTTGCCGTGGAGAATTCGTGGACGCACAAAAGAAATACACACCGTCCAACGTACCTTGGATTTTAATGAATTCACATTAAATGAGTATTAATAAGTAGTTATTTATTGTGAATGGAGAATATAAGTACTAATTAATGTTTGATTAAACAAAACATAGCAGTCGCATATTTTCATAAATCACATTTTTTTTTTCATAATTATATACTCAATGATACAAAAGAACAAAAAAATATATTTACATGTTACAAATGTATATACTGTTTGCTATTACACATATGCATTGAATGAGATGTGAAAAATATCAAAATACATTTTGTACGTTCTTTTTTATAAACAAATAAGGTTTAATTCATCATTAAGTATTAATTTTGTATTTAAAGGGACTTTGTACCTGAAATATACTAAAAAACGAATTTTCAATTGTGTCTAGAAATGCCCTGTGATTCTTTATTGTGTTTAGGTAAACAAATTTTTTAAAAACATCCTATTTTACTTTTTGTTTCTTGATTCAATCCAGTACCGCAACTTGGGTTTACGAGTTCCAGGGGCGAGAGTGAATCTAGGGGCCCTTTTCATGTTATATTTGGTAAAAACGAAAATAAATTAGCACGTACATACATTTGTATGTACTCAAAGTCAGAATTAAACGCTTTTAGATAATAACAGATATAACATGTAAGTATGTGTCAATACAAAAAAAATAAAATAAATAATAAATAAATAAAATTTAAAGGAAAAAAAAATAAAGGAAGAAAAAAAAATTCCAAGAGGTATAAAAATAGTTACATGGATTTTGAGGCCCTTACGTGTAGGGGTCCGGGCATTTGCCCCGCTATGCCGCTTTGCACTGATTCAATCATTATGTACCTCTCGGCCTAGATCCTTCGTGCAGATAATTTTCCGTAATTTCCCAATAACAGTATCAATCATTTTGTAAAAAATATAATACTTAGAATCAGGGCCGTAGCCAAGGGGGGGGGGGTCTGTTTTTACTCTTGGTACACAAATTGAAATAAACTAATAGCACCATGGTCTCCAAAAAATTCATGATGGTTCTTCATAAGCTGCTTTACACACTACAATAAGCGAAAATGCAGTGGAGTTTGTGAAATTTTCAGAAAAAATTCTTATTAAGAATTTTTTCTAAAAGTCTTGAAACTGATACAGGTTGATCGTTTATTGCAGTACACTGTAAAAAAATTCTGAAACGTTTCAGCTAACTGTAAGGCAACTTTTTTCATAATTGTTTCTCACAAAGCGTGAGAAACATTTATGATAGGTGTTGTGGAAAAAATAACGTTTCAGATTTGTGTCTGAAAAGTTTCCGTTAAAACAATGATATTGCAATTTTACAACAATTTCTGTTGTATATCTGATAGATTTCAGATAATTTCATGAAACGTTTCGAAATTTTTTTAGAGTGGATGTAGTACAGCTTGTAAAGAGACAGTTTCAAAATTTTGAAAATTTCAGTGTGAGAAGCGTTTTCAGCTTAAAACGAAGAATGCCTGCCCAACAACCGTTTTTCAGAAGGTGGACGCAGAAAAATGCCATGCGCTCGCGCGCCTGCTGGAAACCACCCTTTTGCGACAGCTGTGGACAGTTTTTCACAGATGTCACCTCGGGCACTTTTTCGCAGTTGTCAAAGGCGAGCGCTGGACGTTGCCGCTTGCAGGAAACCCGGGCTTTAGGAATGCAAAGTGTTCATCCATCTGTCACTATAAAGCAGTGGCGGCTTTTCAGGTGAAGTAGGTGAAGTGCCTCTTCACCAAGTATTGTAAGTAACAAAAAATTGTGTAACGTAAGCAAGTCATAATCCTTTTTCAAATTTAGTCTGTAAGAATACACTTAAATTTCTGATGAAAGCCCGATTGCCATAAGACTATGTGCTAAGTCATGCTCTTACTATCAGTGAAGCCAAACTCTCTTCCCTCTCGTCCCCTTGCCGCGCCCATAGAAATAATATACCGTGCGGCCAAAGAAAGCTTCAAAGACTTGTGTCACGATTGGTCCATTGTTAGAGTCACTTGGTACGCGGGTTCTGACGGGGTGAGTTGTGAAGTGCTAAGGAAAAATTATCTCTTCTACTGCACTTATTGGGGGGGGGGTTGCCATGGTAACCCCAAACGCTTCATTCAGTTAAAAGTTTTTATTTGGGAATACCTTATTCCCCCGTACACGATATATATTTCGGTTACACACATAACCATCTTCAGTCGTTTCTGGATCTCTCACTAATGGCGGCTTCTTTTATATCTTCTTCGTTCTTCTTCTTGAAAGTTCGGTGAATGACGTCATCCCATGATTGGTCGATTGTATGAAGCGCATCGTTGACGCTGCCATCTGTCGTCATTATTTCTAAGCTCTCACGAATGTAGGCATATATACTATTTTTAAAGTTGGCTATTTTTTTAATATTTTTAAAATCAATGGTAATGGGCTCTTTCAAAGCAAGACGGGCCAGAGCGGTACTTTGTTTCTGGAGGTTAATGTCTTTAAAATGTTCGTTTTTTCGATCTTTAATTTTCCTTTTTGTAACGCCGATGTAGCAATTTTCTTTATTAGTATCGTTTGACATAAAATTAATTTTATAGATCCCTGCGGTTTCGATGGGGTTGATTGGGTCTTTTTCCGATCTAATGCGCTGAAAGATTGTTTTATTAGGTTTAATTGGAATACGGAAGTTCTTTTTACTGGCGATATTAGAAAGTTTATTGGCTATCCCTCGGCTAAAGGGGATAGCGGTAGTAAAACGTGGTTTATCTTTTTGACGGATGTCTATAACATTTAATTTACGTTGCCTAGCTTTGAAAACTTTGTCGAAAATTTCGCGAGGGTAGTGGGCGTCTTGACATTGTTTCTTTATGAAAGCAATTTCTTTTTGAAGGAGGTCATTGTTAGAACACACTTTGAAAGCGCGGTCGATATAGGAACGAATAGCAGCAATTTTATAGTTGAAAGGGGTTTTAGATTTAAAATTTACTATATTAGTATTACAAGTAGGTTTTCGAAAGATGGTGGTCTCAATGAGATTATTGTTTCTGGTTATGTTCACATCTAAGTAATTGAGGCTATTATTGATTTCTTTTTCGTAGGTAAATTTAATGTTCGGGTCTATGGCATTAAGTTGATTGATCAAATTATTTTCTTCATTATTGTGGGTGGTAAGGATAGCAAAGATATCGTCGACATAGCGAAGCCAAAGTTTGATGGTATTATTGTGTGTCTGTTTAATTTGTTCTTCAAGGATTCTCATTTTCCAGTCGGCAATTATTCCGGATATGGGGGAGCCCATGGGGACTCCTTTTATTTGTTGGTAGAAGTGGTTATTATATTGAAAATATGAATTATTTAAAATTAGATTTATTGCACTAGTTAGGGTGTTAATTATGTCTATATCTTTAAAACTACTTTGAATTTGTTTGTTAATAATTTGGTTCATTTTCTTAATATCTATTGACGGGTATAGATTTACAACATCGAAACTTACCGTAATATCGTCTTCGTCAATTTTATAATCGCGGATGTTTTTAATGAAATCGTCGGTGGAAGTTAGAGTGCTGTTAGAGGGGGGGGTATAATTTCTTGCAGTATATCTTTCATATATTTTTCAAGAGTGTAGGTGGGGCCTTCACATTTGCTCACGATTGGGCGAAGGGAGGGGGGATTTTTATGATCTTTAAATTTAGCGAAAATCCGCGGGGCGAAATTAGCGGTATTGTTATAGTTCGGACCTTTCTGATCCGGCCAGGTACCATTTTTTATTAAAGTTTTTAGTTTATTATTGATTTTCGTGGTGGGGTCTTTGGGAAGATGTAAAACGTTTAGACTATTGATGGTTTGTTCCATTTTTTCATGGTAATATTTTTTATCTAGGATAACAATCTTTCCTGTCTTGTCAGAGCTTAAGCAAACGATCTTGTTATTTTTCTTTAGGTCGCTGAGGCATTTACGGTCTTCATGATCTTTAACAGTAGTTTTTAGTTTTTTATTCATTTCTTGTTGGGCATGCATACGGATAGCTTGTTTATCTGAGGGGGGTAATGAGATAATGGCGGCCTCGATGCTCGCAACGGTATCATTGATATCTATTTTGTCATCAAGAATGAATTTGGGACCTAGGTTTAGAGTGGCTTTTTGCTGTTGAGTAAGGGTTAGGGAGGATAGATTAATGAATTGATCTTCTTTTTTAGTTTGACCTTGTTTATAGCATTTATTATTTCTCATCCAAAAGTTAAGTTTTTTATAGTGGTTATTGTGGTAAATCTCTTTTTCTTTCTTGCAAAAATTGTTTATTTTATTGACTTTTAAACGGTAATCATCCGGAGAGCACATGGTTTGAAGTTTGTGGTTGTAAAATTTTTCTTCTTTCGTTAATTTAGCTATATATTTAAATTTGTTCCTAATGTATTTTTTAAGTAAGCATAGCTCAAAATTCTTTATATCATAAAAGAATTCATTAAGAAGGAAACTATTTTTAATTTTCATGAATTTAGGGGTAATTTTAAAATGTACACAGTCTTTTAAAAAATTGATATGCTGAAATTCTCTAACTTTTTTCTTGGAAAAACATCTTAACTTACTGTATATATGCTCCACATTCGGAGGCTCAACCGTAATAGGCGTCATGAGATGAATAAAAGCTTGAATGGTGGCACAAAAACTTGAAGGCACGTAGATGAAGACCAAAAGTGTAGAGTATAAGCTTGTCGAAACACAAGATATAAAATACTTAAAAAGCCCGGTATCGGCTAGACATAATAAAAACATATAAAACATTATTTAATACGGCGGATTTATTAGTTAAAAGTTTTTATTTGGGAATACCTTATTCCCCCGTACACGATATATATTTCGGTTACACACATAACCATCTTCAGTCGTTTCTGGATCTCTCACTAATGGCGGCTTCTTTTATATCTTCTTCGTTCTTCTTCTTGAAAGTTCGGTGAATGACGTCATCCCATGATTGGTCGATTGTATGAAGCGCATCGTTGACGCTGCCATCTGTCGTCATTATTTCTAAGCTCTCACGAATGTAGGCATATATACTATTTTTAAAGTTGGCTATTTTTGGCTAAAGTTGGCTAAAAATAGTATATATGCCTACATTCGTGAGAGCTTAGAAATAATGACGACAGATGGCAGCGTCAACGATGCGCTTCATACATACTATTTTCATATATACTATTTTTAAAGTTGGCTATTTTTGGCTAAAGTTGGCTAAAAATAGTATATATGCCTACATTCGTGAGAGCTTAGAAATAATGACGACAGATGGCAGCGTCAACGATGCGCTTCATACAATCGACCAATCATGGGATGACGTCATTCACCGAACTTTCAAGAAGAAGAACGAAGAAGATATAAAAGAAGCCGCCATTAGTGAGAGATCCAGAAACGACTGAAGATGGTTATGTGTGTAACCGAAATATATATCGTGTACGGGGGAATAAGGTATTCCCAAATAAAAACTTTTAACTAATAAATCCACCGTATTAAATAATGTTTTATATGTTTTTATTATGTCTAGCCGATACCGGGCTTTTTAAGTATTTTATATCTTGTGTTTCGACAAGCTTATACTCTACACTTTTGGTCTTCATCTACGTGCCTTCAAGTTTTTGTGCCACCATTCAAGCTTTTATTCATCTCATGACGCCTATTACGGTTGAGCCTCCGAATGTGGAGCATATATACAGTAAGTTAAGATGTTTTTTCAAGAAAAAAGTTAGAGAATTTCAGCATATCAATTTTTTAAAAGACTGTGTACATTTTAAAATTACCCCTAAATTCATGAAAATTAAAAATAGTTTCCTTCTTAATGAATTCTTTTATGATATAAAGAATTTTGAGCTATGCTTACTTAAAAAATACATTAGGAACAAATTTAAATATATAGCTAAATTAACGAAAGAAGAAAAATTTTACAACCACAAACTTCAAACCATGTGCTCTCCGGATGATTACCGTTTAAAAGTCAATAAAATAAACAATTTTTGCAAGAAAGAAAAAGAGATTTACCACAATAACCACTATAAAAAACTTAACTTTTGGATGAGAAATAATAAATGCTATAAACAAGGTCAAACTAAAAAAGAAGATCAATTCATTAATCTATCCTCCCTAACCCTTACTCAACAGCAAAAAGCCACTCTAAACCTAGGTCCCAAATTCATTCTTGATGACAAAATAGATATCAATGATACCGTTGCGAGCATCGAGGCCGCCATTATCTCATTACCCCCCTCAGATAAACAAGCTATCCGTTTGCATGCCCAACAAGAAATGAATAAAAAACTAAAAACTACTGTTAAAGATCATGAAGACCGTAAATGCCTCAGCGACCTAAAGAAAAATAACAAGATCGTTTGCTTAAGCTCTGACAAGACAGGAAAGATTGTTATCCTAGATAAAAAAGATTACCATGAAAAAATGGAACAAACCATCAATAGTCTAAACGTTTTACATCTTCCCAAAGACCCCACCACGAAAATCAATAATAAACTAAAAACTTTAATAAAAAATGGTACCTGGCCGGATCAGAAAGGTCCGAACTATAACAATACCGCTAATTTCGCCCCGCGGATTTTCGCTAAATTTAAAGATCATAAAAATCCCCCCTCCCTTCGCCCAATCGTGAGCAAATGTGAAGGCCCCACCTACACTCTTGAAAAATATATGAAAGATATACTGCAAGAAATTATACCCCCCTCTAACAGCACTCTAACTTCCACCGACGATTTCATTAAAAACATCCGCGATTATAAAATTGACGAAGACGTTATTATGGTAAGTTTCGATGTTGTAAATCTATACCCGTCAATAGATATTAAGGAAATGAACCAAATTATTAACAAACAAATTCAAAGTAGTTTTAAAGATATAGACATAATTAACACCCTAACTAGTGCAATAAATCTAATTTTAAATAATTCATATTTTCAATATAATAACCACTTCTACCAACAAATAAAAGGAGTCCCCATGGGCTCCCCCATATCCGGAATAATTGCCGACTGGAAAATGAGAATCCTTGAAGAACAAATTAAACAGACACACAATAATACCATCAAACTTTGGCTTCGCTATGTCGACGATATCTTCGCTATCCTTACTACCCACAATAATGAAGAAAATAATTTGATCAATCAACTTAATGCCATAGACCCGAACATTAAATTTACCTACAAAAAAGAAATCAATAATAGCCTCAATTACTTAGATGTGAACATAACCAGAAACAATAATCTCATTGAGACCACCATCTTTCGAAAACCTACTTGTAATACTAATATAGTAAATTTTAAATCTAAAAACCCTTTCAACTATAAAATTGCTGCTATTCGTTGCTATATCGACCGCGCTTTCAAAGTGTGTTCTAACAACGACCTCCTTCAAAAAGAAATTGCTTTCATAAAGAAACAATGTCAAGACGCCCACTACCCTCGCGAAATTTTCGACAAAGTTTTCAAAGCTAGGCAACGTAAATTAAATGTTATAGACATCCGTCAAAAAGATAAACCACGTTTTACTACCGCTATCCCCTTTAGCCGAGGGATAGCCAATAAACTTTCTAATATCGCCAGTAAAAAGAACTTCCGTATTCCAATTAAACCTAATAAAACAATCTTTCAGCGCATTAGATCGGAAAAAGACCCAATCAACCCCATCGAAACAGCAGGGATCTATAAAATTAATTTTATGTCAAACGATACTAATAAAGAAAATTGCTACATCGGCGTTACAAAAAGGAAAATTAAAGATCGAAAAAACGAACATTTTAAAGACATTAACCTCCAGAAACAAAGTACCGCTCTGGCCCGTCTTGCTTTGAAAGAGCCCATTACCATAGATTTTAAAAATATTAAAAAAATGGCCAACTTTAAAAATAGTATATATGCCTACATTCGTGAGAGCTTAGAAATAATGACGACAGATGGCAGCGTCAACGATGCGCTTCATACAATCGACCAATCATGGGATGACGTCATTCACCGAACTTTCAAGAAGAAGAACGAAGAAGATATAAAAGAAGCCGCCATTAGTGAGAGATCCAGAAACGACTGAAGATGGTTATGTGTGTAACCGAAATATATATCGTGTACGGGGAATAAGGTATTCCCAAATAAAAACTTTTAACTAATAAATCCGCCGTATTAAATAATGTTTTATATGTTTTTATTATGCTTCATTCAGTTTTACAGCTTTACTTTCTATCAGGTGAAGAGATCCCTCAGAAAACGGTCTGTCTCTTCAAGTGAGAGAAAACCCAACGTAGTGCATCCCCAAGCACAAATTTGTGTAGGAAAATGAAACCACGTGATTTGTTTGAGATTTTGGCACATGAGTTTGGCACATTTTACTGCTGTCTTTTGAAAATTTTAGAGTTTCTTCTTGTGTTAATTTTAATGATAATAATAGTTAGTTTCTTTTCTGTTTATTCACCTTCATTATGTTTCCTGTAAATGATATAGTCTGTAATGTATTACAAACACCGTTTAGTCGGTGGAATGACGACGATAAAAGAGATGTTCTTTCTCGTGGTCGACATAGAGCCTGATTAGCGAAAAGGCTCGAGAAGCTTAAGCTTCCCGTCATAATTTGAAGGGGGCTCAAAAATGACTACAAAACGGATAAAAAATCAAAATTTTGTTTTTAAATGATCTTCTAAGTTATTGTAAAGATTTTTAATGAAGAGAATTGGAAAGCTATTTTTAAGGTATTTTAGAAGTCTTGATACTCCACGCAGCAACATTTCTAAATTAGTTCAGTATGCGATGTCTATACTTGGGATATTTGTTCCAGTTGAGACAAAATTTTCTATTATCAGGAACATTTGGTCGGTAGAAAGGGGTAAACTTTCAATATGTAATGTTAAAAATCGTCTAAAGGTCAAAATTAATTCTGAACTTCCATGTTGTGATTTTTATGATGTCACCAAAACGAACAAAGAATTCCCGAAAAAAGCCCCATGTCTCATGAAAAATATATGACTAAATAAAGTTTATTGTTTCAGTAGTAAGGAAATGTTTTTAGTTTACTTTTTACAGTAATTTTAAAAATACTGTAAAATCTCATTACAATTAAGTAAAGTATTGCGAAGATAATGATTAAGTAAAGTATTGCGAAGATATATTTTTATCTAAGGTAAATTTCAAATTAATTAAAAAAATATTTTTTTCAAATAAAATCATTAGAACTAATTAAATCAATTAAATATCCCTTTAACAAAGAAAATCATTAAAACTTTACTTAATCCAAACAAAAAGGGGATAGGAGGCCCGAAATGAGACTGAGCTTCCCCTCACTTCAAAGGTAATCGGGCACTGGGTCGACCAGTGGAGGCATTAGGAATTAATGCATCACTGAAATATTAAAAATTTCTTTCCGCAGAAAGGCCTGTGCCACCGCCTAATTACCATGCTTAATGGACATGGGCACCGGCACCATGGGGCAAGGGGGGCTATGGCCCCCTCTGGATTTTTGTATGCAGTGTTTTCCCTTGCTTTTTTGCTCTTTTCAACATGGTAACTATACGTTAAAGTAGTCTTTGCCCCCCTTGAGTAGTCTTTGCCCCCCTGGAGTAGCCTTTCCCCCCCCTGGGAAATATTCTGCCGACACCCATGTTAATGGCTGCATCAGGTGTTTTTCATAATATTTTGGTATCAAGCTCTTCACCTATTTTTTTTATCACGAGCCGCCACTGCTATAAAGGGATACAATTACACTAGGCTGAAAACACCCTTGCACTGCAATTAAACTAAGCTGAGTTTAGACAGTTACTATTATACCAGGTGACCTATAGCTATCAGAGAAGTGAGTCTCCTATAGTATTTTCGCGGGAAAGTTGGAAACTAAAATAAGAGGTTTCTCATCGTAGAAGAAGAAGAATAAGCAGATTTTATTACGCCAATAGATAGAATTACGCCAGAAGATAAGAATTCCGCCATTCTTAAGGGAGCCACTTGACCGTGGTTGGACCATTACCTAACTATATGGTAGGACAGTATTGTACTTGAAATGGATGGATTTCCCTAAAACTGCCATTGACCGTAAAGTGTTGGAAATCTTTTGAGTGTTCCTGTAGCAGCACTATAAATGAAAAAGACACTTTTTGTATGGAAAAATTCATTTTGGAACCTATAACAGAATATATCACTTGTGAGTCGTTTGAACTAGCCTAATACCTCTAAAATATGCTTTAATGAATTTCCGCCCATAGAGCGTAATATATTGAAAATCTTTTGGGCGGCCCTGTAGATAAACTATCCAGTCGAATGAGACCAAAATGGCGGGTGCACAACTAGATGTGACAATAATCCTGAATATAAAGTTTCAACATTCTACGTCTAATAGTTTTGAGATATGTGAGTTAATGAATTTCGGCCCATACAGCGTAATGTATTTCGAATCTTTTGGGCGGTCCTGTAGATAAATTATCCAGTCGATTGGAACCAAAACTGTATTAACATCCAGTGTCATGCACTACAAGTCTAAAAAAATTTACTTGAACTTAAGTGGATGAATAAAACGTATTTTATTAACGATTGAAAATTGGTACAAGATAAATATAGGGAGAGTGTGAGCTAACATATCAACAGTTCGTAAACAATTAGAACATTTTAACGTTATGTTTGGAATTCCTTTAGTTTGCTGACTATAAAAAACAGGAACTCTAAATAAGAAAAAAACAAAAATTTCATTTTTTATATTATAAAAGATTTATACGAAATGAATTCCCATATCAGAGAAAATTGAAGATGGTTGGTATTGCATCCTTCTTTAATCACGTTCCTCCAAATTTTGCTTTCTCAAAACAATCTTCTGTAAAATTCTTTGAACACGAGCTTTGAATCTCGTGACTCGTGTGCTCGCTTCAGTTTAAGGTTACAATTACTCCCTCCACCCAAGGGCGGATTAAAGGGGGATGCAGAAATAAGAAATCAATGTAAAAGATCCTATTTTACTACCATAAAATTGATGTATATGTCAATCTTCTAACTAACCGCCTCCACCGACAAACCAACTGCCCCCCCCTGACAAACTTCCAATAATCCGCCACTGCCTCCACCTATATCCCTTCTCTATGATACCTATACCAAGTGAGAAGCAAATGAATTTTCTCACCTGGGGCAAAAGTTTTCTCATCATATTATCCTTTTGTGAGACATGTAAATTTCTTTCCCCTCCCAGCTGCCCCATCTCAAATAAAAGGAGGTAGAGAAACGGCATAGAAAGGTTTACCGCGGAGGCATACAAAGGTGAACAAAATAGCCACAAACTGCCCTTTTTATCAAAATCGCAACTACTCATATATCTTTGACGTGAAAGTCTTTAGAATCCACTTTTCAGTAAAAGGATTGAAATATACAGATGACTTAAGATCCGGTCCTCCCCTTTCCCCCTCGCTGAAATTTCACTTCTTTTTAGTAAAATATTAGGTTGTAACGAAAGTTTCCCGCCACCTCAAACATCGTCAGCACACAGTTCGCGTTGGCGTATTTGCTCATATTTTGTCAAACGATTTTTGGCATTTGGAAGAAAGAGACTTACTTTATAACACTATGGTGTGAAATCTGTAAAAAATATAGTTATCATTAAGTACAAGGTGTCTCAAATGACACTATCACTCTAGAGGATTAGAACCATCATTTACTTCCAGTTGTGTTGCAAAAAGTCAGCTACAGAATATCAAATTGTGAGTACAGAATTATGAGTACAGCTTTAAGTACTATTGTTGTATCATGTGACACTGTGCAGGTTTGATACCGAAAGTTCATAAACAGTTATCTAAGGAGTCAGAAGTGAGTTTTTCAGGCAGATTTGGCGGAAAACTTTCGTTACAACCTGATACATTTCATGATGTATTTTTGCTATTGGTTCTCACAAAAAATATTTTCTAGTTATCAGTTTGTGGAAAAAAAGAAGCATATAACCACACCAGCTCATAAACACATACTGACACAGATACAATGTGCTCAAAATAGGGGGGGGGGCAAGTGTCCTACCTTGCCCCCCTTCCCTATGGGCGCCCATGGTATGTGCTTGGAGTCTGCGGAAATGCAATAACTGGTTTCAGAAAATTTGATAATTTTGGAATTTTGGCTAAGCACTCTTGCTGCTTTTTCAATTTACGTTTTTTTGATGCACCACTGGTTCTGCTTAGCCTTTTCTCCATTTTTAACCTTTAAAGAATTTGAAATCAATAAATTGCATTGCATGTTTACATAATGTAATTATGTTACATTTATATACATTAAACTATATTTGTTATTCAATCATATGTGTATCTCTATTTTTTATAATACTAATACTACTGGATATGGTAATTTGATTCCGAATTATTTTTTAAATATATATTAGGGTGGACCGAAATTTTTTTTTTGGATGCACTCTCTTCCGGGGGTCTTAAAAGTTGTGTGTTGTAACAAATAATACGTGTGCAAAGTTTGAAGGGGCTATGATAATGTCTACAGGTAAGCACTACAGAGTAATTTCGTGGACTGGACGCTACCAAGAAAAGAACAGGAAATAGTAAAATGAAACTATTTGTGATTGCGCGTGCGCCATCCGTAATCTTGTACATGTACACCTACAAAGTGCCATTCTCTTTTTTCTGCCCATCTCCTTCTTATCAGCAGTCCTCAGGCAAAACGGTTCTTTACTTCTAGAGACCATGGTCACTATGGTATTTGTTTCGGGGAACATTCAGTGGGAGTTGAAATATTTAAAATGATCCAAATCTCGGAACTGATTTTTCCCC
The DNA here is from genome assembly GCA_038373885.1 of Cheiracanthium punctorium. Classification (NCBI taxonomy): domain Eukaryota; kingdom Metazoa; phylum Arthropoda; class Arachnida; order Araneae; family Cheiracanthiidae; genus Cheiracanthium; species Cheiracanthium punctorium. The sequence continues at coordinate 242,333 of JAWZYV010006915.1, read as the reverse complement.
CCCCGCCTTCAAATTAGATTTGTATTATTTATTCCATGATAATCTGTACCCAGTATTTTCCCTTTTTTATCTAGTGTAAGTGCTAACAAAATTTTTGGGCCTCTTATAATTCTGCCCCCCCCCCCCCCCCCGCGTTGCAGGTTCAGCACCCTGTAGTTCCGCCACTGGATTTTACCATTCTTTGCTTTTCCTCTACTGAAACATACGAATGAAGGAAAGCTAATGCTACTAGATGCTTGCTGAGATACTAAAGACATGGTGACAGTTTGTCGTCATCATTAGCTAATATTTCGGAGTTTTCCTCTTTGTATGCTACAAAACGCTGAAAAATCTTCAAATTATTTCTCTGTTCTTGGACAGGAAGGGGTGCTGTAAACCAAGCTCTCTGATATTCTTTCATAATAGAGATACACACATCATGAATACATTTGCTTTCCCATGCTGTAACTTTAAACTAGTTACGAAACATCCACAACTTCAAGCTATGAAGAATCTTTGTCATCCATCATGCACACCACAAGACATTCCTTCCAGAAAAATTATAACAAGCTCCAACATCTCCCTGTAATCTTCTCTTGCATCAGAAGTTAGTTTTACGCAAATTCTATTACTGATTGCATATCGCTCAGAATGGTTGCCAGCCCCTCCGTGTTTCTCACTCCTGATCCAAAATTAGAGGGTCTATCATTGACCATGACTGCTGAAGTCGTTTAAAAAGCAGTACAGCAGGTGCACTGGACGTAGATGGTCCCATGCATTGCATGAAAACGGCAGAAAGCACAAGTTCTAATATGTGGTGCTGGCAAGCAAAATATAAAAATTGTTTTCCTAGCTTTTATTCCAGTGTCAAACATACCACCCCAATTTTAATAGTACCAGTATTACTGGAAGTCGTATTGAAGCATATACCCAGTACGAGTTCAGCAAGTACCTATTTATCTAACAATTTTGCAATGGCATTTGCCATAGTAATTCCTGTTCTTGACTGTAATTTAGGAAGACCTAACAGTTGATCATCAATGTTTGGTCCTGATACTATTACTGTTAGGTGATCTTCCTTTTTTTTCAGATATATGAACATTAGTTTTCTTTCCCAGTGCACTATCAAGAGAAGTACAGCCATATATTGAAAGGTTTTTTTCTACGTTAATGAGTAGTTCTGAGGGGATAGTTTGTCTTTTTCATCTTATGGACAAGTGACTTAGTTAAAAACTTTCACATTTTGACCCATGATTTCACCTGTAACCGCTATTTATCAAAGTGGCTTTTCTATCACTTATATTGACCTTATCTGGAGTCAAATCTAGTTTTTATAAGGTAAGTATGGGCATATTTGTACTCGTGTTCCTTTTTGCTCTCTTCTGTGCCCTGACGGGTGCCACCTCACTGTCAGTAAGACTGCATTCATCACACACCATTCCAAAGGAAGCCAGAACAAGCAAGAAAATCTTATTTCTTTAACTGATTGGAAATTGTTTAAGTTATACAGTAGTCAAGCATTTGAAATTGTGCCATTTTGAGTAATGGCATTATACACTATCCTTTATCTGTCCTTTTTGCCAATTTAAAAAAAAATTCAAATGTGTTGCGTGACCTCTAAATATTATTCAATTGAACTGAAATTTTGCATGTCATATTTACAGATGGTGTCATATTTACAGATACAAACTGCAGGGTGAGAATAAAAAATTTAGGGGGGGGGGGGGAAATTGAACCACCCTAATATATCCCATGACAGAAATTCAGTGATATTTTTTTTAACTTCATGCATATTAATGAAGTTGATCACAGGAAACTAAGAGACTGTGGTCTCCATATTGGATTCTTCACTTGGCAAACGTGCGTTTTAGCCGTAGTTTGGTTTGTACGGCGCGGCTATGTGGAAAATTGCGACTTAATATTAGCTGACCCAGAAAACTCAACACAGTACTTATTATCAATATTGATGAATGCAAAATATCCTTTTGATTGAAGCAATGCAGAAATTAGTTGTATTAGTTAGTATTTATTAATTGAATGTAATTATACTGTGAGTAAGTTAGGATTAAAGTGTGGGGTGATCACCCCTTCCGAGAAAAAAAAAATTCCAATAAAAAATGTAAAAGATCGTATTTTACTTCCATGAAATTGTCATAAATTCCAAATAGCTGCCCCCACCCCACCCACTCACAAAATTACATTAACCTATTAGTGTCCGACTTTTTTCATCACATTCTCCAATTTATGTTGACACCAGAAGTGATAAAGAAATTTTTGGCATTTCTCGGGTATGAAGAATGTACTTCTTTTTCTAAAAATATGAATAAAATAGTGAAAGATATGCATTTTACTTTGTTTTCGTTGAGTATTTTGTGGAAATCAGATTTATTATTCAAGAAATTGAAACAGGAAAATAAACTAATGTTTATTTATTTTTGAAACTAACGAATTTTGTGATTGTCCTAAAAATAGGACGCTGGGCGTTAATGGGTTAATCCGTCGCTGATGGCTGGAGAGTAAGGTTTACAAGCTTGGACACCATCTTGGATCTTTTTGTAGCACTGCAATAACACGTTTAGCCAATTGCAGCAGTTCATGACTGAAAAACAATACATGGATTGACTGGACTGCAATTAATTACTGTAATTTTGAGAAGAAATGAAAAAAGATATATAATATTAGGGAGGGAAAAATGGATTAGCAAAACGTCTAGGTTTTGGGAAATTATGAATTTCAGACTTCCGGGTCTAAATTAAAATATAAATATTATTGAAATAAAAATGTTATTTGATAGCTAAAACTTAAATTTATCTCACAAAGGTATCATATTTAAAAAGATAATCTAAATAAAAAATTTAAATTTGTTATTTGAAAATATAAATTTAGAACTTTTCATTTAAATATAAAAAATTTTAATAATTAAGGTATGTATATAAAATTCTGTTAATATAAAAATATATTTTAATAATTTAAATAAAAATAACTTTTAATAAAATAAAATAAAAAGTTCATAATCTTATCTTTATTGATGACCTTGAAAACATTTCACAGACCTCTCCCAACTTCTGTTCAACCCACTGAGCATATATATAGTTCCACAGTTTTAACATTACTACCTGTTTATTTACAGTGGTGGTTGATCAGAGTAGATTCTGTAGCTAGTACTTGTTGTATCCCAATTAACTTTAATTTAAATTGTGTTGTTTGAGCCTTCCCCATTTGAAATCATTAAATATCACCAGCCAGGTTACCTTGGAAGCAAAAATAAAAAAATACAAATTTAACAACCTACCCCCCAAAAAAACTAGTCCAAATAACATTAAAAAATTTTTTTTTAAATAAACATCTGTCATAATTGCACAAAAATAAAATTAACAGCTGCAGCTTCCGACAGGATCCAGTACAGTACAAGTCACTAACTGTATGATTGATATAATATTAACAGGAAAAATTCAAGGACTAAAACAAAACAACTTACAAGCAGGCCTGCTGTAATAGAGGATAACACAAAGGTGCTGCTGTGAGTTGGCGGGATTGGTGACCACTCGCTGAAACAGAGGCTTGACAGGAGAAAGTACGCTGAATTCTCAGGATCCAGGGCAGCCCTGGATAAATTCACACAATCAGGTCTTGTTCTGAACAGGTCCACGACTCTTTCAGAAAGGGATCTGGATTCAATGAGTCCCTTGACATAGGCAAACTTGACATCAAAGATGCTCAGCTCTCTTGATTTTTCTCTCATACTCCTCACAGCGCAGCAAAAAACACCATGGTCTTAGCTAGTCGACAACTGTCCTCTCGATGACCTCTCTCACACTTCTCCCTGGCCGAAAGATACCACAGACGGACAGGGAAAATTTCCCATCAGACAAAAAATCGTTGCTAAGTAGTCAACGATGCAATAAATTTTATTGCAAGACACAAATCCCCGCCCAGCCTCATCTTCAGTTATGACAAAGGCAGGGGCTCCGGCAGACACCCCCCCAGCAACAAGAAACAAGCCCCAAAAGAAAGTATTTAGGATTATTTGATTCAGGAAAACAACCCCAAAGGCAAAAATTAATATTAGGAGTTGTCTTCTCATCTCCTGCTCACAAAAACAATACCAAATACTAGCTATTAATATTAATTACTTATAAGTAAACCTTAAAACACTAAATTAAAATAAATAGTAGGAGAGTACAAAACTTTTGTCATTACAGTATTTAAATTAATAGGCTATTACAAAGTTAAATTTACTTAATAGAAAAAGGTAAGATCTGAGGTAAATAAATAATTAAATAAGTAATTAATTAAACTATGTAGAGAGGATTCCATAAAGCAACACAACATTTTCCCATCATGCCTGAGGGAAAAATTTTCTTGTAAAGGGAATTTTTCTCCAAGCGCCCCAGTGCCCATTATCTCCAATTTAGAAAACTAACCAGGCCCATCGTAGCCTACCTGAACACTCCATCTGTGGCAGCTTTCTAACCAGAACCAAAATACATACAATGGTGACAGATTACAAAATACAATATAATTTGTGTAGACTTTCAAATAGACACATGAAAATACACAATTATAAAATCATGGCTGAAAAATACACACTCAAAATCACAAAATACTACAAACAGTTTTTATTTATTTTCCATGATGATCCGATGACAAGACTAGATGAAAACTGCGGCAGGAACCCAACGTCACCCTGTTAAGGGAGCCACGTCCGCAAAGTGAAGAATCTCCATCCACTGAACAGTGGCGGTTCGTGGGATACAGCAAGTACAGCCGGGCTGCACTTGAAATTATCAGCACATACTTTAAAATAATTTATTCTACTAATTTTCCTAAATTCAGATTAGAATTCCTACGGTAAATTAAAAAAAATTCTGAAAAAAACCAAACAAAAAAAAAAGTATTGTGGCCAGATCGCTCATTCAGAAAAAAAAGCACTTTAATCTTCCCGCAATTCAATTGGGAAAATCTTTGGTTCAGCCCAGAGCGCTGAAAAGAAAATTGGCAGCACCGTTGCCATGACAACGACTACGTAAGCAGCCTCTCCGGCATAGGGAGTATGCAGCTGGATACAGCCGATGAAATATTTTCTAATGGCAGCTGAACTTGAGAACTCTACTCACTGATTGGCTCGGACGACAAGTGAGGGAGGGGGTAAGGAGAATATATGTTTGGAAAACTCTGGACTATATTGCTGAATTTATCAAGAAGGTAAGCCTGAATAGACGCTTATGAATGGACAATGATCCATCAAAACAGTATTGTTTTTAAGTAAGCAAGAACTGGCATTTAGAGGACATGGCGAGCGAGAAAATTCTTTAAACATGGGAAATTTTAAAGAGCTTTTAAAATTATTGATATCTGGATTAAAACTATGCCTTTTTATGGGGACATCACTGACCGATTCGCATGTTTAAAAGAAAGGAGGATTGATTTGACTTATAAAAAATAAGTAAGTTTTCTTTTTTTTTTCTTTTCTTCTTTTTTCGAGGGTAAAAGATTAAGTGAAGCTCAGCAACAATCATTTAATTTGTTACCCTAAAAGTAGCCATGATAGCTTAAATTTTCGTTCAGGATACTTTTTTTTTTTTTTTTTTTAGAACACTTATGAAAAATAAAGCTGATATGTTATTGAGCTCATCCGTTTGACAGGTGGTGAGAAATTATTGCATAACTGGTCAATAACTGGTTCTTTTATCTTTTCAAGTTATCGTTACAAAAGAAAATTCTAAGGAAACTTCGAATCAGACACGGATTAATGCAATTTTGAGGATAAGAGCGGCTGGTTGAAATTTATGTCCATTTTATGGAAGTAAAATAGGATCTCTTACATTTTTTATGTAATTTCTTTTTTTTCCTCGGTGAGGGCTTAATCCGCCAGCTTTCGAATTCAGTAACAAAGATTTTCCAATCCTGTCTGGAGGAAAGGGGGGGGGGGCTCATATGCTTCCGGCTGCACTAACAGTTTTGACCACGGGCCGCCACTGCCACGGCATTTCGCCATCAGACTGTGGCTCTTCTTTAACGGATACTCCAGACATCTTCAGTTGATTCCGCACACCGTTGGTCGGCTGCCACCTGCAAAACCGACCACAGTACAGTAGTAGAGTCCTCGATCTTCATAAGCCTCACACCATTCGGTCCTCGGACCGGTGATTCAACCAGTGTGTGAAATCGTAGTAAAAACTACAGCTTGATGTTCAGCTTCAGTCCGGCGGCGACGTTGTAGAAAATCAGTTAGGTTTAAATTGATAAGTCAGACTGTGGTTAGTCGATTCGAGCCACCCTCCAGGCGCTAGTTCGCAGAAGGCAGCCGGCAGCCCCCTCCTACAAAGACCCTGGCAAGCATCCGCACTCGTACCCGTCAGGCAGCTCTCCTCTCCCAGAGCCACTTGGAACAGCGTTGTCTCGGCTTGTAGCTTAAATACAATTCTCAAAAGTAATTTGCATATGTAATCTTTTAAATATTAAACGTAGATCAATCCGATTGGATCGAGAGCACGTACAGAAATGACGTCACAAGAAACCACGCCTACTAATTTAAATACAGTATGGGACCTTTTATCCGGCAACCTCGGGACCGACCTCATTCCGGTTTATGGAATTTGCCGGTTTTCGGGTCGCTGCCGAAAAATTAACCCTTTGTGCACAGTAGAATTAAAAAAGTACCAATCTTTAAGTACAAGTAGCTTTTATGATAATTACTGCTTATAATTATGTAAATAGTAAAGCATTCATAATAGATTTTAAAATAAAAATAATTAAATTTTTCAAAATTTACTGTAAAATAAAACTTCAATGCTGCGAATCGCGGTATCTACCATGGGCGCCGGCAGTATATTTCCCGGGGTGGGGGGGCAAAGACTATTTTAACGTATGGTTACCATGTTGGAAAGAGCAAAAAAGCAAGGGAAAACACTGCATACAAAAATCCATCCAAAAAATCCCCTTGCCCTATGCTGCCGGCGCCCATGGCATCCAAGTATTCTGTCAGATATGCAGAACCATCGCTACGGGAGAGAACCATGGTCCCCGCTCCCGCCGCTACGCACGCTCGCCTCCGCATTCCGCATATGGATTACAAAGACGGTAGACATTATACAGCTTACGTGATGGCCAAAAACAATATACCTCGCTCGTTCCCTTGATAACATCATTGTGATGAAAATTAAAATCATTAGAAAAAATTAGAAAATGCCCACTATTACAAAACAAAATTTAAAAAACGAGACCTTACAATTAGATCATATACAATTTTGAGAGGAGAAAAGCTAACATTTAAACATTTATTCTTTATTTTGTTTGAACATTTCATTAATCTTTAGCTGTTTCAATGTTCCCCACAAAAATATCGAGACAATCTGAGGCACGTCGAAATAGAGAAGTAATCCGCCTGCTGTCTCCCTAACACGCGCAGCTGCAACATAACCCATAACAGGAAAAGGAAAAACCATTTAATTAAAAGGACACAATTTAAATAAGTAAAAGCTCGACTATCCAGAAAGCACGGGAAATGCCGGATAAGTGAAAATTCCGGATAGTTAAGCTTGTAAAAAAAAAAAAAAAAAAATATGTTTGTCGACAAAGCTGTTAAGGGGGGGGGGGATCTAATCGGAAATGTTTTGGAATGATAATCAATGCATGTTGAAAAATACTCTAAAAATAGATCGGTGCGTACTGATCTATTTTTAATTGTGTGTTTTTAACAAAGTTTTTAATTGAATTTATAATAATATTCGTTTATATTGCAGTGTTACAAGGCAATAATACCTTTGCATCGCTGTGAAGAAAAATAATAGTAAATTAAAAATAAAACCACTTATCGATTTCTAACAGGTAATTTCTTTAAACTAAGAGAATGATTAATACAAACGGTGATGTTTTCTCTGTCCTTCCCTCTGGAGCTTCTGTTCAGAGATAACACTGTTGAATCATCGGAATGCAGATGGGCAAAATAAGTAGGTCAGGACTCCCTAGCTATATGTAATCAGCACTTTTTCTGTTTTGGCTATCGGTACGGAGCTGATTTTTCTCCGTGCTCGCCGGCACAGCTGTAAAATGTTTTGTTTTTGTAACGTGTGTCCGTCATATTTGTTTTGTGAGCATTTTGTCTGTTTATTTTTTTTATACTACAACGATTCCTGGAATTATTGATAACCTCTAGCAGTTAGAAATTTGCATCCTCTTCCCCGTTCTAAGTTTGGACAGCTGTGATTCACAGTAGGAATTAGTCATTTGAGAAGACCTCCCCCCAAGGGGGGGGGGGGGACGAAATTTTCCGGTTACTTGAATGCCGAATAGTCGAGATTTTAAGTAGTGGAAAAAAATGGTATCTAGATCAGTGAGCCTTTAAAAAAAAAAAGAATAATAAAAAAAAAACTGAAATCGGGGAAAGTGCCGGTTTTTGGAACTTTCCGGTTTTCGGAATTCTGGATAAAGGGTCCAATACTGTATTATGATTCAAAGAAAACTTTCTTTAGCACTATGGCTATACGGCTCTTTACTTGCGAAGCAAGGTAACGTAACTGCGTAGCAGGATTGAATTACCGGCCGATGAACATGCCAAGGAAGCTGCTTACTCAACTCCACCCTTTAGATTGTTTACATTTTCGCCGAGCAAGCGGCATTTCAAGGAAAACATTTGTAAATTGGATAGTGGAGAACGAAAGGGTTTTATTTAAAAGTTATGTTTTTAAATATAAGTATTTTCAGTTAAGCTTTTATTTTAAGACCTTATTTAATATTTAAGTTACAGGAGAGTTTTTTTTTTTTTAAATGAAACAACAAATATAAATTGACAGGTGTTAAGCTTTGAAGTTAAAATACATAAAAGTTTAGTTATGCGGAAAGCACAGAATGCCGGATATGCAAATTTTCCAGATAACTGAGCTTTTTAAACAACAACAACAAAAAGGGAAAAAAAAAAAAAGGAGGAAGAAAAAATATCCCAACAAAGGCGTTAGAAAGGAGTAGGGGGGGGGGGATAGGAAATCCACCTGGAAATGTTTTAGAATGCTGATAAATGTTTATATTAAAAAGTTTAATTGTGTTTCATAAAAGATTAAATGTTTGGGGGAAATATTACAATAAATTAACCCTTTCCAGAAGGGAAGGGTTTTGCCCGGCTGCGTATAGGTGGGCGCGCAAAATTCACCAACGAACACACATACGTGGCGTCATCATGCAGAAAATAATATAATATGGAACGTAATGCAATTTTAAGAACTTTCATGCAAGTTTAACATTAAAAATCTGCTGTTATCCAGGATAATTGCCACTGTGCCGCTTTTGATACCCGCAGTTACTACTTCGAAATTCGGCAGCCGTCCGGAAAGGGTTAAAAGTAATCGTGATGTCTAAAGCTTAATGCTTTTAGAAATGCCGGATAATTTACTGTAATTGCTAAATAAAATCTAACAAAGAGTCAGCTGTAATATAGAGAATTAAATTTTCAATTCTTTCTGTCACAGCTTCATCACTGATGTGCCTTTGTCCATTTTTTGCAGAAGTTCTACTTTTTGCTTTGGACAAAGCGACACATTTTCTCTTCACCGATCTGGAAGGCATCTCGGAGTCAACAATTCTTTTCGCCATATCTAGAAACAGTTAGCGTAAGCAAACAAATTAAAAGCGAGAAGAGCAATCTTTAGCACTCGCGGAACGCAGCTTAGCTTATCACTATGTTTGAGCGACTCCTAAAGAGCCTTTCGGAATTTAGCGCATTCCTTTCTATCCAAACACGTTCTCAGATAGAGGGTGAGGTAGGGAGGACAGAAGAGCAGAACCGTATTAGCGCAGTCTCCATTCCGTGGGGTGGGCACAGCTACGCGCGTTGTTCGTGGGGATTTTTGAAAACGGGGGGAATTCAAATGCCCGTCGCTTTTTCATTCCCATACGCTACGTTAGCTTATTCAAAAGATGGTATGATCGGAAATCGTACCTAAAAGAAAAGCAGATTTTTTTTTTTTTTTTTTTTTTTTTTTGAGAGAGAGAGGGGAAGGGGAAAAAAAAATTAAAGATAAAAAATGTCCGGATTATGGATCTTTCCGGTTATTGGACGTCCAGATTTCGGACTTCCTACTGTACCTTACCTTTCCTCCTAATCACCTTTGAAAAATCACAAAGCTCATCCCCTTCATAGACATAGCTCACACTGAGAAGACGCGATGCCCAAAGATGCAAGAACCCCTCCGATCTCAGATCTGCAGTACAAAGTCTTGGACAACACATGAAAAACATACCAGGCTATGTGTCTGAAAACCTGGAGAGTGGAGAACCTCGTCCCTCAGAGACCGACAAGAAAGAAACAGTGCGCATCCCACACACATGCACACTCGGGTGAGAGAAGGAGTTACTCTATCGCTCAACTAGCCCTTGGAGCTTCAATTTAAGCGCACATGAAACCTGCGCTATCTGTAGGGCATAAAGAATATTTTCCCGTATTATCTGGTAACTGAGAAGATTTCCTTTCACTACTAGATGTGTTTTCCCCTTTTTTCTTAATAATTTCATTCTGGGGTACCTTTGTTAGGCAATCCTTATAATGGAGCTGGGATCATCCTCAAGCTATAATTCATAACTAGCTGCGTACCCGTTCTCCGCACGGTAGGGAACGAAACTTTTTCTATGTATAATTCGAATTGATTCCAGTAATGTGGAATCTAAAAATAAGCAAAATGATTTGACTCTTAGTGTAAGTTGCTCATTAGTTATTCCTAAAGTTAAAATAAGTACTGACCTGAGACCATTGTGATATTATGACACATAAATCTATGTCCCTGTCGTTCGCAATCAGAAAAAGAAAAGCTTGACGGTTTGCAGCAAAAATTCCTAACTTTCAAAATATCTCATTTCTATATCATACTTGTTTTTAGATTTACATTATACCATTAATACCTTAGATACTGCATGATTACTACATTTTACTAATTAATTTTTTAAAAATCAGGAAATGCAGCTAATTCGAAAATGGTCTCTTTAGAAAGAATACTCTTTCTGATCATGTAATTATTTTTTCTTTTGGACGATCGGAAGCCCTCTTTTTCGGAGGGAAAACAAAAAAGACAGTCGAAAATGATGTAAAATACAAGATAATTTAAAAACTATTTTTTAAATATTTACCCGAGGTGCAAACTCTTGGACCCCATGTGCAAAGTTAGATACAATTCGGCCAGATAGTTAGTCTGCTACGCGAACGACAGACAGACACACACACAGACTGTTTTATTATATGTGTAGCAGGGAGTACTCAGAAAAAAAATTCGGGGAGGGTCAAAAAATTTCGGAGGGGGGTCAAAACGTTGAAAAAGGGAGAATTTTCCACAGAAAGACTTCATCATTATTATTTTGCTAATAAAAAAAACCGAAATTTCGGGAGGGGTCCGGACCCCCTGGACCACCCCCCTGGGTACGTCCTTGATGTGTAGATTAATTCATATTCTTAGTTTCGTTATATTGCTGTTGTCAGATTTGTATTTTTAACTGTAACTTATAGTTTTAAATTATTGTTTACTACATAATGATAATATTTCAGGCGATGGACATATGTCATGGTGCAGTTCCTATTTATTTCATCATATATATCTTTGAACTTCTAATACTACTATGCCACGGATTTTATGTACCTGGTGTTGCTCCAGTGGAATTCAAGAAAGGTGATAGTATTGAAGTAAAAGCTGTAAAAATGACTAGTACTTTAACACAACTTCCATATGATTATTATTCACTTCCTTTTTGTCGTCCCAAGAAAAATGCTATTGTATACAAGTCTGAAAATTTAGGTTTGTGTTTTTTTATTTTTAATTCTTTTAAATTAAATTTCTTAATACATGTTTTATGTTATTCTTTAAACATTAAATTTTTAATGATTAAAAATTTAGCCTAATGAAGAGTATCAGTAGTTATAAGATTTTGAGGGAAATGTGTGATCAAATATTAATATCAAAGTCAGTTATACACATATGGGGTCATTCCTAAAAAAAATATTAAAAATAATGTAACAAAATGCATTATTATTATTTATAATGGCTTTAATTTTAAAAGTAACTGCACCTGTTTTTTGTTCTTATATTATTTTGTTTATTTGGGTATTTTTAAAAATGTTTTAAATGCAACAATTTCCAGCAATTATCCTTTACATCCAGAAAGAAGAAATTCTACTGTCCCAAGCACAGATTTATTATTGTTTGATGAATAGTTAAAATAGCCAGTTTCATCATTTGTATAGAAAGTTCCAAACTAAAAAAATATATATATTCATAAAAAGTATTTTTTAAATAATCATTTTTATGTTTAAAAAAAAAATAGCATGTGTGTGAGTCCTCCTCCCCCAATTTTTAAATTTTTTTATCGAGCTCTGTTATGTTCACTTTGTTACTGTAAATTAGATAATAAATAATGTCAAAGTCGACAATATCTGTAAAGTGCCAGAAGGGATTAATTCTCACTTTTTGTCAAGCAAGTTAAAAAAATTTCTTAAGATCAAGGTAAGATGTATAAAGATAATCACGTACAAGAAATGCAGTAAGTAAAGGTCCACTCTGTTGCATTCAAATTCCTATCTTTAAAAAATAAACCCTTTAGAAATATTATATGATCAATAGGTGTCTATTTGGAAAAAGTAATTTATTATTGCTTTATATTTATTACCTGCAGTATAACTTACTGATTTATTAAGAAAAAAAAGAAAAGAATTTACGCATAAAATATTCAGATTCCCATGCTGCTTCAAAGACAATCACTTTCCTAAAAAAAAATATGTATAACTTCTGCGGCGTAACGGAGTTGTCGCAAATTAATTATTTCATCTGTTCCATCTGTGATTTGCAGATGAAGAGATGATAAATGCCAACGGTTCTAAAGCAAGAAATTTTATCTGGGAATTGTCCCAGAATAGCTCAGTGGTAGAGCACCCGCACGTTAAGCGGTAGTCCTGAGTTCAACCCCCAACCTCTGGAATTTTTTGCATAGTTGGTAAAAATTAATCAGCCTAAACAGTCCAACTTGCCTAATATATTCAAATATCTATTCATCACTACTAGAAGAAAACCTTTCAAACTCATCTTCGTCATCGTCGTCAAACAACAGATCACAAATTTCTTCCGCTGGCACTTCCGTTGCATTAAACGCACGGCTGAAAGAGGAATGGAGTTCTTGATCTTCGCTTCCATCCAAAGCATTCGAAATTCCACATCTTTTCAATGATGTTTTTATAAGTTCTTTGGACACCGATTCCCATGCTGCTTCTGATACCCATAACAGAACGTCTTGTCTGGAAGGGCTTTTCAAATTACCTTTTTTGGTAATTTCGGCCTTTCTCATAAAACCCACACTGTCGATCTTTGAAGGGCTTAATCCAATAGACATCGGCTGGCTGAAGAAACCGAGTACATCCTGGAGGTATCAAAATTAAATCTGTGTTAACTGTTTCAAGAGATGACTTTTCTTCTTCTGTAATATGTATCTGAGCTCGATCTAAAATTAGCAAACGATGCACATTGTCATCATTTTCTTTCCATATTTTATGAATCCATTCTTTTAACACTGTCCCCGTCATCCATCCATTAGTAGATCAGTTACACATACATTTTGCGGTACAGTTAGTTTGGATAAAACTCTCGGGGGTATCCTTTCAGAAGGCTCTTTCATAACACAAAATGCTGGCATTTTATGTCCAGAAGCTTGTGCACTTAAAGCTACCATAAATCCTTGCTTAGCGCAGGATGTATTAGCAATGTGTATGCTTGATTCGCCTCTACAATTGTTAGTCCGATTTGATGGCATGTCAAAACGGCACATGGTCTGGTCCATGTTACCTATATTAAATTCAGTATAGCCATTTTTCTTTCTCATGTCATTGACACACTTGAGGAAACAATTAATCTCTTCTTCCAGAAGTTCTGGGGTTTTTTCAGAGTCTGTAGTGCCAACTCTTATAGAAATGTCAAACCTCCATTTAAAATTGGCTATGTATTGTGCCGAAGCTTTGAAAGTCGTCAGCCCTAACTTCAAAGCAATCCTCTGGGCTTCTTCACTTAACAGCTTGTTGGTCACTACTCTACCGTTTTCTCTTTCATTTGGAAAAAACTTATATAGTTCGTCATCCAGCCAAGGGCGGATTAAAGGGGGGGGGCGGAGGGGGCGACCCCCCCCCCCCCGAGAAAAAAGAAATTAATGTAAAAGATCCTATTTTACTTCCATAAAATGGATGTATATGTCAATCTTCTAACTAACTGCCCCCACCGACAAGTTAACCCCCCCCCCCCCCCCCGACAAACTTCCAATAATCCGCCACTGCATCCAGCACCTCAGATAACGGCTTTTGTCCACTTCCAAGTTTACGTTTTTTCTTAGCACTGCCGTAGTCATTCATTCGGAGTAAGCTTTAATTTTTGAGCCATTGTCTCAAGCATTTTCGGTCTACTCCGAAAAACTTTGACGTATTATGTAACGAGGCACCATTCTCCCTGTACCACGACAGTACCTCAAGTTTTTTCTCAACTGAATAACTTTTTCTTAGCCACATTTTCAAACACATATGTTCTAGCTTCACCGCACTACGGACGAGATGTACTGCGATCGTACTGCTTTGTATTCTGAGTGTGCGAAAAGACGCGAGCGTGTTTCAGTTTCAGGCTGTTCTTTCACTCCGATCTGTTATGCGATGACGTCACACATAGAACTGATGAAGCTACCGGCACGCAGAATATCAGACAGAGCATCTTTTTCTCCCTCCAAGAGTTGGAGGGGGCTTATTTCCGGGAACGAAGGAAAAAATCAAAATCATTCAAACTTGGGGAGGGTGCTTATTCTCAATGGGGAGCGTATAATTGGGATTTTACGATACAGTTATTTCAACAGTTAAACCGATATTAAAAATTTTTGTCATACAATCAGGGGCGTAGCCTGGGGGGGGGGTCATAACACCCCCCCCCCATGAGGAATTTTTTGCCATACAAAATGTATATTCTTCACTCCCTTATCACACACACTTATACATATATATGAGTTGAAGTAGTCGTAACCCTCCCCCATGAAAAATTTCTGGCTATGCCACTGCATACAATACTACATTATATATTTAATTTGACAGTGAAATTTAGTTAAGTTGTAATTTAGATATATGTGAAAAGTCCTGTACTGTCTTTTCAGTCTGTTACATCTGCATGTCTTTCTATAAGTTGATCCACAATCTCCAATCGAAACTGTAAACGAGTGAAGAGGATTTTTATCACTCGCCCACAAATTCACGTGTGTGCATTTAAATGAAACACAACTTTCACCTAAATAATGTTTTTATAACTCATAGACAGACCAGCATGGGCAACAGTTTTGTTGTCATGACACAAATGCAATACCTCCTGGATGAGGGTCTGAGGCACAACTAAATGAATGTTATCTGAATTATTACTTATAGACTAACGGAGATAGCATTTTGCTGAGAAAAATTTATTGGATCTTTGAATATATGGAGACTCATTATTAAGGCAGGCAGCAATTTTTTGACAAAAAGGATCAGATTTTTGAAGTTTTATAAAATCTTGCATAGGAAATTTAAGAATTTGAAAAGAAAGAGGTTCAGCATTAAGAGTATTGACATCGCGCAAAAGAAAATCTGCCATTGAGTTAAGGCGACCAGGCTCGTGAATAATTTTATAATCATATTGTTGTAAAGACATAATCCAACGAGCTATATGTGAAGAAGGATCTTTTAATTTAAATAGCTGTGATAAATATTGTTGGTCACAATAGACCGTAAAATGAGAGCCATACAAATATTGCTTAAAATGTGTTATGCCAAAAACAACAGCGAGAGCCTCCTTTTCCACTACCGATAGTTGACTTCAGCAGGAGAGAACTTTTTTGAAGCAAAACAAACAGGTTGTTGAAATCTTGATTCTCTTTCTTGTATCAAGACCACACCCATAGCATATTTACTGGCATCAGTGCAAATTGCAAAAGGTTTTGAAAAATTAGGTAAAGCTAAATAAGGGGGTTGAGTTAAGGCAAGTTTCAAACAATCAAAGGCATCCTGTTCAAGATCTCTTCATACAAACTTACAGGTATCCTTCATTGAATTAGTAAGTGGTGAAGCAATTGTCAAATAGTTTGGAATAAACTTTCTGTAAAAACCTGTCAAGCCAAGAAAGGAGCGGACTTGTTTTTTGGTTCTAGGTACATTAGCATTCAAAATTGTATCTAAATTCTTTGGGTCAGGCATGACCTTTTCCTGCGTTACATGATGACCTAAATAAGTAATTTCATCCTTAGCTAAAGTACATTTCTTAGGTTTGAATTTTAAATTTGCATCTCTTAAACATTCAGAAACTAATTCCAGCCTGTCTACATGCTCTTCAAATAACTCTGATGCCACAACCACATCATCAATGTATATCCCAATTTGAAAGTCAGAGAGACTGGATAACACCACTGACATGAGCCTCTGAATACTGCTACTGGCATTGCACAATCCAAATGGCATGCAGCCAAACTGGAAGACACCTTCTTCCGTGGTAATACCCATTAAGTGTGCGTCATCTGGATGCATGAGCATCTGATGGAAACCCGGGGTGAGATCAAAGGATGAAAAAAACTTGGCACCCAACAGGAAATCAATCATTTCTTGAAGCTTGGGTAAAGGAAAGTTATCGAGGATGGTTTTTGCATTCAACTTCCGCAGGTCAGCAACAAGGCGAAAGGAACCATCTGGCTTTTTCACGAGAAGAACTGGGGCAGCATAATTGCTCTTAGAGGGTTCAATAATGCCTGCATCCAACAGTGTCTGAATTTGTTTGTGCATTTCATATTTAAGATGGTATGGAACACAATAAAGCTTGGATCTTATGGGTATGTTATGGGATAAATGGAAATGGTCTCTTATTATGGAGCAAGCACCTAAGTCAGAAGGAGTAAGAGGAAAAACAGATTTGTATTTAATTAGCAAAGCTTTTAGGGTCTCATGCTGCTGATCTTCAAGGTGGGACAAATCAATATCTTTTGCCCATAGGCTAAAATCCTCCTTCTCTGCTTGTCCCTCAACAACATTAACCGTCTCTGTTGGTCTTAACATTATTAACATTATATTAACAGGAGTTATGTAGACAAGTTTCATATTTTTATTTAAGTTAATTGATTCGGAAGTAAAGTTAATGACCTGAAAAAGGGAGATCTTGAGAAATTTTAGAAACAGCATTAGCAATTAAGTAGGAATTAAAATTTAAATTTGGATTAGGTTCTAACAGAATGTTTTGGCCAATAAACGAAGAGTCAACATTATTTACAGTTACACAAAAAAGTTTTTGAGAAAATGGTGGCACAGTAACTTTTATAAGTAAAGTTTCAATAAGAGGAAAAGAGGACAAGTCAGAAGAAGGTTCCGTACTTGTCACCGGAACAGATAACTGAGTATCTTCAAGCTGCTCATGCCGCTAACTGACACACACATCATTGTTATTTTAAATATAGTCATGACAGTTTAAAGTAAAGCCAGCTTTTACTAAAAAGTCTAATCTAATTATTAGGTCAAAATTAGGAGGTAAGATGCCTCGAGCAACTAAAAATTTACAGTAAAAGGGTTTGTCAGAAATGAATAAGTTAGTCGGTATTAATTTTTCAGTGTTTATGGGCTCTCAGTAAGAGCTCTAAGTTGAAAATTTGGACATATTAATTCCTTAGCATCTTTCAAAACATCAGCTACATGGCTGGAAATTACATTTACTGAGGCTCCACTATCTATGAGAGCACAAACAGGCAGGCGCGACTTATGTGTCCCACT
The DNA here is from genome assembly GCA_038373885.1 of Cheiracanthium punctorium. Lineage (NCBI taxonomy): Eukaryota > Metazoa > Arthropoda > Arachnida > Araneae > Cheiracanthiidae > Cheiracanthium > Cheiracanthium punctorium. Next base: position 224,587 of record JAWZYV010006915.1, on the reverse strand, counting down.
TTTCTGCAATAATAGCAGACTACTGAAAGCTGAGAGTGTGGAGCATACGAAGGCCTTTGTGGCAAAGAATTTTGCTGACCCTGTAATGATGCAATTTGCACCTTCATTTCATCAATTTGGCAAGTCAAAAGCTCCAATGATTTTGTATATTGATCCGTAGTGGATCAAACAAGTTGTACCATCTCATTATCTGCAGCATTCGGGCCCGCACTGACAACACTTTAAGTCAGATGCATATGACTGAAGCGATAACTCTACATGCTTTGCTAACTCTGTTGCCTCTTGAAATGTCTTTGGGCCCGCAATTACAACCTGTGCACGAATGTTAGCAGCTAACCCTGCTTGAATTGAGAGAGAAGCATGTTATCAGAAAACCCCTTAGAAATTTAATCACCAACCAAAGACCTCGGAGCCTTTTGAGCAATCTCCTCTAACCTGGAAACAAAGTCTCTGACTGACTCTGACCGACTGTTTGCAATTTGTGAGATTAGAGAAATCTTGAGCAAAATTATTTGTCTCAGCAAAAGGATTTTCGAAACGAGTTCTAAATTCCTTCAGGGACTCAAAAGTAATCTCTTTTAATGTAGAGGTGTAGAATTGTAACGCAGCCACCTCCAACTTTAACCTGGCCACTGAGATGGCCTGTGCATCAGTCCAAGATGCTAATGATGCAAATTTGCACCAAATATTAAAAAAATTGACTAACATTTTTGCCACTTAACATCGGTAGCATAGTTATGAATAATGGCTTGGGAAAACTCACAGGAGTGGCATTGCTACTGGTACTAGCAGAATTAGGCATGGCTTAAATTTTTTTTTTAAATACTCACTGCAAAATTTTAGAATATATGAAAAGCACAATTATGAGCATCAAAATTTAGTCTCCTTATCTCGATAACACACACAAGGGTAAATAGGCAGGGCCTTCATGGCACCAATTTGTAGTATTGCTATTACTCGCAATACTTTGCCAGAAGAGAAACTTTATTTTAAGTTCAGATGTTTGCCAATAACCCATGTTCTGCACTTACCACCCATGTGTGTAACTCTTGAAATAAAGAGAACTAAAATTGGGATGGAAAAAATAGACAATTTATTAACACATTAAAATTTAGGATCAACAGGAAAATCATTCAACTATGGTTAAACACATCTTCAAAACTAAATTAGGACCAGGACTCTCTAGTGCTGAATTACATAATTGACGCTGGCATAAAAATCGTTGGCATGAATCACTAATTACAGATGACCATAAAAAGTGATAGTCCCTCACAAAGAAGATAATTTAATCAGATCATTACAAAATTAAATAGGTAAAGCTTAGAACACCTGGGTACCCATGGATGTTTACAGTGATTAATCCAAATTATAAAAGTAATTACATGATGCTTAAGCAAAAGTATTTCTTAAATTTAATTATTAAAAAAATGATAATATGCAATGTGTGCAGATCACAATTTTAATGCTTACATCATAAGATTTCAATCCCTTTTCCTTTTTATTAATGAAACATGATTGACAGACAAAATTTTACTAGCAATGGCCAGTGGCGGATTAATGCAAGTTTGTCCGAGGTGGGGGGGGGGGCAGTTAGTTAGAAGATTGACACATGCATCCATTTTTTGGAAGTAAAATACAATCTTTTACATTAATTTCTTTCTTCTCAAGGGGGGGCAACTGCCCCCCTTTAATCCGCCCTGGCAAAAAGATTACCAAAAGCCGCAATAGCAAAAGATTACCAAAAAAAAGGTTGTTACTTCCAAAAAAAAAAGAAAACATATCACCCACAAAACAAGAATAGCATTAAATCATGATCTTAGAAAATTAAATGACTGCCATAACAAAAAAAGGGGGTAATGGGAAAAAAAAAATGGTACAGCAGGGTTCGCGTTTACTCAGATTTCTGAGTCATTTACCCAAATTTTCTTGACTGTGATGCAAAAAATTACGCACATAATGGGTTTTGCATATGCAAAAACCCATATCTCTCAAGATAATGGGCCTTTGTGACCCACTTTTATCAGATGTCAGCGCGATCCCTGTACAGGGTCACGCCACCGACAGCTTCTAAGCACGTCTGCAAAAAAAAATGGTTGTTGGCTCAGGCTAGATCTCCACTAAGATCCTTCATTCTTGAGATAAACAAAGATTGGGGTCCCTTGTAGCTGAAAGATGCTGCTGGGACTCATGATGGCTTCCCCCCACCCCCCCCCAAAAAAAAGCAAAACACCTCACCGTTTTCAATCTCTCTGCTCTCTGCACCAAATGGTGCATGTGCCTTCTAACTCATCGGCACATAAAGCGATTAGCCGCTTTCAGTGTGGCTGGATCAAGAGGGGGAAAAGACGTGACACCTTTTCTACCAACCTCACCTCGTTGTGTTCCCAACGAATCTGACTGAAAATCCTGCACTTGATGCCTACCTACCGCCCCGGGAAACCACTCTCAGCCAATCAGAGCACAGCAACTCATTCCGGGCGCTACTGAAAAAATGCCATCTGGGGCAAAACGGCGGGGAAAAGTTCCAGAACATTCTCGACTAGTCGTGAACTTAAAAAAAATGGCTTCCTCCATCGCATGATGCAAGACCCCCAGAACATGATGCAATTGTGTGAAAAAAAAAAGGAAGAAAAAGCCTAAAAGATGAAGAAAATTACTGAAATTTAACTGAGAGAAGCCTGACAACAAGAAACAAAAGAAATTTTGAAAAGGGTGGGACAACAGGAACATGCAAAAATTAATTAAAATCCCATCAAAATGTGTCTTTAAAGAGTAGTGATATATGGAGCACAGCCATTAAATTTTCAAACCCCAGATTAACCATAGAACCACAAATTTAAAAAGAAAGATTAATGCCTGAAAAGAGCCAGTGAAGAAAGAGAAAAAAAAGGGAGGAGAAAACATTACTTAGCCAAAACAAAACAATTAATGAACAGCCCCCAAAGGTAATAAATTACTTATTATTTATTTAACATTTTACCTGAAAAGAACTTAAATTAAACAAAAAAAGACGTCCTTGGTAAAGGAATATATAAACAAATCACTGAAAAAAAATTAATTAAAAGTATAAGGTGAAAGTGACTATAACACACCATCTGTAAAGGGCTTGCCCAACATGAGTTACTAGGTCTGCAGATTCCCTTTTCCTGCATCTATTGAATTCCTGTTTAGCCTTTTTTACTTTCAATGGATTTAAATGTAGTGACCTTTCAAATGCTGGTTGTCCTATTGTTTAGATTTTACGCACGGTATTGTGCTTTACTTTCATATTAGAAGGATACGGTTTAGTTATGTCGGAAAATTTTTGCAAAATCTTTAAAATTTTTATCAATTAGAATAACACAAGATTAAATCTCTTCACAAGCGGAACCTAGAGCTACCTTGGACGAACTTGAATTGTGTAAAGAAGATCTTTTTAGATCAATTAATAGCCCAAAGTGTTTTATAAAATCTGCACCAATTATTGGTCTGCTAATGTCTGCAACTACAAAAGGACACTGGAAAGATTTGTTCAATGCTAGATCTAATTTTACTAATTTATTTCTGCAGGCTTTGATTCTAGAACCATCAGTGGAATGCAATGTAATATTTTTAGGTCCACTCTACTGAGTATTTTTTGTTCAGGGTAAAGCACACATATCACTACCACGGTCAATTAAATATTCACACCCCGATTTTTTTATCTCGAATAAAAAGATAGCAACTTGTAATGTTTTTGTAAGTATAGTCCCATGGTTCCGTGTAATGTGACCTACCCTCTAGCTTTCTTAAAGTGTTACAGTTGCACGGCTCTAGACATTTGCGAGCACAGTCTTTAAATTTTTTATGGTACCAACACACCTTTACAGAGGAAGGGGAGGGTGTTGACTAAGTAGAGGGTGTCACACAGGGTGGGGGATTATGCTGAAATTGATTATTAAAGTGTCATGTACGACTGCTAGTGCTTTGTCTATATTGATTTTTAGTGTTTAATGCCTTGTCAAATTAAAAAACCATGGCAATGTTTTCTCATTTTGTTTTGGCAATCTTGCATCCCTCAATTGATTTTATTCCATACAGCAGGGTGTCCACCAATGTCAGGAGGAAAAAATAGTATCAGCAGTAGCCACATAGACATAAAGAGGTCACCAGTTTAGTAGCGATATTTTTAATTTTAGTTGCCAAAATAACAGCATTTTTGCATGATTTTTTGGCATATCTAAAATTAAGAAATAAACATACATCATTTAGCTTCATTTCATAAGGAATGAATAAAATGATAGGTTAAAAAACTTTATTATATAACAGAACATATAGTATATTTGTTTTTATAGCACTTAAAACAGATAGAATGGTTTGTGAAGTGTAGCTTGGAAAAGAATTGTAGAGAAGAATTGTAGCTTTGAAAAGAAAAGGGAGTTGACAAAAACCAAAACTGGGTGTCCACCAAAATTGTTAGTTAAAATTCAAGCACATTTCAAGGATTTCAAGGTTCATCTCTAAATTTTTCCAGGACCCTTATATAAAAAATTATCACCATATTTTTCACCTCTAGCTAGCACCCCTAATAAAAATAGTCATCCCTTCAGGAAGAAAAAAAAGATGTGTTTCAAGCTTTACCATACATATTTAAGTTGACATCTAAAGTCGCAATCTCTGTTTCTGGTGAGAAGACATCTGCTACAGATGAAAACCCACCTTTCGAATGCCATATGAGCAAAAAGCTAAAATTCTAACTTGCATGCAGTTCATGGCTTGAAAATAATTATTATTATCCCCCCCCCCCCCAATGAGGTAGGCAATGTCCACAAGCTTTTGCCACTACTAAGGCCCAAACCACAGGCCAATTTATTATGGGACAGACAATTAACACCCAAGCCGGGAATTGAACCCAGTCCCAAGGCATGATAGAATGGTTCCTAAGCTACTACACTACCTGGGTGTCTTTGAAAATAAATATGAGTACAGTTCTTTTGAATGTTAAATAATCATATAAAAGTGATTTCAAATAAAAAATTTGAACACCAATTTTGAACAAAATAAAAGTTTGCTTTAGTAAGTTGCTAATAAGTAAGTAATAAAGCTGTAGTTGTAAAAAAAAAAATATATATATATATATAAACAAGGTAAAAATAATACAAAAATACCAGGTACATCTATCTGCCAATAAGTGTGTTTTAGGAGGTGCCCTAAGCAAGCTTTTCTGTCTGGTTTTTGCTGGTCTGGGCCTCTTCCAGAATTCCAGCGCATGGAAAGTCCAAATATGTATTTAAAAAAACAGCGTGGGAGCAGCAATTTTATGTTTTTCACCATGCAACATGTGATTGTTATTTTTCATTTTTTAGCTGTACAACACAAAATAACAGTTTTCATGAATCTCATATAAATGAAATTATCAAATACAGTAGAAGATCGATATACCGCAATTCTATAAACTGCATTAACACTGCGGATGTAAACAGAGAAAATCACAATTAAGAAATTTCTACAATCTGCTTTTTTTTTTTTTTATTGCTTTCCTAGGGAATTAATTTTGAGACATTAGATAAATCCCACAACATGCCAAGCTTAAAATAAACAATTATTCTCCCATGCTTGCATTATGCATTATCAGCATAACAGCTGGCCCGCCGGGTCCAAGAGGAAGGAATGTTTACTTTAATAAACCACAAACCTCTCCCTTTTTCCCTCCACTACCGAACCACTCTTTTTCTCCCTCCTCTACCATTGACTTCCCAAACAGACGTTTATTTATTTAGTTATATTTCTCTTTGTAAATTGATTTGTTTTATATTAAATCGTATGCGGTTACTTGGCTTCCTAAGTCATACGCATAGTATCACCAAAAGTTTTTTTTTTTTTTTTTTTTTTATGTGTGTGCATGTGTGTGTGGGTGGGAGAATGCACATAGCATATTCTAAAGTAAAAATAGCCATGTTTCTTTAAGTTTGGCAAGAAGAAAGGTTTTAAAATGAATGGTTTTCTAAACAAAGTTGGGGGGGGGGTTGGCACACGCCCCCGCCCCCTGTCCGACGATATGCTTATGTCTCAATATTGACAGTAAAATACTTTTAAAAAGTCTATGAGAAGTAGGGGAGTTTTCTCAATGTAACACTATTTTAAAACTGAATTTTGGAACTGGATTTAAGCCATCTTTAGTTAAAATGAAAACTGCTGAACTAATGCATTGTGCACAAAATGGAAAGTACTCAGTTTGCAAACCTGCATGAAGAAAACATTTTGAATATTTGGTAATGGATGATAAGTCACAAATTGTTAATCATTTGACCAGTGCTGAAATAATTTCGTCTGTTTCAAAACAAGAGGAAAGCAATTCTGAAACAGAATCAAATGCTGGAGAGAAAGTTGAAAAACTTTCAGAATCTGAAGAAATTTCCATAAGAGATCAATATTTTAAATTCCTAGAAACACAAGACTGCGTAACCAAAGTAAAATTATTACCTGTTCAAAGGCTGCAAGAAAAGTTATTTGTTGAGAGATTGCAAATTCTAAAACAAATCAAAATTAATATATTGTTTAACAAATAAACTTTAATGCTTTTGGCAATTTCAATTTATTTATTTTTTCTGTAAATAAATAAATTCCATTTTTTTTGTTTTTTAAAGTAGTATTTGTATTTAAAAAAAGTTTTAAGCATTATATTTATGTGTTCTAGCTATATTTTAATATGTTTACTAGGGAAGTTTAATGATATAAGTGAATGATCCATATAACGCAAAATTCTATATAATGCAAAACCTTGCGTTTCGAGGTTTGCATTATAAAGATCTTCTACTGTATTATTTTAATCAACACATGCGCAGTAAATACTTCAAGCAAATGTGTGTGTCTGTAAGGAGCACAGTCACTTTTTTTTATTCTTTCCTTTTTCAGAAAATATGAATCAAAAATCTCCTGAAATTTTTATTTTTTTCTGACAAATTTGAAAATTTATTCACATTTAAAATGACATAAAGGAAGAAAAAAACATTACTCTTGTATACAACAATTTTAACCAACATAAATATTCTTCTTTTAGGGGGGAGGGGGGGGGCATGTAACTGATATAATTTTCTCAAGTTTTGAAGATTCATATTTGCCAACTTTTGAAATTCCCAAGGTGCAAAATAATATGCAAACGACATATTGAACTATTGGCAGCTCAATATACAACTATTTGGCAGAAATCATTTCTAATGAGTTCTGCTAAATAATGTGCAAATGAAATTTTAAATCAAATTTTCTAAATAGCATACCAACAGTATTTTAATGTTTTTTATTAAATAAACTCTTGAGTTTTATCCATTTGCATAGATTAAATAGTATAAAATATTAAAATTTACATAAAACACAATTAATATATATTTTTTAAAAACAAAATAATTAAAATTTAGTTACTTTTATCTAAAAGAAACATTTTTACTGGACACAAAATTTAAATGATCTTAAACACATTAGAAAAGGAAAAAAAGCAAGTCTGTTATACATAAAAAAAAACCTAAGAAAAAAAATCTCATAAGCATATGCATACTTGTTTGCTTTCACAAATATATATACAGTACAATCTCCCTATAACAAACTCACTTGGTTCGTGTTAAAAAAATTGCTATAGAGAAAATTTCCTTATACAGAGATAAGAGATTTTTACAATTATTTCATCAAATATTACAAACTTTTTAGTTGATTCAATATTTAAAAGTATTTAATTAACACTAGAACTGCGGTGTTTCAGATATACCTAAAACCGTGCTTGCAGAATTCACGTTGCAATGCAGCAATAATGTTATATTTCAACGGTAATGATGTTAATTCAACCTTAACATTTGTATTAAGTTTAATAATACATTAAAAGTACAAAAATATTGTTGCTATAATTCTTATTAGAACCGTGTCACTTGAGATAGGTATACCTAAAACCGTGGTATGAGTCAGATTGACCCGACTTGTAAAATTCACGTTGCCATGAAAATGACATAATGGTATGCTATTATACCATTTATTACGTCATTACTGTTCATTTTATGAATGATAATGACATTTATTTAATTTGAACTTCGGATTCCAGACTCGTAGGACATTTTGGGTCAAAATGGCCCATTCCGCGATAGCAAATTCCATTCGTAACTTTTTGAAAAAAACTGAATCAAATCTGGTTTTGGGTCAAAATGACCCATCCCGCAGTTCTAGTGTTAAGACTTTCAGTTAAAAATAAACTAGTATGTACTATAAATTTGTCAAACTTATGTGTTCTTACTTTTCAAGGAATAAAAGAAATGTTCAAAAGTAAAGGCACTTCTCGAATTTAGAGAATAAAATATGCAATGTTACTTACGTTTTTTTTTTACTTGAAAAATTCCGTTATTTTACATTGCTTTTACATTTTGTGATGTTCAATTTTCATAAAAATTTTCACATTTTGAAAGTGTACTGAAAATACAGTCAGACACATTTTCTTCCATTTGGAAAACCTCTTTTAATGGTTTTGAATAATTGTATTTTAGTAGCATCTTGGTGTCATGTGGATTTGGCTTGTTATCTCTGGTATAACCAGTGCCAGGTGGCTTCAGCAGGTTTTCTGTATGAATTGAATGCTCAAAAATTAAAATATTTCTTTAAACATGACAAAAAATCTCAAAAGATAAAGTAAAAAACTAATTCGTTATAGGGACAGTGGCGTAGCAGGGGGGGGCAGGCACTCTGAAAGCAAAATTAGGGGGTGGCTGCTGCCGCCCCTGTTTGTTTTTTTACCCTCACACCAGATCTAAAAGAATTACTCTCAATTTAATGAAAATCATTTTACACTGAACCAGAAGCGCCCATACAGGGGGCGCATATGAGGTTTGACCTGAGGGTCGGCTGGGGATATCCCCAAGCCGGCAATCTATAACTAGAGATAGAGGTCTCAGCAACAGACCCCCTTTTTGCTCTTTCGCACATTTTTCTTACAGATTATCTAAAATTATTACTCTCCATTTAATGAAAAAACACTAAACTATGGGTGCCCATATATTGGGCGAAAATGGTGGCTTGACCTAAAGGGCGGTTGGGGTTACCTTCAGACTTAACTATAGTAGACAGTTTTATAGCATACTAAACTTTTTTTCTGTTATTTTAGTTGAACAACCTTACAAATATAAGATTACTTCTAAAAGTACTCATATGAGCGCCCATACCCATATGAGCATGCCCTTGCCAAAGACATTGTCTTGTTAGCTGTTGGTAGTTGAATTTTTAAAGAATAATAGTTTCGTTGAAAATTTTTTGAAGTACTTTCCGTTAAATGTCGCATCCTGCTTTAGCAATGCGAAAAGATATTATCTAAGTCTGAGGACCAGGGTCTTGAACAAGGGGGGGGGGGGGAATCATGGGCATAGTGAGGGTTGGGAGTCAAAATCACTACACCCCCTTCCCCCGTGGTTTTTCTATGGGTAAAAGGGACTGTTTTTTATGTTCAAGTAAAAAAAAAAAAAAAAAAAGGATTTCTCCCTTCTCTGAGGTCTGACCAGTGGCAGAGCGCATTTGCGCTCTGAACTGGGAGTCGGAAGGTGTCTGGTCAAAATCAGGCTGTGTCCGCCGACCTAACCATTCGGAGTTTGCTGTGGATTCCTCAGAAACTAAGCGTAAATACGGATCAGGACCCCTTTAAAAGACCCCCACGAAGTGCACCCAACCCATAAGCCTAGATCCCTCGTGTAGATAATTGGCCTTAATCCCACAACACAAACACACCCTTCTCCAAGTGCAGGGGTGGATCTTGCGCAGTGGCGTAGCAAGGGGGGGGGGGGCGGTCCGCCCTGGGCGGCAACCTGAAAGCAAAATTAGGGGGCGGCAGCAGCCGCCCCCGTTTGTTTGTTTTTCCCTCACACAAGATCTAAAAGAATTGCCCTCAATTTAATGAATCATTTTACACATTAATATCATTTTACACTGAACCATTAGCGCCCATACAGGGGACGCACATGAGGCTTGACCTGATGGTTGGCTGGGGATATCCCCAAGCCGGCAATCTGTAACTAGAGATAGAGGTCGCAGGAACAGACCCCTTTTTTGCCCTTTCGCATATTTTTCTTACAGAATATCTAAAATTATTACTCTCCATTTAATAAAAAACATTATACACTAAACCATGGGTGCCTATATGTCGGGCGAAAATGGTGGCTTGACCTAAAGGGCGGTTCGGGTTACCTTAAGACTTAAGTATAGTAGGCAGTTTTATAGCAAACTGAACTTTTTTCTATTATTTTAGTACTAAAACGTTTAGAAGACCGACATGAGCCACCCCTTACAAATATGATTACTTCTAAAAGCACTCATATGGGCGGCCATGCCCATATGAGTATGCCCTTGCCAAAGACATAGTAGCTGTTGGTAGTTGAATTTTTCAAAATAGATAAAGAACAATAATTTTGTTGAAAATTTTTTGAAGTACTTTCCGTTAAATGTCGCATCCTGCTTTAGCAATGCGAAAAGATATTATCAAAATCTGAGGACCAGGGTCGTGAACAAGGGGCATCATGGGCGGGCAGCGTTTTCTGAAACCCTCAAGCGTTCACACACTTGGCGAAAACAAGAGTGCGCCAACGATTTGGCGGAAGAGAGGGGTTACGCGCACTTGTAGTCGCTATAAGGTTGCAATGTTAGTAAGAGCGCCACAAGAATTTATGATGTTATAACAGACACGCTTTTCTGATGTGTTAAAAGAATGCAATTAGTTTAACATATTGGTAGAATATGAAATGTATATAATATGATTGTATGTATAAAACATTTATTTATAGATAAAAATTTAATTTATCTGCTCTGAAATTTTATCCTAAGCACTTTAAAATTGTTTATCACATGTTCTTTTTGGCGCCATCTACTTTTTATTAACGTAATTATCACAATAGGTTTATTGATCTATTGCTTAAGTTTAATTTTACAAGAAACGTTAATAAACATGTTTCCGATATATTTTAAGAATGGAATTTGTTAAATAATAAATGGTACAGTAAGAAATGTAGATAATTTTATGCTTAAGACATTTATTTACAGATAAAAAACACAACTTAAATGCTTAAAACTTTTCTATAAGCACTTCAAAAAATGCCTAACATTCGGTGCTACCGACGTTTTTTTTTTTTAAATGGAATTATCTTACTAATAGTAGCTTTCTTAGTTTGCTGTTGTACGTTTAATTTCTAGCATTATATGGAAACATATAGTTATTTTTTCCTTATTATTCAAAACTGAGAACATGCAAAATAAGTCAATATTTTGTTATCAAACGTAAAGAATTAACCAAGAAATTTTTTTAACTAATGTTCAATAATAAACTATCATTTTATATATTGAAAGATTTTACTGTGGTGATTCCACTTTTTATCTATTTCACTGAAACTTTATTTCTCATGTGCATGTGTTTTAGGAGATAAAGATGGTTAATATATTATTAATATATAATTTATATAATAATTATTATATATATATATATATATATAATTATTATTTATAATCAGGGGCGTAGCCAGAAATTTTTCATGGGGGGGGGGTTACGACTACTACAACTCATATATATGTGTGTGTGATAATGTAGTGAAGAATTATACATTTTGTATAGCAAAAAATTCCTCATGGGGGGGTTATGACCCCCCTAACCCCCCCCTTGTCTACGCCCCTGTTTATAATATATAAGAACAATTTTTGAACTCAACAATTAAAAATTAATCTATTAAATTATTTACCTTATTTTTGTACCTTGTTAAGTATTCAATTAATTTAATAATGATAGCTTAAAATAATCAAGAAACACGAAATAGCAATAAGAACAGAGAAAACGTGGCTTACGCAAAAATTTAAGTATCAAAAATTTCAACTTTTTTAATATAAAAATTCATAAATCTTAATTTATTCTACTTGTATAAAATTGGTTATTTTAAAGGCTGAATAAACTCGATGCTTGTAAGTCTTCTCAGTGAAAGTACAATTATGTATTAAAAAACAAAATAATCAAACTAAGACCATGAATAAATTTATTTACAAAATCATAAAATACAAATCTAAGTATATAATTAATTAATAATATTATGCGTTCTACAAACATGTGTAGGGAAAAAATCCTCAATTGTTTTTTCTATGGGATTTTGCATTGGGCCTGTTTTTGGAAACACTTTCAGTAATACTTCTTTTGCGTTTAACGCTTTTATTTTGTAGTTGTTTTGGAGGTCGTCCTGATGGAACTCTTGTACTGGTTCTTGTTAAACCAGGACGACATATTGCTATAGATGTTGGCTGCACTTTGATTTTTTTCTCGCTAGACGATTTACAAAAATAAAGTTTATTTATACTTTTCAAATTGTGGCTCACTGTAATAAACAATCCATTCTAATTTCATAATGTTGGAAAGAGAATCTTTGAAAGCTTCAGATTCATCTTTATCTTTCAGCGGTAGCCGTAAAACAACGATTTCGTCGTTAGATTTTCCATCATCAACAACGCAATTTGGATATTTTTGAACGAACTCATCTAGAACACTCTGTCTGAATTTTGACAGAGACATTTTTTTAAAGAGCAAACTCAAAAACAAGCGAACCCCGTAAATGAATGTATCGGAGCGCGGTTAGTATGAGACTGTTGGCTATTCTAACATACTTTAATAACCAACGCAGAGTTTTGACTGGCACAGTGGAAGACTTAAAAATAATGACAAGATTTCTAGAGCAAATATTTTATTAAAGATGATCTAATGCTCCACACTACATAAACAGGACACTTAGATGATTTTATACATTTTGCAGTAACACCAAAAATTTCAGTTCGCTCTTCAACATCATGTAGGCAGCATACTTTATAAATATTTATGAAACACGTTAAGCAGAAAATTTTGAAGTATTAAATTACCTGACTGACGGACTACAAAATATCACCTTACCTCGCCCGTCAGCCCTTCACCCGGCCTTGCCGGTATAACGACGATATTGTCAAATGACAATCTAAGCAGAACAAGCAAGCATGAGCGATGTTCATTTCCCGCCGTACTTATATTCGATTTCTTAGTGCAGTAAATTTGCATAACTACGCTGCCAAACGCAAACTGAGATTGAGACAAAAATACCGGATTGGCTCAGAGCCAACACGTCACTTTGACGCACAAACCAGGAGAAAAACTAATCACCGTTGCCAGCGAAAACTGCTAAAGCAATCACAGTGATTGCATCACCTTTATCCGAAAGACTCGCTCGTGCTTGTTTACCCTTGAACACACGTTACGCCTCGAGAGCTGGAAAACACGAGCGTCGTGAAGGCCTAGGTAAAGCAAGTATTTTTCTTTTAGGAAAACTTAAATGACTTCACGACCGGCCAACAAGCGGCCCCCTTTTACAACTCTCGAAAACAACCCCCCTTTTTTCTATTAAACAGTTCTTATTTGATAATTTAAAAAAAATTGCATTTACTAATGCATAAAAAGTGTTTAACTTCAAACTTTGAAAAAAAACTGACATATATACTCAACCATTAGCATTCAAAAATATTTCTACAAAACATAAGCAACTGTTCTCTGGTCAGTGGTTTTGTCAATATATCAGCCATATTTAACAAACTTTTAATATATTCCAATTTAAATGTCTTCTCGTTTATTAAGTTTCTTATAAAGCGATATTTAATGTGTATATGCTTGGTCCGACTATTCTCAAGGGATGAATTCGCAAAACTTATCGCAGCTGTGTTATAACATAGCATAATACATTCATTTAAACTTAAATTTAGGCTATTATTTTCTAAGATATTTTTAATCCAAATTAATTCTTTCGCCGCTTCCGTGAGTGTTACAAATTCCGCTTCCATTGTGGAAAGACTTACGCATTTTTGTTTGAAAGTCTTCCATGAAATTGGTGCTTTATCTATGAATAAAATGTAACCTCCTATGGAAACCCTGTCATCACGATTAGCTGCGAAATCGGAGTCAGAAAAACATGTTAAAGTTAAATTTTTAATATTTGAAAGCTCGAGTTTATAGTCTATTGTGCTTTTAAGGTATCCTAGTAATTTTAACAAAGCTTCCCAATGCTTCATTCCTGGATTATTCTGGAATTGGGATAATAAATTTACTGCGTAGCTAGTATCGGGTCTGGTTCTATTAGCAATAAAAGCTAAACTACCTATTAAACTACGATACGGAATTTTACTCATTTCATTAAATTCTTGGCTGGTGGTTGGGGAATCTAGTTTTGATAAAACCTGTCCTTTGGGTATCGGTAGCGATCTTATGGGATAATTAAACTTCTCGTATTGCTTACAGACCTTAGTTATATAAGGTTTTTGGTGCATAAAAAATTTGTCTTCAGTTTCTTGTATTTCTATTCCCAATATTTTTTTTGTCTTTCCCAATACCTTTAAGTCGAAATGGCTTTGTAGTAATTCAATGCCAGTGTCTATATCCTTTGCGGTTTTTGCAAATAACACAATGTCATCTACATACAACAGTAATATAAGATTCTTTTTAAATGTATAGGCGCAATTGCACCAATCTAACTTTGTAAAGTTCATTTTTAACAAAACGTCGTTGACATCTTCAAACCATTGTCTACCCGACTGATGTAGACCATATAGGGCTTTTTTTAAGCCGACAAACTTTACTAGGATGATCTTCTATAAAGCCATCTGGCTGATACATAAAAATTTCACTGTCCAAATTCGCATATAAATATGCGTTGTTAATATCAAGTTGCACATTAAACCATTTAAAATAACATACAAATAAACAAAAAAACATTCTTATTATACAAAAATTTACTACTGGAGAAAAGACCTCATCAAAGTTTCGCCCTTGACCTGATCATAACCTTGACCAACTAATCTTGCTTTAAAATGCATTATTTCACCATCTTTATTAAATTTTAAAGTGTAAATTTAAAGTGTAAACCCATCTGCTTCCCAAGATCTTAACATTTTCGGGAGGGTCGACCAATTCCCAAACCTCTCTATCGTTCATCACAGCGATTTCTTGCGTCATAGGCTTTTCCCATTCAGCAGACTCCGGGCATTTTATCGCTTCGCGATAGGATTTGGGTATTTTTACTTCTGCAAGATTAGACTCGTTACGTTTCAACAGGTCCGAAACTTCACCCAATGAATTATCTTTAGTACTAAAATTAAATAAACTACTATCATATTCAATGTTATTTTGTTTGCAATAGTCCATTACATTATCGTACGATCTTAACCTAATATTTGTTCCCTGTATTCCATAGTATATATCTGTTCTACTCTTATCCCTACGCTCTTTCGCCAAACGAGTCCAGGCAATGCTTGAACATGGAGTTAATCTACTTGATTCTACTTGCTCATTTGCATCTTTATTTAAATCTATTTTGTCTGGTTGGGAACTCTCCTTTTCACTTGTTTCTTGATACACCAATTGAAGACGTTTTTCTAAACTTTCCCTTACAGAATCAATGTAGTCTTCCTCTTCGGGATAGTCTGGGATTATAAATTTAAATTCTGGGTACTTCAAAACTCTTAGACTTGACGTCGCATCCACCCCCTTTTGTTCTCGTCAAAACGTACGTTAATAGTTTCTACGATTTTTGATTCTTCAGTTAACCATATTCGGTACCCTTTTGCTTGTTGAGCATATCCTAACATAATACCGAGTTTGGCTCGCATATCTAGCTTTTTCCTCAGTTGCTTGGGAACTCCAACAAAAGCAAGGTATCCGAATCCTTTGAGGTGGGCGACGGAAGGTTTTCTTCCCCCGTACAGTTCAAATGGTGTCTTCGCTTGCCCTTTATGGCATAGCCTATTCCAGACATAAGAAAAACACATGAGGGCTTCGCCCCAAAACTTTTTAGACACTCCACTTGCTTCTAGCAATGTTTTGACTCCATCTAATGCTGTTAAGTTAAACCTTTCAGCTACCCCGTTCATTTCTGGGCTGTATGGATTGGTTATTTCATGCTTTATTCCTAGCTTCTCAAAAAAAATATCAAAGTCTTTATTGCAAAATTCTAGCCCTCCGTCGGTTCTTACGGACAAAATTTTCTTATTTAAAAATCTTTCAGCACGATGTTGAAACCTTAAGAAAGTCTGAAATACATCGGATTTTTGCCTAATCGGAAAAACGTGAACTTTTCTTGAATATCATCAATTATTGTCAGAAAATAACGATTAAAGCCCTGGGATAACACAGGCAAAGGACCGCACACATCTAGATGAAGCAATTCAAGGGCTCTTTTTGATCTAGTCTTGCCAATTGGTTTAAAGAATACCCTTTTACTTTTAGCTAACTTGCAGGGAATGCAATCATTTGGCTCATCCTTTAGAATTGGAAGTCCCCGAACACTGTTATTTTTACTTGTTGAAACTATATAGTCATTATTAATGTGACAAAACCTGTCATGCCACAATTCGCTTACTGGTTCCCTACGAATGCTTGCTTGATTTGCAGATACTACGGAATCTTTGTCTTTCTTTAAAGTTACGTATGTCGCAGGTTTTACAAAGTACAAGTTATTTTTCCTCACTGCTGTAAAAAGTTTATTCCAGTTTTTATCGTAAATTAAAACTTTACCATTACTGCCTACAAAGTTTGCCCTGTTTCTTTCTAACTTTACACCGAAAAGCAGATTTCTTCTTAAATTAGGATTATATAAAACATTACTTAATGTAATTTCATTAACCTGTTCAGGACCGGCGAAAGGAGAAAGAAGCGCTTCCCCAGGCCCGCGCGCTCAAAGAGACTACGCACGCACGGGACCGGTATGATATTTGAAATGATATTTGAGGTTTAATCAAAAAAAAGCTCGGAACCGAAAGTGCAAATTGAAGGTCAAAGCTCTCTGGAATGATATTTGAAAATGTAACAGACTTCAACCGCCATCTAGTGCCGTTTAAAAATTCAAATAAAATGTTCCAATCTGAAATCACGTCTGTGTGATGATGGGCCGGCTGGCACGGAAACACTGATCACAAATACGATATCGCGGGCCGTGAGGCAAGAATCGTCTGATCACATATACGCGATCACGGTCCTGAACAGGTTAAATCCCCCTTTACACTTAACGTGGAAACGTATTGTTTCACTACCCTCTACTGGGCTTTCCATTTCTCCTACGGCTGGGGTCATTTTAATATCAGAGACTGGTTTTAGGTCCAAAAACAAATCCTTATTTTTACAAAAATGGGAGGTTGCTCCCGTATCAAAAACCCATTGATCATAGTTATCTTTTATTGTCGAATTATTAGCCTCTTGAGGTTCTGGGGATACTTCTGTTAAATTAACCTCCGGTTCCTGGAACTTTAATTTTGAAAATTTAACCTCAATGTGATTGCTTTCTTGGCTACCCTCATGACGAGGTCCCTTAACCTTACAATTTGCAATTAGATGCCCATAGGCTTTACATCTGTAACAAGGACCCACTAACCTGGGTTTCCCTTTGCCCTTAAGACCCTTTTTGAAACTATTTTTAAAGTTACTGAATTTAGTATCAGAATTATCACTAACGGTCACTTTGGACTTTTCACGATCCTTTTCAAGAGAAGAAAATTTACCTGCTTGGTTTCATTTAAAAGGAGTCGTCTTGTTGAAGAAAGCCATCTCTTTTGTCGTAGACGTCTCACGAGCTGTCAGGGTGAGCCTGTTCGCCTCCAGTATCAATTCAGACTCTATCTTGTCCGGCAGGAAATCGGCGTCAGACCAGCGGTAGACAGCTTGGGCAGTTGACTGGAACTCTGCTGGTAAACTGCAGATCATCTGGAAACCAACATAGAGGGGAGAGGGTTCATGACCAACTTCTCTAAGCTTTCGGGCTGCCTCCTTTACTCTGCATAGGAAAATACCGGCGTCTTCACTGGGCTGGTGTCGGACACCAAAGAACTCGTCCAGGAGTTGAATCACTCTTGCTCTTGTGGATGGTTCAAAATGCTGCTTCAAAATTGCCCAGGCCTCAGCGCCATCCGTCGTTCGGGAAATCATCGGTTTGAATTCATCACTAATATGCTGGTATAAAAGAGTGTAGGCTCGATTTTTACGCAGTTGGAGGTCACACTTTTCTCTCCAGGTCAATTCCTCTGGAGCTGGGGTCACAGTGACTTTTGGCAAATCTGCAGTTTTAGCACCTGAAGCGGCTGCAAGTTCTTTCTTTGTATCAGCTTCCCCATCTTTATCGGGTATCTCGATTTCTACAAACTCCCATGCACCAAAGTGCATCAGCAGGACTTTAACTTCATGTTTCCAAGACGGCCAATTGCTTGCTGTCAGGAGGGGAATACTGCGGTACTGCTCCATGGCGGCCCCCGTCTCTTCGTACACGGCAACCGTCGAACTTCAATTTCTTAAAGGATGTATAAAGTCCATAAAAACTGCAAACAGGTTGATATTTTCACTTCCACAAGCTCTGCTTTTCCTAACTTGGTTATGAGCACTGGGCCCATAACCTTAAGTGTTGGCTATTCTAACGTACTTTAATAACCAACGCAGAGTTTTGACTGGCGCAGTGGAAGACTTAAAAATAATGACAAGATTTCTAGAGCAAATATTTTATTAAAGATGATCTAATGCTCCACACTACATAAACAGGACACTTAGATGATTTTATACATTTTGCAGTAACACCAAAAATTTCAGTTCGCTCTTCAACATCATGTAGGCAGCATACTTTATAAATATTTATGAAACACATTAAGCAGAAAATTTTGAAGTATTAAATTACCTGACTGATGGACTACAAAATATCACCTTACCTCGCCCGTCAGCCCTTCACCCGGCCTTGCCGGTATAACGACGATATTGTGAAACGACAATCTAAGCAGAACAAGCAAGCATGAGCGATGTTCATTTCCCGCCGTACTTATATTCAATTTCTTAGTGCAGTAAATTTGCATAACTACGCTGCCAAACGCAAACTGGGATTGAGACAAAAATACCGGATTGGCTCAGAGCCAACACGTCGCTTTGACGCACAAACCGGGAGAAAAACTAATCACCGTTACCGGCGAAAACTGCTAAAGCGATCACAGTGATCGCGTCACCTTTATCCGAAAGACTCGCTCGTGCTTGTTTACCCTTGAACACACGTTACGCCTCGAGAGTTGGAAAACACGAGCGTCGTGAAGGCCTACGTAAAACAAGTATTTTTCTTTTAGGAAAACTTAAATGACTTCACGACCGGCCAACAGAGACAGTGACTTTCGCAATGCGCGTCTCTCTTCCGCCAAATCGTTGGCGTGCTCCTGTTTGCGCCAAGTGCGTGAACTCTTGAGGGTTTCTGAAAACGCGGGCGGGCATCATGGTGCCCATTGGGGGAGGGGGGGGTCAAAATCACCAGCACCCCCCCCTACCCCGTGGTTTTTCTATTCCTAAAATGGGACTGTTTTTTATGTTCAAGAAAAAAAAAACAGAGTATTTCTCCCTTCTCTAAGGCCCGACCAGTGGCAAAGCGCATTTGCGCTCTGAACTGGGAGTCGGAAGGTGTCTGATTCAAAACCAGGTTGCGTTCGCCGACCTAACCGTTCAGAGTTTTCTGTGGTTTCCTCCGAAACTTGACGTAAATACAGATCAGGACCCCTTTAAAAGACCCCCACGGAGGACACCCAACCCATAGGCCTAGATCCCTCGTGTAGATAATTGGTCTTAATCCCACAACACAAACACACTCTTCTCTAAGTGCAGGAGTGGATCTTGCGGCTAGTGGTCGACACGACTTACTTCTAATGATTCTTGTGTGGAGAAACCCAAATTCTCCAAACAGTAAGCATGATAAGAAAGTGTCTGTTTTCAAACCCCTGAAGAGGTTTTTTCTACTAACACCGGTCCTCAGAAAGTCCACTGTCCAGGCCAAACATTTTTTCATAAAGGAAAAAAAAAAAAAAAAAAAAAAAAGAGAGAAGAATAGAATACAATCAAGGAGGTCTGGGATTATACCGAAGGTAATTTATTAAAGGTTTATTTTTGACAAAGTCATTGAGGACTTAGCAAATAAGAAAGCAAGAAAAATACAAATTTAAAATTTATACAGCAAAATCTCTAAAAATTATTTTTATTGAACAAATTTTTAACTTCACAGAATAACCTGAATTCTTATTTTTTAAAAGTATGATTTGAAAATTTATTTCCATTTAGCTGTTATTGAATTATTATTTTAGATTTGCTACGTTAAACATTTTGGTGTTGATTCTCTCCTAATTCGCTATTGTTAAAAACATCACGAAAGTATATAAAATACTAGCTGACCTGGCAAACGTTGTTTTGCCATATAAATTATTCCTAGGATTATTTTAGTAGAAAGAAATGACTAACTTATTGTAAGTGTGTGAGGATGTGGTATATGAGTGGAAGAGGCATGGAGCGCTGTGAACAATGCTGGAATATAAAAATAACACAATACCAAACATTTATATTTTTAATTCATTGTAATTTATTCTTTACATTTATATATATTGCTAATTACAATAATTTTACTAAAAAATAATATCAATCCCTTAACGGAATAGAGTGAACAATATTTTTAGCTAACACAAACAAACTGCATGGTTTGCCCACTCGAGATCATGCCACGTATAATTGTCCATGTGAAAAACATGGCGTGCTCAAATCTAAGCCACAAACAAACATCCTTGTTTGTGGCCTTGAGACTTATTCATAGTCATTCCATAAAAAAGTTTGTCCGAAAAAAAAAAATAATAATAAAAGGATGAAAATCTGAAACATTTTCAGATTTTAAATACGCACTATAGCACTATATATTAAAATCGTATCATAATTTATGCGTCGTCCCTATTTTTCTCTCATATTCCATTAAGTTGGAAAGTGTATATTATTCATGACTGTGCTGTATTTTTTTTTCTTGTTTCATAAAACCCATCTTTGGAATCGAAATCTATCTTAAAATCGTCTACTAAAACTATTTTACAATATTCGCCAAGTATTTTACAACTACACTTCATCGTTCTATATATTGTTTCGAATGCGCATCATAATACATGCGTATACCATGTATGTCTTTCTTGGGTTGATTCCTACTTTAACGCCTCGACTCTCGCCAAGGTGGCGATTATTATTAAACATATGCAGTTACAATGACAATTTTTTGCATTTATGTGGCAATCATAATTTAGAATTAAAATGGCGATTTGGAACAACATATAAGCACAGCATGCCGTTACATTTTTATTTATTTTGGATTGCCAATTAATGTAGTTGTAATAATAAAGTGTCTTCAAATTCCTTAACTGGTGTGTTTATCGCTAATTTGTTTACTTTAGTTTTCATCTAGTTCTTTTGGGAGTGCCGAAACGGTACGTACGTATTATGCCGGCGGTCACTTCCGTCAAACTACTTTTTCATCAAATTTGCTGGCAAACTATTGCCAATCGTATTCCAAACCATCAACAATTTCATGTGCCCGGCATTTATCTTGGTGAAAATTGCTTGTCTTGGAGGACCGCCGGGATAATACGTAAGTACCGTTGAAACTTGTGCATTACTCCCAGAGACCCATGACTGCAAAGCTCGCCAAAGTACGGGGATTTTTTAGGTTGGCGAGAGTGGGGGGGCGTTAAAATAGGAATCAACTCTTTCTTGTACCATAAAACACATCTTTGGAATCGAAATCTACCTTAAAATCGCCTACTGAAACTGTTTTACAATCTTCGCCAGGCATATTCCAACTATGCCGCAAAGACATGAAATGGGAATTATAATCCATGAGTGTACAGTGTTTTCCTTTCTTGTTCCACAAAGCACTTCTTCAGAATAGAAATCAATATTAAAATCGCCTAATAAAACTGTGTTACAATATACGCCAGGCGTTTTCTAACTATACTCGAAATATATTTATAATAAATTGTCACGTTTTGGCTCCCCATTTAGCGATCCATTATCAAAAATTGCAAATCCTTGTGCGACTTTCAACATTTTATTAACGCCCCCCCGTCTCCACGTTATCAGGCAAACACATTTGAAAAGGGATTCGATGCGCTAATGCCTAAACAAAAATCCTGATTGAACTTATTAGCACTCTGGTGCTAAAAATTTTGAGGTGGACCGCCCTTGTGACTTAGGGGTATGAGACAAAATCATATTCGCAGACCTAACGAATATACATATAAAATTTCTTTAAAATCGGTTGAGCCATTTTGGAGGAGTATGGTAACTTAACACTGTGACATGAGAATTTTATTTATTAGATATACCCAATATGAGTTCAATCGAATGTACCGTTTAAACGCTAGAGCACTTTCAAGAATTTCCACCCCCCCATAAGCCATAATGTAAAACAAATCTTTGTAGTAGCCCAGTAGAAAAACTATAAGTTCTATACACATCAAAATCAATGTCGGTCTTACGATGGTGGTTTATAACATATATACCCAATTTGAGCTCAATCGAATGCCCCGTTTAGGAGCTATCGTGTTTACTCACATACACACACACACACACACACACACACACACACACACACACACACACACATACAAACATACATCTCGTAAAAATAGCATAAATGAATTCAGAAGACCTCAAAACGTGTTAATACATCAAAATCTCGAAGTCGAATTTTTTCATGATTACAATACTTTCCTTACAGGGTACAGTTCGGAAAGAAAAAAGGATGAAAATCTGAAACACTTTCAGGTTTTAAATACACACTATAGTGCTATATATATTATATATATATTAAAATCGTATCATTAGTTATACGTTGTCCCTATTTTTTCTTACTTATTCCATTAAGTTTCAAAAGTGTATCATTATTCATGACTGTGCTGTATTTTTCTTGCTTGTTTCGTAAACCCATCTTTGGAATCGAAATCTATCTTAAAATCGCCTACTAAAACTATTTTACAATCTTCGCCAAGTATATTACAAATATACTTCATCGTTTTATATATTGTTTCGAATGTGCATCATAATCCATGAATGCACCGGTTTGTCTTTCTTGGGTTGATTCCTACTTTAACGCCTCGACTCTCGCCAAGGTGGCGATCATTAAACATATGCAGTTACCATGACGATTTTTTGCATTAATTTGGCAATCGTAATTTAGAAATAAAATGGCGATTTGGAACAACATGTAAGTAAAGCATGCCGTTACATTTTTATTTATTTTGAATTGCCAATTAATGTAGTTTTAATAATTAAGTGTCTTCAGATTCCTTAACTGGTGCGTTTATCGCTAGTTTGTTTACTTTAGTTTTCATCTGGTTCTTTTGGGAGCGTTGAAACGGTACTTACCGTATCGTACAATCGTATTCCAAACCATCAACAATTTCTTGTGCCCGGCATTTATCTTGGTGAAAAATTGCTTGTCTTGCCGGACCGCCGGGATAATACGTAAGTACCGTTAAAACTTGTGCATAACTCCCAGAGACCCATGACTGCAAAGCTCACCAAAGTACGGGGATTTTGTAGGTTGGCGAGAGTGGGGATGTTAAAATAGGAATCAACTCTTTCTTGTACCATAAAATGCATCTTTGGAATCGAAATCTACCTTAAAATCGCCTACTGAAAATGTTTTACAATCTTCGCCAGGCATATTCTTCCTGTAGGCATATTCCAACTATACCGCAAAGACATTTTAAATGCTGTTTGGAATGGGCATCCTAATCCACGAGTGTACAGTGTTTTCCTTTCTTGTTCCACAGAGAACTTCTTCGGAATAGAAATCTTTATTAAAATCGCCTAATAAAACTCTTTTACAATATACGCCAGGCGTTTTCTAACTATACGCGAAATATATTTATAATAAATTGTCACGTTTTGGCACCACATTTAGCGATCAATTATCAAAAATTGCAAACCTTGTGCGACTTTCAACATTTTATTAACTTCTCCCCCCCTCTCCACATTATCTGGCAAACACATTTGAAAAGTGATTCAACACGCTGTCTACACAGAAATCCTGATTGAAATGAATAGCACTCGGGGGCTAAACATTTTGCGGTGGACCGCCCTTATGACTTAGGGGTATGAGACATAGTTAAAAACCTATTCTATGACCTAACGAATATACATAGAAAATTTCATTAAAATTGGTCGAGTGGTTTCGGAGGAGTTAGGTGACTAACACTGGGACAGGAGAATTTTATATATTAGATTTAATTCTAATCCACTTTAACTATAAACTATATTTTAAAAAACGATAAATTGGCTCCCCCTTCCATCAAGGCAATATTTAGTAAGTGTGGTGAAACTTAGTTGAACTTTTACAAATAAAAATTTCCCACATAATCTTGCAGTATTGAGATTTATGGGTGATTTTAAAATATCGAATATTTCCTGTATTTATCACCATTGTCATAATTTAATTAGCGATAATTAAACCGTCGCACAGTGGAGTATTCGTATCAAAATCCTGGCCAAAAAGCGAAAATTTTAAATTTGCTTAAAAACAGTAATATATATGTTTTTTGATAGCCTAGTAACTGATGCATCATGAGATGCATGTTTCTCGACCATAATTCATATCCGAAAGATGCAGCACTCGGTTTAAAAGCAAGTTTCTTCATTTACGGCAAGAGATTTCAGCGTTTTCTATTACTTCATCGTGAATATTTTATGGGCTCTTTAAATTAATTTACTGATTTGAAACTTAGTCTAATTGTAGTAAAATATATGTGTTTTAATTATATGTATCTATTAGCTTGAAAAAATATGACTTTTTTAAAAGGAATTGTAAACTTTTTTTTTTCTATTTTTTTTTCAAAGATCCACATTTCAAAAAGCTTTTTGAAGGGGTGTCGCGGCTTGTCGCGCCTAATTTCAACTACAATCGCAATTATTACAGTATTGAGTGTCTATTCCAAGAAAAAAATGTTCCCCCAACATCCACCATTTTTATAAAAAAAATTATTTATACAGCGCCATTTTTATTTTTTCGATAATTTTTCGACGGGTGATCGCAAAAGGGATACAAACATACGCGCTTGTATTTCTCATAAACTATAAATTATGTGCAAGTGTTTGGATAAAGGTATATAAAGTTTCATTTCAGTTAAGATTTAATATCAGTATTTTAAATTCAGTATGTAATTTATTTTTCTGATGTAAATTGGCTATAAGAAGAAAATTTCTACATATTTCAAAATTGCCCTTACTTAGTCCTGTAAATAGTCCCATGTATTTACAGCTTAGTTTTCCATTTATGTCGTAAATTGTGTCCAAAGCAAAAACTTCCCAATTTTGGTTCTCAAAGAATGACAACTGTGACTTCGGGTCATGGAAGTGTGAGTGTGTAAACAGAAACACGTGCTACCTCTTTAAGTCATTTTGAAGTGCTGGCTTGAAATAAATTACTTTCTCCTCGAACTTGGAATGAGATTTTATGGGTTTGCAAAGGGGGGCTTCTTTTAAGCAGTGCCTTTTATATGATCTGCTCTAGATAAAGGCCAATGAAAAAGAGCAAGCCTTATAGCTCTTTAGCCTTATAGCAGTGAGACCCTATAACTTCTTCTTCCAGAGGGACCCGATGGTGGTCTCTCTCTCTCTCTCTCTCTCAAAAAAAAAAAAAAAAAAAAGGAAGAAGGAGAAGAAAAAAGAAAGTGATTCTGAGTGAAGACGAATATCAGAGTTCAAAAGAATTGGAATGAAAAAGTTAATCTTCAGAAGTCATTAGAAAACTAAGATCCATATAGTAACTACATTTAGAAAAGTGAAAAATCTGAAAACTTTTATGATAAAAATTGATTTATAGATAAGTAGTATTATATTTATAAGTATTATTATAAGTAAAGTATTACATTTATATATTTTTATTGTGGTTAAGGCAGAGTTTCTCAACCTGTGGGACACGCCCCCCCCAAGGGGGCGCAGTGCGTTTCCAGGGGAGGCACAAGAAAAACTAAAGAGCAAGTAATGATGCACGATTTTAAAAAATCGCCTAATTTATTCTCATTTTTACTCAAAAATATATCCATTTTCGCCTAAAATGTTCATTCAAACTTTACTGATAACATTATTTTGTAGAAAATTCGACTAAATGCTAAATGTACATTGTTAAAGATTAAAAAACTGAATGCATGCTGAACAATGTGAAGGGGGTGGGCGCTACCGTAAGTTAGCCTTTTTTGGGGAACGAAGTTAAAAGGTTGAGAACCGCTGGGTTAAGGCACGGCTGTTTTCCTTACGGGAAGGTTGCCTTGGCGGAGGGCTTTTTAAGAGGCTCTAATGCGTATTCACCTGACATCTGGAGAAAATCGCCCAAAACTCCAGACCGTTAGATCGACAGCCGCGTAGTATTACATTTATAAGTGGTATTATACAAAAGCAGTACTTCCCAGTAAGGGACACTCCCCGGACAAGACATTTGTTAGAAACCAACTTCGAGTCGTTTAGCGATATATCGCCAAATTTGGCGACAACATGCTTTTTTGTATAATTTAAGAAGTATATAATACTAAAAAGTAAGTCAAAAGTCAACAGTAATGATTTTAACGTTAAAACACATGAAAAATATTTTTGGCCAGGATTTTGACACAGGTACTCCACTGTGCGTCGTATTTAAAGGTTTGTTTGCTAAATTTACTAAACTGTTTATGTGCTGTAGTATTGCTTCAAAAATTCTCGATCATTAACTACTTTCAGAATTTTAATACTGTTTTCGGTTATATATCCTCACCACCTATATTTTTTTTGTGTTCCTAATCAAACCTTAAGCATTTTTGCTGAAAGAAATGAAGGCTATCAAAAAACGATATTTATACTATTTATTTTTAATTATAAAGTTAAATTTAATCAGCAAAATTTACTTTTTATCAAAAACAAGTTATCTAATTTGTAATATTGTAATTACGGCTAATCAAATATAGTTTTGATCATGGTAAATTCCTGTAAAGTTTCTTTTTTTTTTTTTTTAATTTCACTGTACAATTATATGTACAGCTGCGTAAAAAAAAGGCCCAATTGTACTTTATTCAGCCGTCGTTCGTCGTACAGCAAAGTTACAGATACCAATCGTTTACGATTGGTGTACACTTTAATTTGCTATACATAAAAATTGCATAAGGGGCCGTCTCCATATTAAAATTCGCATAAACTTCTTTTTTTCCAATAGCAACCCCCTAGATTTCACTTCATATTTCAAAAATTTAGCTCATTTCAATCCCGGATACCAATTTCTAATAAATTTGAACTGAAAATGAGTGAGTTATGAGCACCCAAAATCCCCTTCCCCCTGAGTTAAAATATTTTTTCATACTTTAATTCATATCTCATATAATATTGATAATAAGAAGCTGACTTTTATTCGTACTATTAGAACTAAACGACCCAAACATAATTTACTATTATTCTTAATTTTTAATAAAATATTAATATGAATTATGGATTATTAAATTAATATTCAAAAAAATTATGAGCAGCAACCTAGCCAAATTTTGATGGTAATAGATGCAAAAAGTTATTTTACATGGCTGTGCAAAATTTCAAATTTTTACATTAAGTAGTTTAATTTATATTAAATAAAATGTGTTATTTTCCTGCGTTAAGGGACCATGTATGAATTTATTACGGTCCCTTAAATTGTCCTTTAAAAAATTGCATAAAATAAACGTAAAGTAGATTTCTTTTTTGCAAAAACAGTAAAGATAGCGGTATTTAAAAACTATCAAATTTTGAAGCAAATAAAGTAGAGGTTTTTACATTTTGATCGTGATTCTATAAAGAGTCTATTGTTGCGTCCGCTACCATATCCCACCAAATAAAATGTTTTACATGTATAGAATTAGACGCAGTAGATGTGTGTCTTCCAATACAATGCCCTATTTCTGAAAAACTAACATCCTCAATATTACAGGCATGAATTTGACCTTTTTTTAATATTGGAAACATCAGGTCTTTGAACCCCATACTCAAACATTCAACAAATATTCAAAATCACGTCTTATTGTCTAAATTTTCATCTGACTATAAATTAAAATAGTGCCAACCGCCAATATTTAACTTTATAATAAAGAATATTGCACATTGCAGACGATAATATTAAATGAAGAATGTGAAATAACAAACACAGTGATAATATTGGGTCGCCAAAACAGTTAATTGCATTTTTTACATGAAATTCAAACAAATAAATTTTCAATCATGAAACCATTCTTCAAGTTCGACTGTAGCTGAGTAACATTCATGCTTGTATATAGTCAGAAGAGCGCAGAGAGCAGCCTCTCACTCCTGCCAACATTTCACCTGTCTAAGAGAACCATCAAGGGAAATACTCAATAACAATTTCAAAATTAGAAAGATTTTCAAAATCGTGAGCAGTCGTTTTGCTTTTTTCCTTTAAATCAGGTGTACGAACCAAGGAAATTATGGACTCACGGGTCATTTGAACCACTGACTAAATATTCTAAATTCTACACCTAATATTCTTAGTACAAAAAAAAAAAAAAAAAAAAAAAAACTTTAAGACTATAAACAGTGCTTTCCGTGAAAATAATATTTCTTTCTTTTAACTCTCGTGAGCAAAATTAATGAAGGGCGAAAAGTTCAGAACCTACAAATAGCGTTTCTCAATTTGCAGAAAGTCCCTTAAAATCGCGCAAAAAACAAGTCGCAATGTCTCCGGAAATTGGTGAAAATTTACATTAGGGTAATTTGAAAGTTTTCTTTCGTTTAATAAAGTCAAAGTAGTATGTTGCCATTGAAAAAAACGAAGTTGATGCAGAATTAAATATGAAGATGGCCCCTTATGCAAATTAAATTACTAGAAAATTAAAGTATACGTTATTTGCAAACGGATGGTGTATATACCTTTGCAGTCCGACGAATAATGGCCAAATAAAGAGCAAGTGGGCCTTTTTTCCCCCGCAGCTGTACATGTTTGGAGTTTGGTTAATGATGTTTTGATCATTCTAATTATATTGTATTTTAAATACTATATGAGAAAATTAATGTATTTCCATATCATATAATCCAGAAATTAAAGTGTTTCTTAATTAAATGTGTAGAAAAGCTTTAAAAATTTCTGTTCAAGCCTGCCCCATGAAAAGTGGTATTTTGAACAAGCTAGGGCCACATTTTAACAAATACAAAAATATATGAACATTTAAATTCTTTTTTAATCAAAAATTGCATATATTTAAGAAATTTAGTGTCACAAGAATAAATTAAATAGTTACATTTAAGTGAATTTATTAAAATCCATTATTTAAAGAAATTGACACCCGTCAATATTGACATCCACGTTCGTTGTTAAGATAGCATTGTTTGGACAGTCTTGTAAATATTTATGGTATATATTTTCACAATATTCTTGGAATCCTCAAAACTGACCGCTGATAGCTCAGAAGAATGAGTTATTTTCTTCTTTTTTTTTTTACATAGCAACTTAAAATTAAACTCCTTTTTATAGTGCAAGTCTGAAAATAGATTTTTTTTTAAATTAAATTAAATGAAGCTATTTATATGCAGTTATTCTGAAACAAGACTTTACTTCTCGATGCTTTGCGTTTCAATTTGAACATCCTCAAAGCATGTTCAACGGTGCTTCAACTTTTTTGTTCATTATTGGTAGATGACTAAAGTGTAAAGGTTCGTGGATTTCTGACCTATTGCGCGGCTGTCGATTTAACGGTCAGGAGTTTTGGGCGGTTTTCTCTGGATGTGAATACGCTTGTTGGCCCAGAATTTTCAAATGCTAAGTGTTCAACTTAACTTCAACTTTGTTCAACTTAATTTAAATAGTAATTATCATTCAAATACCTGTGTAGTTATAACTTAATTCTTTTTCACCTTCCTTAGTTTCAAACCCCTTTTAAATGCTTACGTCAGCACGTAAGCTCTTTGAGATAAACAATTATTCCTCCAGCACACTCAGACATCGGCGAATCCGCCATGTTGTTGCGTCATGATCGGAACCGGCAGGCACGTGTACGCTGGAGTGACGTCATAGAGCAAACCGATTGGCTACTGCTTACCGCCGCTTCACCACTCGATCGGAGTGGGCGTTACCCGTATCAGTCCGCGGCAGAATCATTTAAAAGTAGCGGTCTTATGTGCCAGCTTCAGTTTCGAGTTTTTCGTTTTAGTGTAGCACTATCCAGGTTTAATACTGTGAGCCAAGAAGGCTACCTCTGCCCAGGAAGGGCATTACTTTTATTTTTAGCAGCTTTTGATCTTTGAGGAAAGTTTATTTTAGATATTATACAGTATTTCAAGCAGTTATAAAGTTATCAATTATAAGGATGTGGATTCAAAGAAATTGCATATTTTTATCAATATCCCCCGGCATCCTACAAATCAAAGTGTCAACCTCCTATTCAACTTAATTTGCAGATTGTGCTGCTGCCATGATCTCCTTTTGTTTTTGAATGGAGAATTAGTAAGATAAATGATTTCTTAAATTACATCAATTTACTTACCTAGTCATTTTTTATCTGTTATTATTTTTTTTTTTGTTAATTGTTAAATAAAATTAATGTTTGTTATAAATTTAAAGTCTGGTTATTTGAAATCTTTAAAGTAATTTTTTTCAGCATTACAAATTTAAAATCATAGGTATCCGGGAAAGATCAGCAAACACTACCACTGCAAGTTATTATGACTCTGCTAAATTAAATTTAAAATTATGGTGATAGAAATTTTTTTACTTAAACCCTAATGGGTATCTCAGAACCCTTTTTTAATTCAACAAAAGGTTATGGGCCTTTTCCTCTTTCCTTGGAGCCTAATAACTAAAATTTTTGACCGATGCGGTCGTAAAGCTAAAAATTAAGCCCTAGTAATTTTAAAAGTATAAGAAAATTTTAGTAGGGGGGGGCAATAAAGTAATTTTTGAAAATTTTTTGAAATGTAAATTTGAAAGGAGTTCTTTGAATAAAGTTTTTTTTTTTTTGGAAAAACTTTTTGAAAAAAAAAAAAAATCTTGAGTATGGCTACTTATAATATTCCAAAATTAAATACTCAAAATTTTGAGACATGGCAGCTGGACATAAAGTTCGTTCTAATGGAAAGGAACGTTTGGAACGTCGTAAATGGAACTGAGGGTGCTCCCACTCCTCCTGTAGAGGGGCCTGGGAAAGCTGCGGACAATTCTGAATATTTAAAATGCCTTAAAGAATTTGAAAGGAATAAAAATGTGGCGTTATCTTTGATTTATCTCAATATAAACGAGGAGTGCCGTCCAATCCTGGACGGTATTGAAGATCCTGTCGTGGCTTGGTCGACTTTAAATAAATATTTTCATCCAGATACAAGAGCTAACCATATGACTATTTTTAGTGAACTGTGTGAAATGAGAATGAACCCCAATGAAAGTGTATTAATGTTCTCCACAAGATTATCCAAAGTCTACAATAGACTACATGCAATTGACCCTACATTCAACGAAAATTACGTAAGCCTTCAACTATTAAGATATCTACCTAATAATTTCGATAGAATAGTGCAATCAATCTTAAGTTGGCCTGAACAGGATTTCTCATTAAAAAAGATAACTGATGCGCTGAGTGCTGAAGAAGTGCGCCTACAATTAAGAGAGCGCGATACCTTGGTGCAGGCAAATGCCACATCTTCAGTACAGAAAAGAAAGCAGCTTGTGTGCTTCAGTTGCAAGAAACCCGGACATTATCGAAATTCGTGTCCTAAGAGATCGTGCCCTGTAAAGGAGTCCCAGTTCGATTCAACGTGGAGTCCGAGAGGTGGCCGCAGAAGATCCAGTAGACCCAGATTTTCCAGTCCTGGTCCAAGAGCCCGTCCTAGGAGCCCTAGTCCTGAGTCAACTTCTCAAAGGGACCTGTCTAGACCCCAAGGCAAAAATTGCAGACCTTGTAGCTGGAAGGAGCCTTCCTATGGTCATCGACGTGACGCGTCAGCGAACTGTAAGTCAAGTTTTTTTGTTTCTGCCAGCTATTTGAGCCAGACTACTTAAAGAAGTGAATGGATCTTTGACTCAGCCTCAAGTCATCATTTCTGTAATAATAGAGACTTGTTTTTAGACTTTGTTCCATTAGAAACGAAAAGCTTTCTGTAGCTATAGACGGTGTAGACTTCCCAATTGAGGGGAGAGGATCAATTAAACTATGGTTCGGTCCCCGAAAATATGCTCTAAATGATGTAATGTACTCCCCTAAATTAAGGAGAAATTTAATTTCTGGTCCACATTTAGACATGCATGGTTTTGAGTTCTATGGTATGGATGGAGCTGTAAAAGTTTTTGCTAAAGGGAGTAACACCCTAGTATAATTCTAAAAGAAGGGATGTATCAAGTTTCTCCCAGATTAGTCAAAAACAATAAGTCAGTTTCTTTTTCAACAAATTTAAAGGATAGTGAAAACCTTAAACTCTGGCACAGAAGATTTGGCCACATAAGTACTTCCACCATAATACACACTAGTAGGAAGGAAGGTGTCACAGGTTTACCTAATTTAAAAGATGAAAACCTTTTCTGTGAGCCGTGTAAAATAAGTAAATATAGAAGGGTATCCTTTAAATCTTTAAATGAAACAAGGTCAAAAGGCCCTCTGGAACTCATTTATGCCGATGTGTGGAGACCACATTCCATTAAGGGACGTATGGGAGAACGCTATTTCTTAAGCATTCTTGATAACTTCTCCAAAAAGGTACCCCTTTTTCCTATGACTGAAAAGTCTGAGGTCCAAAACATCATTAAGACGTACATTACCAGGGTCGAAAACCAATTGGGCAAGAAAGTTAAATCATTTCGTAGTGATAATGGATCCGAAATTGTTAATAGGCAACTAGAGAAATTCTTTTTAGAAAAGGGAATAAAACACGAATTAACCAATGTGTTCACACCGGAACAGAATGGAAGTTGTGAAAGGTATAACCAAACGGTTGCTAGTGGTGCTAGAACCATTTTGAACGAGTCAGGTATCCCGGAATACTTTTGGCCCGATGCCATGCTTTACTTTACATATACATGGAACCGTGTATGCCATACAAAGTTAAATAAGACGCCATGTGAACTGTTCGCTGGTTCTAGACCATCCGTGAAACATTTAAAGCCCTTCGGATGTGTTGCGTATGCCGGAATACCCCGTCGCCAACGGGCACACAAACTTGATGCTAGGGCGCGGAAAGGATTCCTGATAGGATACGCCTTCAGGACGAAGGGCTATATGATATGGTTTCCGGACACAAATAAAATTATTGAAACAATAAATGTCTCATTCCGGGAAGATTTGGTGTATAAGGATACACTAAGTGGAGCGGTGCTGGGCCCAGATAACACGTCTGAAACGGACTCGATTGATTCTCACGATCAAACAAGTACTAATGGTGAGGAGTTAGGTTACCCCATTACTCCGGGTGTGTCTGAGGATCCTGTTTCTGATGACGTAGTTGTTCCCTACTCTATGCCTGACCCCATAGTTGTAAGTTGGGAAAGGAAGGCGGTTCCCAGAAGGGATAGGTCACGCACCGACATTTATTACTTTGAAGAGGGCAAAGGACAAAGGCTAAGGTCACTGAATGATGTCGCCAGGTATTGCACCAAAAATAACATTTCTTACAAACCCGAACTTTTTGATTTTTCAGGCTCAAATAGAGAGGAAGGGGTTATAACAGAAAATGCAATTTCCCCAATAGTGAATAACAGTGAACCCTCCACCAGTATGAGCATCTCAAGCTGACTAGATCGTGTAGTTGTCCCTAGAACATTTAAACAGGCAGTCAAGTCAGAGTACAAAGAAGAGTGGCTTAAAGCCATGAGGGAGGAAATTGACATAATGAAAGATCGGGGGGTATGGCATTTAGAAGACCTGCCAAATAATGTCACGCCTGTAGGTTGTAGATGGGTTTTTACCCTAAAACGAGACGAGACTGGTAAAGTCGTAAGATTCAAAGCGAGGTTGGTTGCCCAGGGATATAAACAAGAAAAAGGCTTCTCATACAATGAGACCTTTAGCCCTGTGGTTAACTTCAGCTTAATAAGATTCTTTTTCACTTTCCTTGTCTCCTTTTGTGGTTGGTCTCACCTGCAGTGCGACGTGAAAGGCGCGTATTTGTACGCCCCCCTAAATGAAAAAATTTATGTCGCAGCCTCCTGGTTTTGAGGTACAGGACCAAAATGAAAAATACTGCCGTTTACACTGAGCTATCTATGGCCTGAAGCAAAGTGGTCGGCAGTGGTTTTTCAAGGTACATAATACTTTACTAGAAATGGGCTTCAATAAATTCGAATGGGGGAATTGTGCATATATTTTTAAAGATTATTTAATTTTAATTTTGTATGTAGATGACTTCGTTATTTTTGGTAAAAATCAAAATGTAATAAACAGTGCTTTGGATAAACTGAAAGGCCATTTTGATATTAAAGTCTTGGGGAGAACTCGTACATTATTAGGTGTCGAATTTGAAGAAAATGGTGGTAAAGTCTGGCTACACCAACGCTCCTACATTGCGGAAGTAAATGAGCGATTTAGCCATTTTAAAATACCCATATCTTCTCTCCCAATAGCAAAAGGCTCAGTTTACTCCAAGAAATTCTGCCCAACTACACAAGAGGAAATCAGTGAAATGTCTAAATTGCCGTACCGAAGTATTTTAGGTTGCCTATCATTTATTTCTAATAGAACTAGACCTGATATCGCATATGCGGTAAATATATTTAGTCAATTTCAGTCGAACCCTGGCATGTCACACTGGGACGGACTGTTGAGACTTTTAGGGTATACAGTACATACAGCTCACTATAAGTTGGAATTACTATGTGAACACCCCCAACTTGTTGTTTACTCTGATGCTGATTTTGCCGCTAACCGGGATGACCGAACATCTCTCGGAGGCCAGTTAGTTTTATTAGGAAGGTCCCCCATAGGTTGGCAAACATTTAAGGAAAAGAGTGTGAGTTTGTCAACTATGGAAGCAGAATTCGTGTCAATGACGGAGGCGGTGAAAGAAATAGTTTGGTTTGACGGCATCTTAAATGAGTGTTATAATAGGCGAGTTATTAAAGGTGAGCAACCTATACCAATTTTATATGCTGATAATCAGGCCGCAATAGATTTCATAAAATCGCCCATTGAGAATTACAGATCGAAACACATAGACGTAAAATTATTTTTTATTCGAGACCTGTACAATACACAAAAATTTCACATACGTTTTGTGGGCAGTAAATCTAACTTATCAGACGTTTTCACAAAACCGTTAACCAAAAATGACTTACAAAGGTTCATTACAAACGTCTTTAACAAAAATTAAAATGAAAAATGTCCCTGTTTAAAAGAAATAGGTGGGGGTAGTACTCAAATTAGTTTTGAGCTCTATTTTTTTGTAATTTGCATAGTGTCTCTTTCTAAGTGTTTTTGCACTGTGTTTATTTGAAATTACAAGGTAACTTTTAAAAATGTTTCAGCATAATGTTTATTCATTGTAAGAGTAAAAGTGTTTATACATTTTGCAGAGTAGTTATTTGAATATAATCATTTTTAATATTCTCTTGTTTGCAAAAGTGTTTATACTCTGAAGATTTATGCATTTATCTGTACTATGTGTAAGTGCAAAGTGTGAAAGTTGCATGAATCGGGGCCCCGTATGTGTGTTCTGTACATAGTGAATGCTTAAGTGTTTTGTATATAATGTGCAGTCGTGTTGCAACTTATTCTGTACGTATAATTGCATTTATTATAGGGTATACTGTGTGAAAAACCTTGTATTGATGATTTTTGTGACTTTCCAGTTCACTTAATATACTAATGGACTTTGAGAAATTCCATTACTTTCTTTGAACATAGCAGTCTGTATAACGGATGCTGTAGGTTTTCCTGTCTTAAAAGGTTTCTTTTTCTCTGTACATACAATCAGGTGAAAAAGAGGGGGGGCTATGTTGGCCCAGAATTTTCAAATGCTAACTGTTCAACTTAACTTTGTTCAACTTAATTTAAATAGTAATTATCATTCAAATACCTGTGTAGTTATAACTTAATTCTTTTTCACCTTCCTTAGTTTCAAACCCCTTTTAAATGCTTACGTAAGCACTTTGAGATAAACAATTATTCCTCCAGCACACTCAGACATCGGCGAATCCACCATGTTGTTGCGTCATGATCGGAGCCGGCAGGCACGTGTACGCTGGAGTGACGTCATAGAGCAACCTGATTGGCTACTGCTTACCGCCGCTTCACCACTCGATCGGAGTGGGCGTTACCCGTATCAGTCCGCGGCAGAATCATTTAAAAGTAGCGGTCTTACGTGCCAGCTTCAGTTTAGAGTTTTTCGTTTTAGTGTAGCACTATCCAGGTTTAATACTGTGAGCCAAGAAGGCTACCTCTGCCCAGGAAGGGCATTACTTTTATTTTTAGCAGCTTTTGATCTTTGAGGAAAGTTTATTTTAGCTATTATACAGTATTTTAGATATTATACAGTATTTCAAGCAGTTATAAAGTTATCAATTATAAGGATGTGGATTCAAAGAAATTGCATATTTTTATCAATATCCCCCGGCATCCTACAAATCAAAGTGTCAACCTCCTATTCAACTTAATTTGCAGATTGTGCTGCTGCCATGATCTCCTTTTGTTTTTGAATGAAGAATTAGTAAGATAAATGATTTCTTAAATTACATCAATTTACTTACCTAGTCATTTTTTATCTGTTATTGTTTTTTTTTGTTAATTGTTAAATAAAATTAATGTTTGTTATAAATTTAAAGTCTGGTTATTTGAAATCTTTAAAGTAATTTTTTTCAGCATTACAAATTTAAAATCATAGGTATCCGGGAAAGATCAGCAAACGCTACCACTGCAAGTTATTATGACTCTGCTAAATTAAATTTAAAATTATGGTGATAGAAATTTTTTTACTTAAACCCTAGTGGGTATCTCAGAACCCTTTTTCAATTCAACAACGCTCTAGAATGCCTTATAAAGTCGTCTACTCAGCATTTCTCCCTTAACAGATAGATCTAGTGTGCTTTGCTTTAACAAAATATGAACAAGATGAAATGTTCCAATCTATCATTCTTATTCATAAACTGCAGCAGTGGCGGCTCGTGATGAAAAAAATAGGTGAAGAGCTTGATACCGAAACATTATGAAAAACACCTGATGCAGCCATTAAGCATGGTAATTAGGCGATGGCACAGCCTTTCTGCGGAAGAAATTTTTAATTTTTCAGCGATCCTATAAAATGTCGACCGGCCAGTGGCCTACCGCATAGCGCTTTGAAGACGGAAGGTGCCTGGTTCAAAACCAGGTCACGTCCGCCGACCTAATCGTTCGGAGTTTTCCGTGGTTTCCTCGGAAATTTAGAGTACCCCGTAGTACGAGGATTAGGACCCCGTAGAAAGACCCCCCCCACAAAGGGCATCCCACTCATAGGCCTAGATCCCTTATGCAAATAATTGTCATTAATCCCACAACAATAACAAACTTTTAAATGTCCTTTGGAAATGATGTGCACCCCCTCTCTCCATAATGTTCAAAGATCGCGTTATATTTAAAATGTCTCAAAAATTTTTTTTGCTCCATACAGAATGCTTTTTACTAAAGAGTAAGCAAGGCCAATAAAATAACTTTTGTAAAATATAGGAGAACTGTACAGCCATTTGTAACTCGTAAACTAGCTATGTTTGAAACGAGCAGTGTAAGATTTACTACTCTTCTTGAGGTATTTCTTCGCATTCATTCCTAATGCCGCCATTGGTCGACCACGAGAAAGAACATCTCTTTCCACTGACTAAACGGGATTTGTAATACATTACAGACTAAACCATTTACAGGAAACATAATGAAGGTGAATAAACAGAAAAGAAACTGATTATTATTGTCATTAAAATTAACACAAGAAGAAATTCTAAAATTTTCAAAAGACCGCAGTAAAAATCTCATTTGCCAAAATCTCAAAGAAATCACGTGGTTTCATTTTCCTACACAAATTTGTTCTTGAGATGCACTGGGCTGGGTTTTCTTTCACTTGAAGAGGCAGACCGTTTTCTGAGGGATCTCTTCACCTGATAGAAAGTAAAGCTGTAAACCTGAATGGAGCATCTGAGGTTTCCATGGCAACCCCCCAATAACTGCAGTAGAAGAGATAATTTTTCATTAGCACTTCACAACTCACTTTCTCAAAACCCGCGTACCACGTGACTCTAACAATCGACCAATCATGACACAAGTTTATGCAACCCTTTCTTTGGCAGTGACAAGGAAGGGGTGGGGAAGGGAGTTTGGCTTCACTGCTAGTAAGAATATGTTTTAGCACATAGTCTTATGGCAATTGGGCTTTCTTTGGAATTTTAAATGTATTCTTACAGAATAAATTTGAAAAAGGATTATTGCTTGCTTACGTTAAACAATTTTTTGTTACTTACAATACTTGGTGAAGAGGCACTTCACCTACTTCACCTGAAAAGCCGCCACTGAACTGCAGATGTTTCAATCTTCTTACATTCATCGTATAGCCGAGAGAGAACTGCATGATACTGAGGATAGTACTTTTAAAAAAGTAATAACACCTTCTAACGCCTTAATCTTAGAATGTAAGGGGCGGCAAACTGAAGCTCCGCCCCGGGTGCCAATAACCCTCGTTACGCCACTGTATAGGGAGGCAAGCACTTTGTTATATGCACAGTATTTTAACACTAGAAGCGCCAGAGCAGTCATTTTGACTGTTTTCACCATTTTAGCTTGGACTCCTAAAAGACCGTTTACTTTAGGAAGTCATAATTTTTTGAATTCTCCTAAAAAACCTTCAAAATTATTGGTACCAAATATGCATTGAATGAAAATAAAATTAATGGAAATATTTTTATGTATACCTAGAAGCGCCACGAGCAGTCAAATTGACTGCTAGTGAAATTCAGTTTATTCATCGTACTCTATGACGCAGAAAAAATCTTATCATGAAGAAACATTTCCCCTACATATTCCTTTCATTCACTATTTCTCTAATCCATGAAATACTTGTCATTTTCCGCCCCCTTCCCCAGCCCCCCTCCATTTAAAAAAAATCAATGTCCCGTAATCGTTTGAGATATCATGGAAAATCCAAGATTTGATTTGTTGTCAAACAGGAGTCAACGTTTAGAAACTGATAAGTTTGCTATATGTTTTCAGACATCTGAATCAAATTTATAGAAAACTGTGCTCTTTCTAATAAGCCAGGAGAAAACCTGGTGTTGGATGAACAACTATTTCCATCCAAAGTTAGGTGCAAGTTTATTCAATGTATTCCGAATAAACCAGATAAATTTGGTATAAAATTTTGGATGCTAGTTAATGTTGACTCGAAGTTTATGTGCAATGCTTTCCCATACCTTGGAAAGGATAACGCAAGAAATGAAAATGAAAGCCTTCCTGAAAATATAGAAATGCGTCTTCTGAGCCCTTATCTGAATACAGGTACAGAGCTGCCAAGTCTCCGGCTTTCTTCGGGAGATTTCCCACCACAAATTTTTACTTACAAATTTACACTTAAAATAAGTCCAAATATTTAATCCAAAATAAAACTGTCTAAAAATTGCGGTGATAAATCTCCCGGAAAAAGCCGGAGACTTGGCAGCTCTGCAGGTAGAAATGTGACAGTGGGCAACTATTTTTCCTCGCTTTCATTAGCTAAAAAACTTAAAATGAAGAATACAAGTTTTGTGGGGACAGTAAGAAGATATCGAAAAGAAATTCCACATGAGATCAGGAAATCAAAAACTCAGCTTCACGAAACAGTTGTACTGAAAAATGGAGACACTACTCTGACAGTCTATCAGGGTAAAAAGAATAAAAATGTCCTGCTTCTAAGTACCTTGCATACAGATGTAAATGTAGAGTCACAAACTGTGAAAAAACTTCCAGAAACAGTAGAATTCTACAACAAAACCAAATGTGGAGTCGACATTATTGACCAAATGACACGTAAATATTCTGTGCTGGCTGCTTCCCGTAGATGGCCCGTGCATATTTTCTATAATATGTTGGACAAGGGCGGATTAAAGGGAGGGGTGGAGGGGGCGACCGCCCCCCCCCCCCCCCCCGACAAAAAAGAAATTAATGTAAAAGATCCTATTTTACTTCCATAAAATGGATGTATATGTCAATCTTCAAACTAACCGCCCCCACCGACAAGCTAACCATCCCACCCGACAAACTTCCAATAATCCGCCATTGATGTTGGTTTTGGCAGGAACTAATGCCTGCATTATCTACCGAGAAACGAGTGGTAAATCTGTAATAAGACATAACTTTCTTTTTCAATTGGCAGAAGAATTGAGAGCGAGTCATTTGAAGAAAAAGACAAGTGCACAACTGCCCTCAGAAATTTTGAACACTACTAACAAACTCTCAAAAATGAGACGGCAGTGCCAAATTGGATTTTGTAATATCAACAAAACAAGTGATATGTGGCAGAAATGTTCACATTTCATATGTGGTAAATCCACTTCCAGCATCGAAAAAATTCTAATATGTAACAATTGCATCTAATATGTAGAATAGCATTAAAATAAGTTTTATTAAAAAATAAATAAAAATATTTTTTTATAAATACATGCTACAAAAAATAACATTTTATTCTTTAAAAAAGCTTTTAAAAATACCATAAACTTTTTGTCTTTAAACAAATGTACAAAATTCTTTGAGCAGTCAATTTGACTGCTGCTGGCGCTTCTAGGTATAAAGAAAGTGCGGCGCTTCTAGTGTTAAATGTTATTTATGCCTTAGCATTATGTTCTGATTAAATATTTCGTTATACGGAGACATTCGTTGTAGGGAGATTTTGTTACAGGGAGATTCTACGGTACATATATTTTTTCTCTCATCAAAACATTCCTTGTTTCAATTTCATTATTATTACTAATATTTTGTATCATATTCATTCATATTTAAACCTGCCATCTTCAGTGAAATTTTTTCTTTACTATTTTACATTTTTAAAAGCTATTGAAAAATAATTTAAATTTAAAATGAGAATCAATTTTTTCTTTACTGTTATGGTATTGGAGGCTTAAACAAAAATATACTAAAGGGAAAATATTAGTTCTCAAGACGGATGGAAAAAGATTGAAATTGGGATGCTGGTGCATACTCAACAAAATTTTTCATACCCAGAATTTCAATGAACAAGCAGCTGATTTAGTTGATTCTTTCAGGGGGGAGGGGGAGCTGACAATTAAGTTATCTTAAGATAAACAGAACTGCTGGAAAATTTCATGAATGATATATTTTAAGAGATTATTTTTTAAAACAAAATATAAAATCACACCCCACTAAAACAAAAAGTGCTTTAAAATTCATTAAAAAGCCTTTCACATAAGAGTTTCACATAAAATCGTTGGAAAAGCATAAAAAAATAGAAAAAAATAATTGGAGTTTCACGTAAAATCATCATAATCAGTGAAAAGGATATACTTTAAACTGAAAGAATACAAATTGGCATGTATGAATTGTCAGTGATTTTACTCTATGTGTTGAATATTCAAAAGTGCAATGGAATTTGTATTCTAAAATATTAAATTTTTTTCATTTAATGAAATCTCCTACTCGTTGCAAAAGTTGTGTAAGAACGTCATTATGCTTATTTCAAGAAGAACACGCAAATTCCAAGGTTTGTAATTGGGGGGAAAAAACAGGAATCTATCGACTTACCATAGATTCCCGTGTTTTTTCTGTTGTTTTTTTTTTTTTTTTTTTTTTTTCAATTACCAGCAATTAAGTAATCTTAAAATTAAGAAAATCATGGAAAAATCTCATGAATAGTTAATTTCAAGAGATTATTTTTTAAAGCAAAATATGGGTCGTGATTTACTAAAATAAAAATTAAAAAAAAATTCATTGAAAAGCATAAAAAACAGAAGATTTGCATAAAATTGATTAAAAAATGGGCTTTTCCCGTAAAATCTAAAAAACGGGTGTTTCCCGTGAAAGCATAAACTTTAAGCTAAAAGCGTAAAAATTGGCAAGTATGAATAAGTATATTTAAGCTGTCTTAATGATTTTATTCTTTCTTCATGCCTTGAAAATTTGAAAGTGTGGTGGAATAAAATAACAAGTTTTTTCATTTCATAAAATCTACACTTATACAAAAAAAATTTAAGACCATTATACTTTATTTCAACAAAAACATGAGAAATTCAAGTTTTTTAATCCCAAAATGACAGGAATCAATCAGTTTGCCAACAAATTTTCCAAAATCCTGCAATTTTTCTCAATAGGTATGCAGAGACCTCCAACTAGTGGAGGGCAACGTGCCCCCAGGTATTGTGCTCTCTCATCAAAATAGAAAGAAGGGGGTAGACGTAAGAGGCAAAAAGTCTTAATATTTATTGTTATGTAGTAGTTTTAATTACATCAATGCAACTCAAAACACTTCAGGGATCGCAAAGAATTTGCTCCAGTCCCCTTGCCCAAATTTTGAATTTCCCAATTGATTAATTCAAATTAATCTCAAAGGCTCTGCAACCGGACATTTTTGGACTGTCAATTGGGCTTTTGATGCGCGTGTAGTACAGTGAAAAAAAACATCTCAGGGGCACGTGCAGGTGACTAAAGACTTGCATTCTCGCATTCTCCGATTTCAATGTTGTAGAGCGGCTGCAAAACAGACACAAATTTTGTTTGTATCAACAGTTTCCTCCTCTATCTCCTCTAAAATTGTTCTACAGCAGAGCTGTTGCCAATTTGACCATGTTCTTCTTTGGTGCAGACGCTGACTGAAAATTCTGTATTTTCAAGAATAATTCCCCAACGTGAAAAAATTAAAGTATGTTTCCCAACTGCTGGACACCCTGCGAAATCTGATTTTCAAATTAGTCTCCTGGAGTTTGGTACAAGTAGCCAAAAACTTGAAAATAGTATGAAAATGACGTTTTTCATTCAAAAAAGTCACCCAAGTCGCCTTATCTTTAAATTAGTAGCAAAAGTCGCCTTTTTAGTAACCAGTGGACACCCTGCATACAGATGTATGTTACTAACAGCCTGTTTATCCAGCCCTCTTGTACAGTATGTCGTAAAAGTTCCTGTACTCCAACTTAGCAAACTCATTGTCCATGACTTTTTATTAGATTTTATTGTCTGCATATTATTGCATCAAATCTTTATTTTTTATTGTTTAGTTCTTTTTGTACTCAAGTTGTGCAAGAATGAAGTTCTGTGTCATTTTGTTCTTCACAGTAAAATGAATTTATCACACAATCAGAGAATTGTGCTCGATGTGATAGATATGCTGAACACAAATCATATGAAACATGCAAAGATGTTTAACTAAATAAATATCTAAATAATATCCATATGTTGTCTGTATGAAAACTTTTAGGACACTCTAGCTCTGTATAAATATCTCAGGAGAGGAGAGAGAAGATTGATTAGTGAAAGAAGTCATAATGGTTTATACTATCATAAAATTCTTAATATATATACAGTCGAGAGCCAAAAATCCGCCGACCTAAAATCTGTAAACGTCCGAAATTCACACACCTTCTCTGATGTAAATAATGAAATTCAAAATCATCTGCCAGTGATGAAATTGTTCAAAAGTGTCTTGAATCCAGATAAATATGATTCTGATGATGAAAACTTGGGTAATAATAAAATCCATTTGATTAAAATTTAAAGTTAGGAGAAGAATACCTTAAATTTTTAGAACAGTTCTGTAACAAAACAAGAATTAATGATAATATACAATTTGCAAAAATTAATAAAGAAAAGAAAGGGGGGGGGGAAAAGAAACTGAAAGTTTCTTTCAGTTTCTTTTTTAAATAATAATATTTTAAAATAAAAATAATTATATTAATTAATAATTAATATAATTATTTTTATTTTAAAATAAATCACCATACCAATAATTAATAATTAATTTTTAAAAAATAATATTTTAAAATAAATCACCATGGAACATGCTTTCAAAATTAGAAAAAGGAAATTTTGAAACCATTTGCTTCACTAGTCTTCATGCATTTTTTTGTATTTAATGTGAAAATATAAGTGAAATACTTTTGTCTGTTTTTATTTCATTGTAATTGTACTCTACTTTTTTAAATTAGAAATGTAATGATTTATCTTTTATGGCCCAAAATATGCAAAATCCTAAAATCCACACAAGCCATGATCCAAAGCTGTGCAGATTTCTGGCTTTCTACTGTATATGTTTTTCTTTTTTTTTCTTAGAAAACAAAAACAAAAACTTTGAATTTTATTGTTTTTCTCACTTAACAGATTAACCATTTTATTAGGAAATTAAAAGATATGTATATCAGATCTCAGAATAGCCTTTTGGGTTATGACAAAAATAAGCCTCATTGATTATGGAAAATTGAATACATTCTTAAAATACAAAATATATATTCTACATGTGTGTTAAAAAAATAAGAATTTCCATTTTTCAGGAATTTTTTTTTTTTAATTTCTTTTCATCAGTGCTTTCTGAATTTTCCTCATTGCAAACCCTTTTAAAATTCAAAAGAATTAACGAACTCCTTTTATAGCCATTGTGCACCGGTTATATTTCTTTATACCCTCTTTAGACCTTGCAAACCACCTTTTGGAAACCAATGTTTTATAT
The DNA here is from genome assembly GCA_038373885.1 of Cheiracanthium punctorium. NCBI lineage: Eukaryota > Metazoa > Arthropoda > Arachnida > Araneae > Cheiracanthiidae > Cheiracanthium > Cheiracanthium punctorium. The sequence continues at coordinate 180,186 of JAWZYV010006915.1, read as the reverse complement.
CAATTTTATTTCTTTCAAAACAGTCTCTATTACATATAGCATTTATACTTGTATCTTCCAATCTCAAATACACTTTTGGAATTCATTCTTCAGGATAGCTTTTAGGTCTTTCCGATGTACACATTTAACCCCTTGCCTGTTCAATTTTTTTTCGGGGTCAAAAAATGTCATTTTTTTTAATGCATATTTTGATATATATGCATTTTAAAAACATAATAACACTATTCTCATATAAGATTTCCTAAATCGTGTATATTGCTTCCATCTAGTGGGCAGAAAAGTAAATAAAATTGTTTGAAAACAAAACGAAATAATTCAGGATAGATTACATGAAAAATAAAAAATTTCCTACTGCTTGAGCTGCACTCCGGATAATCCAGAATGGAACATATTACCTGCCCGAGCTCAGCTCTGGCAAATCCAATAAGGGCTTAATCTCATCATATGGTTTAAAAAGTTTGCATCCCCCACCTCCAGTATTGATTCGTACAGAGTTGAATTTGTAGGTAGTTACGCTAGTTAATAGCAGTATGTATACAGGATGTCCCAAAAATAGCACCCAAACTCTGCACAGCCAGATTCCTTGTTGGAAGAACATAAAAATTGCCCAAAGAACTGAACCTGTACGATCCATAGTTTACAAGAAAAATACGAAAAACAAAGCATGATGGCATGTCCAGTACAAGCAAAAAACACTTTATTTAACACAATCAACAACAACATTTGAAAATATTTAAGGCAGATGTTCAAAGTGTCCACTGTGCATATTGAGGCAGGCTTGAGCGCGCCAAGGAATGGATGCATGTACACGTCGCAGCCAGTGGTGTAGTCGAGGGGGGACGCCGTCCCCCCACTTTTTCATTTTGACTTATGCATACCCCCACCTTTTTTTCAGAGGGGACGCTGATTTTGCGTGTTTTTAAAAAACTAACTTAATGTAAATTTTCCTTTTGTCATTCTACATCGGAATGAAAATCAAAAAGGACGATTTGGACCACCTAAGTGGACCTTAAGATTACTCACTTACAAATCTTTTGTAAATACTACACAATGTAAATATATCCATCATCATAGAACACTAGGAAATGCAATCCCGATCCTGCAGGATCCTGCACAAATATTTGCGGGACTAGTCCCGTGGGATTAAGATCCTAATCCCGCAGGATTGATACCGAGAAATAAATTCTTTTTTATTAAAATTTCATGCCGCTTTACTGACCAATAGACCGAAAATTTATGAATATTCATGTCTTTCATCTAACAATAAACGAATCTATAATTACAAATTTTAATTTAAAGTTTTATTTTTTTAAATTATCTTCCAATGGGGGTCTGGATCAAACATCTAAATCTAAACACCGTAATCTAAGTTTTTCGAAAACTTCCCAAATCCAAGTGAACTGAAATATTTCATATTAATTCATCTCTTAGCGAACAATCATGAATTAATTATAAAAAGTTTTCATTTTAGTTATTAATTTTTTTAATTCACACTTTTAATTATTTTACTAAAATTAAATCTAGACTAGGAAATGATTCATTGGATTTGCTCGATTTTGTACGTTCTTTTTCAGCAACTAAGAAAATAACGTAAGTATGTGAATGTATTTTTCTGTAAATTCCTCAATTTTAGAAACTAACATAACTAATACTAATATATTACGACATAACTTACTGTATTATTCTGAAAATCATGATTATAATTTTCATATTTCTGTAAGTTATTGTATAAATTCTCATAAGATTAATTATTATTATTAAAGTTAAGCTTCATAGTGCTTAAAATCTTACTTTTTTTACCTTTCTCTGTTGAAATGAAGCCGTAGCTAAATGAAATGTCAATCCCACGGGATCAATAAATCTCAATCCCGAAATCCCGCAAGGCGAAAAACAGTGCGGGATTGCATTCTCTATAGAACGCACTTTCGGTCAAAGAGTCAAAAAGAGTAAAAGGGGGAAGATTGATTTAAATGAAACAGTAATGAACCATGTAAATGTGAATAAATTTTTTTTAAATTATAACTTTTTAAATCCTGCCTAGAAATTGCATGCTTTAAAATCACAACATATATTTTGTGAGAAAAGTGAGATTGATTTTCAGGCAATTTATTTCTAAAAACCTGAGCACAAGCAAGGTAGTACAGCAACTTTAAAATTCGATTTCAAAGCTTCAGTGCTCCACGTATTATCCTCCTTTCCCCCTATATATATATATATACTGTTTCAGAAAAGGATGCGTACATTTGGGTTGAATTTCTTCTAAAAATGATATCAACCCCCCCCCCCCCCTCTTTTTTTAGGACTACACCACTGGTCGCAGCATCGTGGTGTCCACCAAAGTACAAACAGCATGTAGACAAGCAGCTAAGTCCGTTTGTGTTGTCACTACGTCTCAATAGACCAATTCCTTAAGACGACCCCATAGATAAAAAAATCCAATGGTGTAAGATCTGGCAATCGTGTCAGCCATAAAACAGGACAACCCCCCCCGTGCGATCCAGCAGCCTGGGTATGTCATATCCAGCCAATCGTGGACAGGAGCATAGAAATGCACCAGTGCCCCATCATGCTGAAACCAAAGGCTGCTGACATTATTTCATCGAAGAACTCTGTTAAGACATCATTGAGAAATACCAAGGAGGACTGTCCCGAGAGTTTTTCAGTCAACAGGTATGGTCCAAGCAGGCGATTCCCGAGTATTCCAACCCACACATTTACAGACCAGCTTTGCTGATGTGCCTGTGGCCGGATTGCATGCAGATTGACGTGGGACTACATATGGCTGTTGTGGTGGTTGAATACTCCATCACGAGTAAAACATGTTTCATCGGTCCACAGGATATGTGCAATGAAACCATTATCTGTATTTTGTTGCTGCAACAGCCATTAAAGTCCATGCGTTTCTGGAAGTCATCTGGTTGGAGACCTTGCATGAATGTGTACCAAAATGGATTCAGCCCCTCTGACCATAAGAGCCTGTGCACACTACTTTTACTCGAATGCAGTTGCCTGGCTAGTGCACACATACTGACCTGTGACATTGTCTACCTGCCGCTGTATTGCATCTGTCTGTGTTACCGTCGGGGCACTCTGCGGTCTTCCAACATCATGACGACTGTCTCTCGGCTAGACATTTCCTGTATTCCACAGTCTGCCTTCCAGCCTGCGGATTACTTTGGCATCAGGAGGGCGGCATGACAGGTATCGATGGGCATAGTCCCTAGCTGTTTGTAAGGCATTCCCCTTACGTTCGCCGTACATCAAATACATGTCGCAATATACCCAAAAGGAATACATAATCACCATGTCAAGAATACTGGTAGCTGACAGGTGCTGCCTTTTAAATACTAGTTCAATCGCAAATAGTGTTTTTTGCTTGCACCGGACATGACATCATGCTTTGTTTTTTCATATTTTTCTCGTAAACTATGGATTGTACAGGTACAGTTGTTTAGGCAATTTTTATGTACTTCCAACGAGGAATATGGCTGTGCAAAGTTAGGGTGCTTTTTTTGGGACACCTGGTATATATATGTATGTTAGATACCATATTGATCATTTTTTTCCAGTGGCAAAAGCTCATGGTGCACTGCACTAACAAAACTGCATCTGCACTAGTAAAATCAATCAACACAATAAGCATAATCTTCACGTTCAACATTAGAAAATCATAGATAACCTTTTTGGCAGTTGACATTAGATTAAACTTGATTTAGCCCAATTGCATAGCCAGGATTTTATTTCGGTGGGGGGGGGGGGGGGTGTTTATCAAATCGTAAGCTAAAGTTTAATTGTAAGCTAAATATCAAATTGTAAGCTAAGTAAAGGGTCACATTTCGGGGGGGGGGCTGCAGCCCCCTCAGCCCTCATTGTAAAATTTAACCTCTGTACATTTGTAAATAAAATTTTTATGAGGTAGATTATCTTATTTATAGAATAATCCACATAATGAAGGCTTTAATGATGTCATTTCTCAGCTTTGATTATTTGATATTGCTTGTAAAGTATTGGTTTTCAACTGATGGTTTGGAAACCCATGGCAGCTTGCAAGTTGTTTACAAAAATAATATACTAGTACACGGGTTTTGGGAGTTTCTTGAACATGCTCTAGGCGGTAGGCTGCTGAGCTAGCAAACTCTCCAACTACTACTTCCACTTTTTGTTTTTCTTGTGTTTCGACCAGCAACGGGGCATTGCTGTTTTCAAGCGGCTGTTTAAAGTTTATCGGTGGTACAGAGCTTGTGTCACTGCTTCTCTGGAGCTAATTTAGCATTGCGGTGTGTCGGGGGGCCGTCTTTTCAACGTCTGGTCCAGGTATTTATTGTTTTAATACTTCTTTTGCTGGGTTGACTTGAGGATTCTCTTCACTTGGTTTTCTCCTCCAGAGTTCCCCCTAAGTGGGGAGGAGTGTCATGGCACACTCACAATTTACCATTGACAACCCGCCCTTAGCTAGCGCAGCAAGTATGGAAGTTGATAATTATGATAACCCAAACTATTTTTGCGGAACGATTGATGAAGCCTCTGCTTTAAGAAAAGCAGCTGAGAATGCCGGAATTGACTTTAACATCTTTTTGACAAGCACTAACACCCAATTCGTCCCCAAAAAGGACCCCAGAACTGTTTACACGGAAATAAAAAAAACAAGTACCAAATTTTGATAAAATAAAAAACTTATGATATACTCGAAACGGAGCCATACTAATACAAACAACTGACGTGGATTGTGCAGAAAACGTGGCGAATATACAATCTTTCTTAAACGTACCAGTCACCAGTAGGATAATGTGGACAAACATCACTTCCCGATTCCTCTTATTTGACATTCCCACCGACGTTAAGTTAAGTGAACTAATAAATGATCTCGAACTCTCAAATAAAATTTCCATCCTAGAAGCGCGCCGGTTTCTGAAAAGAGGCAGCCGCAGCGAATATGCCCCGGTCCTCATTGTTAGAAAAAAAAAAAAAAAAAAAAAAAAAAGCTATTTCTTTACTTACCTTTTATTTCCATGACTTTTTATCTCTAAATTTGCTAAAGTGAAAAAACGAAACTTTTGTAAACTCCTTTAAAAGTTTTCTAAGTGAAAACGTAACTTCGTTAGCATTGAAAATGGCAGTGTAAACATCGTCATGTCTTTAATGCCGTAATAAAAAAGTTTACATTTCTCGCTGATAGATGACGCTGTTCCTAATTTGCATAAAATAAGAACTCTTTTTTCCCCTATGCAAATATCCATCGTAGTCCCGCACTAACTGGCAGATATAAAAAGGGCATCACAAGTTAACCTTTCAGAGAGAGTCCTTGGTCTGTCTCTCCGAAAGTTCAGCCACTACTACAGTGTTGTGTGTGTAAACAACCGATGTGATTCAAATAGAACCGGATCAGGGATCCGTCCTGCTGTATCCAGATGATTCAATGTGAAGTGTTTGTGAATCTGAATAGATCGCCGCTGGCGACTTGTCTTCCAGAAAGCTTGTTTTTATTTGTGCTAGTAAGTGGATGCTGCTTAATGTATTGTGTCTTCATCATGTGCACTGTGTAAGCCTACCATAGTCATCTTGTTTTCAATAAACTACAGAAAAGGTACCTACTTTGTCTTCCTTGTTTAGACACATATTCAAACCAAAAACTTCTACTGTGCAACTCAAGTTAAATGAGTTTCAACTCTGCCTAAAATTTACAAAATTTATCTTACAGACAAAAATCCAGTAACTATTAAATTTCAGCCAACAATTTTACCAATTTGTAATTTAACTTGTCTGTTGAATAGCTTAATTTATAATATAATTAGTTAATTTCTTTCACTCATCACTATATTAGGAACTGTATTACCACCTGAAATTAAACTCTGGCTCACCATACAAAAAATAACTATGTTTATAGACCGTCCCCGACAATGTCGCCAATGCCAAAAATACGACCATACCGAATCAAAATGTAAAAACGAGCACATCTGCCTCAACTGCGGCAAAAGCCCCTCCGACGCGTGTCTCGAGGAACCCAACTGTTCAACTGCCAGCAAGCCCACCGGGCGGACTATAGCCAGTGCCCAAGCAGACTCAAAGAAGCAGAGTTCCTGCAGTTCAATTGTACCAATTTTCTAACTTTCTCCGAAGCCAGGCGACAATATCGACAACATAAGACACCGAAGTCCTACGCCAAATTCACCAGCACTCCCCAACCGGAAATCGACCGCATCACCAAAGATTTCGAACAGCGCACCAACAATGTCATTAAGTGTATGAACAACATACTACAAAAACATACGGACCGGATAATGCTAGCGCTAAACACTATTACCATCCAAATGCACCAAACATACAAAAGCCCGGGTGACCTGACTCCCCCCTCGGACAGCCTCCCCGCGCTGGGGTTGGCGCGTGGCCCGAAAGATAAGAAAGCACGCACGTCACTTAGAGATGGCTCCAACACCAGCCCCCCAGGTGGCCCCGGTCTCGGCGCTCTTGGGGCCAATGGAACTTAGAGGGGAAAAAAAAAAATTTCTTTTTCTGCCCGTTTTGCTCATTTTTTCCTGCTCGTGCTCGGTTCCCCTTTTTTCGGGCTGGACTTTGGCCATGTTTTCCTTCGTTGTCTCTCCTTTCCAGCTATGGCCTTTAGCTCATCTCCGTTTTCTGTTGTTCAGTGGAACTGCCGAAGCATCAAAAATAAAGAGGTCTGGCTGAAGCTCCCCCCCTTTTCTGATGCGGACGTCCTGCTCCTGCAGGAAACTTTTTTGAAAGACAATACTAGGTTTTACCACAGCGGTAAGGTTGTTTATCGCCAAGACAGGTCGTCCCGCCCGGGTGGCGGCCTCGCCATTGCGGTTTCGTCGCATCTCCCGTCCTTCCGCCTTCCGTGCACCTCGTCCTCTGGCAACAATGAAATCCTAGCAGTCTCAGTCCACTTTCCTAACATTAAGCTAAATATCATTAACTTGTACTCGAGTCATGGCCATGTGGTACGGGATCTACGCACTATCTGCTCCTCCCTCGAAGGTCCAAGCTTTATACTCGGTGATTTCAATCTCCATCACCCGTGGTGGGGCTCTCCTACCTCCACTCCAGTGAGTGAGGAATTCTGCCAGTGGCTCTCTGGCAGCCCCTTTGTATTGCTGAACTACTCGTCCCCAACCCATGTTTCTCCAAATGGCTCTTCCTCGCTCATCGACCTGTCCCTCTGCTCTCTGGACATCTATGACCTTCTCTCTCTTCAGATATGCAACGACCTGTTTGACAGCGATCATTTCCCCATCCAACTCTGGATTTCTAGCCTCCCAACGTCTCCCTCCCCGCGGCCTTTGTACTGCTGGAATCAGATTTGCGGTCAGGTCAACGACGCCTTACAAAATCTCTCTGCCCTCCCTCTTTCAGATTTCCTGGATATCGTCTCTTCCAGCATTCGGGAGCATACTTATCATCCTTCAAACAGTCCGAACCGGTTTCCCACCTGGTGGACGGCTCGCTGCAAGAACCTCCGACGCCAGAAGAAATTTCTCCTCCGAAAATCTCGCACCCTGGTATCCATGGACTACTGGCGCAAGTACAAACGGCTGTCAGCAAAACTCAAAAAGGTTATTCGTGAAGCCAAGAGATCCTTCTGGCACCGCTCGTGCCGTGCATCGCATGATGGACACCTCCTTTTTACGATTTTCCACAAGTTCCGTTCTCGCCCTATTTCGCCCCCCTCCTCCCGCTTTCTGATTAAAGATGGCATTAATCTTATAGCTTCTGCCCAGGCCCAGGCAGAAATATTGGGGAAATATTTCAGTTACTCTGACCAACATGAACCTCTACCCATTGACTACGGTGGCCTGGAAACAGACCCCCTAAACCTGCCCTTCTCTATCAAGGAATTACAACAAGCGATTCACTCCACCAAAGTCACCACGCCGGGAGCTGACAAAATATCCGCTCGCCTTTTCAAGGGCTTAAATCCGCATTCCCTAAAACTCTTACTCGAGCTATACAATTTTATCTGGGACACACGCGAAATCCCCTCTGCCTGGCGAACTTCTCGGATCCTGCCGATCCTTAAACCTGAGAGGCCAGCCGACGCTGCTACGTCTTACCGTCCCATCGCCCTGACGGCGGTAATGTGCAAAATTCAAGAACGCATGATCTGCCAGCGACTTCACCACTTCCTACTCTCGCATCCCTCCGTGGATCCTCGCCACTTCGGTTTCCTGCAGTTCAGGGACAGCCAGACGGCGGTGACCAAACTGAACCTTGATCTCCACATGGCACGTAACAACAAGAAATACTTCCTTGGGGTCTCTTTGGACATACATGCGGCCTACGACTCAGTCTACATCGACGGCCTGATCTCCAAATGTGCCCAGCTACATATCAAGGGCCAGATCCATCGCTGGATACACAACTTCCTTCTGGAGCAGCACATTCAGGTGGCTTGGAGGGGCATGGTCTCCAGCCTGCACCCCCTCTCCAAAGGCCTCCCTCAGGGCAGCATAATCTCCCCCCTCTTGTTCACAATATATATGCACAACTTTTTTGAAGTCCTGGAACAGGGTGTTGACAGTATAGTGTACGCCGACGACATCTTCCTATACTGTGCAGACCACAACCTCGGTACCTGCGAACGGAAACTACAGCAGACCCTGTTGCGGATCGGCCAGTGGTGCCGATATTGGAAAATTTCCGTAAGCCCGGAAAAATGTCGGGCTGTTAACCTATCTCAAAGGTGTGGGGAAAGGCACGTGAATTTTTCTATACAGGGGGGTCTCATAGAATGGTCAAATTCTATAAAATATCTTGGCTTTCATTTCTCGAGACGTGGGTGTCTCCGCACTCACATCAACTATATAAAGAAAAAAGCGTTCCAACGGATTAACATCCTAAAAGTGCTCTCGTCTCGCCACTACGGGGCCCGCTCGGCGCACCTAGTGAAACTAGCCAGCAGCACTATTCGCAGCACTATTCGCAGCCTTTTGGACTACGGTGTCCCGGCTCTATTCTCCCAGTGTCCCTCTCTGATTAAGAGTCTGGAAGTCATACAAAATACTTCCCTACGTATCGCGCTTGGCCTCCCTAGGTGTGTCCCCAACCTCGTCCTGACTAAACATGCCAATTCCCTCAGTGTCAACAACAGGATCAAGGTTCTCACAACCGAATTTTGGATCAAGCACTTTTTCTTAGGACCATTGTCGCCCCTGCGATCTTTTCTTTTTGGGAATGATTATCAATCTCCGACGTCTCGCTTCCCCCTCCTCCCCGATCTAACTTGTCTCTTGGCAGACTACGAATGCAACGTCGATCATCTCATTCCAGCTGCCCCCTCCCCTTTCTTCTCTCTGGTCCCTTGGTCCGTGGTCACTGAAGACCTGACCTTCCAAAATAAACAGCTCTGTGTCCCCTCAGTTTCAAACCTTTTTAACGCTTTTTTCGATCCGCTCCGGGCGACCCATAATTTTATAGCGACCGATGCAAGTAAAACACACGACAGCACCGCCATTGGTGGTTGCACCCTACACCGGAAATTTCATTACACCCTCAATAACGTTAACTCCATCTTCACGGCGGAATCCCTAGCTCTCTGCTCCGCACTGGATGAACTTCTATGCAGCAACACCCCCACGATCATTCTCACCGACAGCTTGTCGGTTCTTACAGCTTTGTCCTCTTGCAACCACAAATCCCCTCACGTGATCCAGCGTCTCTATAAAAAGCTTACAGTGGCTTCTCAGATGGTTCCCAGCCTACAAATCTACTGGTCACCGGGGCATTTTCTTAAATGAACGGGCGGATGCTGCCGCTAGAGACACCCTGCCCTCTGACATACATCTAGAGTGGGTGGCTCCCAAAGACGTCACCGCAGCCATAACAAGGACTTTTCGCCAAAAAACCATGACACACTTCAGCACCAGCAAATACCTAGCAACACATGGAGAGATCCCGAGTGCCCACAACACGCTCTCATGGTTCCACAACAGGCACGAAGACGTGCTCTTCATGCGGCTGGTCTGCCGCATGCTACCCAACAAAGTCCTATATCACCGGTTCAACATCTCCCCAAACTGCCTCTGTGACACGTGCCGCACTCCCGAAACTATCGAACACATCCTCTTTTCCTGCAAGAAATATAGCACCTCCCGGTGCCCCCTACTTCGCACTTTGGAGCTGCCACCTTCCTTCTCCGGCCCTTTCCCCGTCTTCATTAGACATGCTATTGCCTCCATAACTACGCGCCGAGCTGTAATGCTCTTCCTGCGTCAGCTTTCTCTCTACTCTGCATAACGTCTCTCTTTTGGCCCTTTGGGTTGTTTTGCTCGCTTCTCTCCATCGCTTTCGCGGGGTTACCCCCTACCAGGTTCCTTCGGACGCCCCCCCGGCCTGGCTCTCGCTCCTCTCGCTGTGTCTCTTTGTCATCTTGCACGTCAGAAGTACTAAGAGCTTCGTAACAGTGGGTCTGGTACCACAGAACAAGTGAGATAACGGCTCTCCAGCCATAAATCTCCAAAAACCCGCCCCTCTTGAGGGGGGTCTTCAAACTTCAAATATACTAGTACACAGCCCAGCCACTATACAAGGAGTTTGCCAATATCTTTTGGATTTTTAAAGGGATTTACAAGGAGAAAAAGGTTGTGAACCACTGTTGTATAGTGGCCTTAATGGTTATTTGAATTCAAATTACTTTTTCTCATCCCTTGATTAAAGATTGTTTTCCAAGAGTTACTTTTTTAATGTAAAATCCTTCAAAGATGATGTGAATGTACTTTTTAAAAATAAAAGGGATACATCAAAATATTGCAAAAAGTGGGGGAGACACACACACACACACACACACACATATATATATATATATATATATATATATATATATATATATATATATATATAAGCATTTTAGCATTTTCCTAAAACTTTCAATCTCTTTTGAGAGTCTAAACCTTATATAGAATTAAATTTTATTTCCTCAACTAGGTGAAGTTCTACGAGGTGACAGAATAGTAAACACTCCTTATGAAGTAAGAATGGCAGTTGATCAACCATGCCAAGTTCTCTGTAATCATCCAATGAATCCTCTTAATTGGTCAATATCTGAATCAAAGTTAGTGGCTAGTAGAATTCAGCATCAGTACTATGTCCATTTGTAAGTTTGAAATATTTTTTTTAAATTGGATTTAAAATTTAACTAGTATTTTCCTGCTATTCATATTATGATCATAGCGAATGCACGTCAGTTTAAATCAGGCTCGGCGAGTTTTCAATTCAAGGCAGTTTTAACTAGGTTATAACCTTCACATCTGAAACTAAAAAAAAATTTCTTTTTCTTTAAGTTAATAGAAAACTAGCAATATTAACATTTATTTTATAAATTAAAATTATTCTAAAACGTTTTTAAATAAACTTGGAGACTAGATAAAAATTATTAATGTACTCATTTGAAAGGTGCAGTACACCCCCTCCCTCTTCTCCCCCCTCCCCCATAAAAAAAACTGAACCTAAGTGATAGCTTTGATTGTCCCAGAAATAAGTTATTTAGACTGTTTATGATTTTCTATTTTTGCATAACTTTTACCTTATTCAAGAGCCATGTATATATATTTAAATTATTTATGAAATTTTTTTCCCGATGTTTTCTTGAGCCTCAATTATTCTAGATTTGAAATCTCACTGCACTAATATGAAAATTGAGTAATTTAGCTATTGGTGACTGCATCCATGCTTGGCTATCCTGCTAGGGAAATTGAATACGACAGTTTACAGTAGATTGATTCATGAATTTCAAGTTTTTATTTTTTTAGCTCTCAACCCATAATATCATTCTACCTACTGATATATGAATTAGTTATTAATTTTGAATAAAAGCAATATTTTGCTTGTTTTCAGAAGCTTGTTTTTGAATGCTGTGTACAAGTTCTGCATTGAGGAACTGTTTATGATTTTCCTCGAGTATTTCCTTAGAATTTTAGCTTGTAAAAGTGTTTTATTTTGTGCGAGAAGCACACCATCTGTGGAAGTTTATGCATTAAGTGGGCTGTTATAAGCATGCTACTGGCAGTTAGTGGTTGTGAATTTTGTGCAGAAAATTTTGTTTAATGAAGTTCTAGCAGCAATAAAATTTGTGTTCCATCCTGAGAAGTGGACATTTTACTAGAACTTTCTACATACACTGCAGGTTGTTTCATTTGTTCCCTTTCAGAGACGCTGGTTTCATTTTCTCTTTATTTGCCACACTGACTGACAGAGCAAAAGAGCAAATTCTGCTGAGACATTAAAATGAAAGGAACTGATAGATTCAACCTTTTTTTTATTGCAAGCATGACTACTTAACTAAGTGTTTTTGGATTGTGCTACTTGTAACACATAGATCAATCGATTTAATTTTTTTTTTTAATTAAGTATTTTATACTTAATGTGGCTTGATTCATTATAAGTGATGTTATTCATTGGTCTATGCAGATTTTTATAAAGGATTAATGAAAGTATGTCTGGATTTTACTTCAGGTGGCGATATGTCTTACAATTAAGTATGCATGCCAAAACTCTTCAGAAGTAGATGCAATTTTTTGGTAGCTGTGACAAGATGATCACCAATAATAACAATATTATTACAACACGCAGTTGATCCTTCAAAACAATACCATTCAAGCACACCCCCCCCCCCAAATCTTCAAGGAAAATTGAGTTATTTATTGAGCGGGGGGTTAAACGGTAAAATAACCTTAGAGTACTGTAAAAAACCGTTCAAGTATGCCTGCCCCCCCGCCTTTAAGAAAAATTAGGTTTTTTGTATGAGGGAGTGTTAAAGTCGTAAAATATCCTTTAAAAATGACACAGTAGAGGAATGTTTTGTTCATATTAAATAACAACGATACTACTTTCATATTCATTTTAAAAGCAATCATCAGTTTTTGGAAGATGTGGTCGATACAAAATTCACCATTTCTCGCCTGGACGTTTTCTTAAGATTTCTAGAAGGAGTCAGGTTTTTTTTTTTTTCACAGATAAATTTAGCTCATTTAGTGCAAAGCGCATTTTTAAATGGCATCATCCATAATACATCCGCAGGTTGCACAATGCTTGTGCACCCTGCTAGTATTAATACACAGCGTTGGGCTATTTCCTTTTGGGTATCAGGCTTCATATGAATAGGAGCCCTATCCAAAATTGAAAGTCATCTCACGTCATCAACATTTTCTCTCTAAATGCGACTAAGTCATTCTTCTATTTGACTGCTTGTCATTCACCCTTTTGTGGAACATGTAATTTTAACATTTGCAGGAATTTTCAGTTGACTGTAAACACAAGCAGGAATCCGGCCAGTAGGCTCTTTCAGGATCATGAACGCCAGAAATTTATGACCTGACGTGGAACCTGCAAGTACTACAGTCAACCCTGTTTTCCTGCAGCCTGTATTTACAATGCAAATACTTTTTGTCCCCAGTAAAAGGAAGTAGATGAGGAATAATAGTAAGTAATGGGCATAAGGGGGCATTCATTCAATATTTTAAGAGAAAATGAACTTCATGTGAAAAGTAGGGGATGCTTAATCGAAGGGGGGGGGGCAATTTTGTGATATTTTACAGTATATTGATAATTGTTAATTAATTTGCATAATTTATTTTGATAAATAACCTAAACTCGATTTTATGTTAATAATTAACTGAAGTGGATGAAAAATTTAATATATAGTTTTTTTTTCATGAAGTTTTTCTTTTTATGCACTCAAAATTTGGCTGCAGACTATCTAATGCAGTGGACTTTAGATGCAAAATTACTGTAGCTCGAAATGCAGAATTTATATATGGAGTATACTTGTTTCCATCAGCTGGTAAATAAGCAATAAGTTTCAATTATTCTCAAATTATTTTGAATGTTATGTATGAATAAATCTAAGAAATGTAATCAAAAACTCAGTATATGCCAAGACAGATTTTGTTGACATTTTATTTATACAGGTTAATTGATAATTTGCCTTGTGCTACAAGATTTGATGTTGGAGAAAACCAAGCTCAGTATGAACACGGTTATAAGTTGGGCTTTGTAGAAAAAGGAATAGTAAGTATAGTTCTTCTGTTCTTTTTTCTATAAAAATAGCTTTGAAAATTTAAACTGAATGTTATATCAGAATACTTCTTGACATAACCATATACATAAATGTGTAATGTTTTTATTTTTTTTTATGAATAAAATGTATCTGTGTTCATTTACCTGTTAGATTGGGGATATTTTTGTAATGTTATAAAAATCCAAATTTATCAAATAGATTTTTAGCCTATTGTATGTGGTGATTTACTGTCTTTCTTGTATACTTAAACAATTATCTTAGAGCTTATCATTTGTATGAACTTTCATTGTATTATGATTTAAAACTATCTAAGTTATATTGAAAGTTTAAAAAAAGTTTTAATGAAATTTTTGAAAAAATGTGTACGACTTACAATTTATTTATTTTTTTTACTTTTTTCTAGCCATACATAAATAACCATTTGAAACTTATTTTAAAATATCACACTCAACCAGGGTAAGATTTTATTTACTGTTTCTTTTCCCTATTTAAAAACATACTGAAAAGTACTGTACTTTGTTTTAATCATAATATCTCTGTATTTTCTAATTTCTACAAAAGATGTTTTTATATTTGTTTATAGAATTATTGTTATATTGAGGCAAAAATTGGTGAAATTAAGGATATTAGTTTTTCAAAGGATCCTAGGAAGAAGGAATTCATTTTATTTTTACATGCTTCTCATTAAATAAAATATATCTCAGTACAACCATGGAAACTCTAAATCACTTGGATAGTAATTATTCTGAATTTTCAAATTGATTTTAAGGTTTTCTTTTTTATTTAAATTGACTATAATAAACAATGCCTTTAATGTAAAGAAATTATGCAATTAATCTTTTTAAGCATTTGGGGGAAATGTTTTATTTTAGATTTATGTACTATTCCTTTCTTCCATGTATGCTAAATAGCAATGGCTGATCCAGAAAAATTTTTGAGAAGGAGACACACAATTTTTTGTCCCCTTTATTTTAAAAAATGCATTTGAATTTACAAAATAAAATAATCTTTTGTAGTATAAACTTAGTATAGCGGGGGTACACGTGCCCCTGCACTCCCTCCTCTAACTCTGCCAATGGTAAGCAGATGTATAAAGCATATATTTAATTGATTTATCAATACACTAATCTGTACTAAATCTGTTTCGTTCACTTCTATCTTGGTGCACAATCTTGCTTCATTGTCATTATCAGTACCGGCTGTTGAGTGCTCCTATGAAGCCTGCTATCAACAGTTTCCATATTATTCCACTCAAATGTACAATCAATACATCATCATGCTCATAACTACATAAATGAAATAAGCTTTTCATGCTCTAAATTTCACCAGTGTTATTGCTTCTACTCAAAATATATTGGGGAAATAACTTGAAATAAATCAACATTTTGACAATGAATTAGTTAGTACGAAGAAGTGTGAAAAGTTCGTTGGTAGCAAAATCTAGAAAACAAAAGTCATAATTGATAAATTCTTATTTGAAAGTGTTTAATATGATAATAAAATAATTATCCTTTTTTAAATTTGTTAGCAACTAGTTTCATCATTAATTTGTTATAACAATGCTGTAGTATTAAGATTTACATACGTAAGTATACTCAATATTAGTTAAGAATTGTTAAAAGCCTTTTAAAATCTGTTAAAAACATTAAAAACACAACACACCAAGTGTTTATAGTTGAGCGCTTTCAGCTGCTTCGCCTGCAGCCATCCTCAGAACTAGCGAAGATCTCCTCCTTCTCTCCAGCATGCCGCTGCAGTCTTCACTGATTTGCATGTGCGTCATGTCGTTGATGGCGTCCTCTTGCATTAACAGAGATGCCAACTACTACAGATTCTCCGTAATTTCTACGGAATTTTTTTGGAAAATTTGATTTACTACGGACTATGGAGAAAGCGTATTTTTTTTACAGAAATTTGAATATAATTGGATTTATTCTACAGCCTTTTTAAACTACATTCTTTTAATGATCTTTAAAAAAATAAAGAAAAAAAACACTAACAGTTATTGCACAATACACATAGCCTAAAAGAAACAATTATCAAATGCAATCTGCTCCGAATTAGTAATTAGCACCGGTGGAAGAGAAAAATTGTTTAGTCTGCACTTCATGCACGCCTTTCTTCTTTCCTCCCCACCCTTTTGCTCTCATCTCTCTTCTTCCCCCCCTCCCCTCCCTCTCTCACGCTTTACTTTTTTCTGTTTTTGGTTTCAAGCCACACCAATTGCGGAGGCTCGGTGGTAGACTCAATTCTAACGTGTTTGTTTCTGTCGGAGCATATTTTTATTAGTTACCTCGCTTTCGTCAGGAATGTGATAGAATTTTAATCTCTGCATAGTGCTGTGTAGTGTCTATATATAATTTATAATTATTTGATTGTTTATATGAAATTAGAAGAATTATTCATCAGTTATGAGTTGCAGTAAACGCTCAATTTCACCGGCGCTTTCAGAGGAAAGACCAAAGAAGAAAAGTTGCCAAAAGTTTAAAGAAACATGCAGCAACGAATTTCCATGTCTTAAAAAATCAAGTGTTTCAGAACTGCACGCATTTTATACTCTGTGTACCAAGGACATCAATTTAGCCCATGGTGGCCGGGATGACTGTCGTCGCCATGTGGAATCAAAAAGTCATCTTGAAAATGCGAAGGCGAAAGAGAAAACAGCAGATGTTTCTACTTTCTTTAAAATAAAAGAGGATTTTGACATAATTAAAGTGGAATGCTTATTTACTCGCTTTCTTGTTGAACATAATCTGCCAATTGCTGCTGCTGACCATGCTAATCATTTGTTTTTGGAAATGTTTCCGGACTTGAAAATCGCCAAGAAATACAGTTGTGGTCGAACTAAGTGTTCTGCAATTGTAAAAACTGGCAAAAAAAACTATTTCTGAAATTATTTCATCTTGTGAAAACAGCCCATATTCTATTAGCATTGATTCCCATAATAAAAAGCTCTACCTGCTGTTAATATCCTATTTTAGTAAGAAAACTGGGAGAGTATCTAAAGAGTTAATATCCTTACTTGAATGTGTAAATAATACAGGGGAAGGAATATTCCTTCTTATAGATTAAGAAATTATAAAAAAAAGGTCTGACTTGGGAAAAGTGTCTGTTTTTGTTCCGATAATGCCTACACTATGTTGGGGAAGAAAAAAGGTGTTGCATCTTTTTTAATTGCCAAAAATTCTTCCATTGTTTTGAGAGGCTGTCCTTGTCATTTGCTACACATTGCTGCAAAAAAAGCTGCTGAAGCATTTTCTGTTGATATCGAAATGTTATTTATAGATATCTTCTAATTTTTGGACAAAAGTTCTAAGCGTAAAAACAATTTCAGAAAACAACAAGAACTGTGTGGTGACACAAAACCCCATAAAATACTGAAGTACACTGCTACTAGATGGCTATCATTGTTAACTTGCATTAATCGTGTGTTAGAGCAGTGGGAGCCTTTAGAAGGATTTTTTCTGATGAATCTAATAACTGCTCCAATAACAAACGTTTCACTCAAGTACAGTCATCATTGAAAAATCCTAAAGTGAAACTTATTTTTTTATTCCTTCAAAACATACTTCCAGAATTTGTGAATCTTAATCTTTTGCTTCAGCAAGAAGCTCCTCTGATTCACAAGTTAAGAAGAAATTTAGAACAGTTGTACATGGATTTGTTAGTCCGTTTTGTAACACCAGCAGTTGTTGCTGATAGCAGTAAAGAAATGGATTTTTCCAGCAGAAATTTTTTGGAGCAGTCATGTCAAAAAACTGATGAGGACTTGGTAATAGGTGTAAAAACAAAAATGTTTTTGAAAGATAGCAACTTAAAAGAAGTTGATGTTGATAGTTTCTACAAAGAAGTCAGAAAATTTTATGAAGAAGCTTGTTGTTATATATCACAAAAATTACTTTGTGATGATGACTTCTTATAACATGCAGAAGTGGCTGATGTTTCTATTCGAGCTAAGGTATCATTTTCATCAATTTTGTTTATGGTTAAGCATTTCCCACATTTAATCAGTGAATATGATTTGGAAAAGTTGGAAATAGAATTCGCTCATTATCAAGCTGATGGTCTTGAAACAATTCCAATTATAGAACAAATTGACTGTGTGTGGTGGGAAATATCTAAACTAAAAGACTGCAATGGTGCGATAAAGTACAAACTACTTCCTACTATAATGTTTGCTATATTAATAGTACCACATTCCAATGCTTCATGTGAAAGACTTTTTAGTTTAGTTAGAAAAAAATCAGACTGATTTTCGGCCCAATTTAAGTAGTGAAACATTAGAAGCCCTGTTAGTTGAGAAAATAAAAATGTTTACATCTAAAGAAACATGCTATCAAAAAAAGTTTACTGAAGAACAGCTAAAAGCTGCAAAATCTTCAACTGCAAATGTTTTGAAAAAGAAAATTGATGAAGTTTAGTTATAGTGCATACGTGTTGTGTTAAACTACAGTAAATGACATTTGTTAGACAATTGGTACTTTAATATAAGTTGCAATGTGTTTTATCAAAATGTTTTTTAAATAAATTATAATTAATGTAAGTTTTCATTTATTTTTAATTTAGATCAATTTTTAATAGGTTGTATTTAATGTTGTTTTATTATTATTATTTTGAGGGGGGGATTGAAAAAAAAAGAGTCTTTTGCGACTGACTACTGACAAACATCAAAAACTACTGAAATTTTTCTCAATTACTACTGAAAAGTCTCATCAAGGGTTGGCATCTCTGCATTAAGATCTCTAAAACGTGAGGCAATAGATTTTAAAAGGCTTTTAACAATTCTTAACTAATAATGCTGTAGTATTATATAAACTCCTTTAGAAGAGTATTCACAGAAGTATTTTGAATGTTTTTGCCTACAACCAAATTAAAATCAAATCTTCAAAGTGTTTCTTTTTTACCTTAACCCTTTTGAACGGGGGTCATAGAAGGGGATGCAAATTTTGAAAGTTTCTAAAAGAAAAACTTTTGGCTGTGAAAGTCAAAAAATTACTTAAAGCAGCAATAGGTTCCCTCTCAAGAATGTAGATGGCATTACCAAATTAAGCTTTCTTTAGCCATTAATTTTATATTAAAAATACCCCTATTTCATGCCTAAAGTATGAATTTTTCTGTTTTCAATTTTTAAAAATTGCAGTTATTGACAAAACTAATAGCCCATTTTCCAATAATATCCTTGAAGTTTTTATTCATAATTTTGCACATCTAAATTTATTTATGAACATATTGAAATGACTGATCCAAAGGTGTGATATTTGGGCAATACCTCCCAGCTACCACATCTGTTGTATCACATATGTCTTTCAGCAGTTTCATATCAAATTGTGAGGCATTTCAAATTTTTATACTTTTTAAATATTTTAAGCATTAAATTTTATTATAAATTTTTATTTTTAGCTTTTTATCTTATTTTTTAGCTTATTTTCTTAGTTAATATATGTATTAAGTTCAAATATTTTTATTTTCTTATTTTATAGATGAAGTTAGTTTAGCATTTTCATAATGAACATATATAATTTCTGATCTTTAATATTTTAAATGATTTAAGTTGCTTAGAAGGTTATAGAAATGTTTATAAACTTAAAATATTCTCATTGACATAAGAAATTTACACAGTCATCTCTGAAGACTTTCTTGCACAGAGATTGTTCTAGGCAGGCGGCATCCACAAAAGAGGACACCACCTCTGGGAAAGGGGTTATGCATGTTTTATTTTTATTTATTTATTTATTCATTTCTACAGCAAAATTTGTGTGAAAAAATTTTATGATTGCTACGGATTTCTGGGTTTTGGTTTGCATGGATAGAATGTTGTTTTTGTAGAATAATATTTCTGTATAATTGAGGAGAGGTGGGGGATAATAAAGTACTTGGTAGAAAGTAAAGTGACAGTTTTAATTTAGTTTAGCTGGAAAAAGAATATAAAGCTGTTTTTTTTTTTACATTGATTAACAGATTTCTTTTTTATTTTATTTTATTATTTATTTTTATGCTATTTTTTTCAAAATATTCCCAGCATCCCAATTTCTATATTTTCCAACACTGTTGAGACCGATTTTTTAAGTAACCCTTCATTTAACCCTTTATCTATTGACGGTAGTTAAATTAAAATTGTAAAAAAAGAAAATGTCTATTCATTGTAACCATTCCTTTGAAAAATCCTACCAAATACTTCATTTAATCAGCTTACATCACGATTGCAAATATTATCACGATAACTATTAGAGTACATTATTTTAAGTAGACAGCTTTCCGCTTACTTTCTAATGATGTTCAGCCCCCTCCACCCAAAAAAAGAGCATTAGTGAATTTTCAGACATCTGTTTTTGATTAAAGGATTAGATTTTCTAAAAATGTGGCAATCAGAATATTACTTGACTCCTTCAGATTTGTTGGTCCTATACTCTTTTGTAAAAGACTCATTAACTGTTTATGGAACATATAGCTTATGATATTAAAAGGTTAAAAACCACACAAATACACAAATAAAATCCTTCAGTGGCGGCCACCACCTTCTTCAGCCATCGCTGTTTCTTGCTTGCACTGATTAGAGATGGGCGGTTCGACTCATTTTACTGATTCGAATCTCAACTCACTCACTACTTCGATGATTCGAATCAGTGATTCGAATCTTGAATCAATAAAACAACTAAAGAAATTTTCCCTCTCTCTGCGCCGAAAGCCGTACTATTTAAACACCCTTCACCCATTCATCGGGTTTCTTCTCCGCTGAGTTCTCGGGCAGCTATCATCTCTCTCTCCTTGCTGCAGTAAAACTAGTGTTTAAACTGCCCGAAATGAAAATACAGGGGAGCTTCGTATGACCCCCTGGGCCTGTAAGATTAAAAGGTTAAGTTTGGTGTCAAAGTATTCGAAATTTTATGTATCGATGGGGGTGTACGTCTAGGGGGGGTCGAGAATCAATAAAAACGTGCTCCGATGGATAGTTTCTGAGATATATGTTAATTAATTATGGTAATTAGACTAATTAACCATGATTGAGGCTCAAAAGGACTGCAAACATGTAGAAATTGGCTCTGGGATGGTTTCCAGACTTTGGAGATGCCGCCGGAGGAGGCTAGTGTTTAAAATGCCCAAATTGAAAATATAGGGGAGCTTCGTATGACCCCCTGGGCCTGTAAGATTAAAAGGTTAAGTTTGGTGTCAAAGCATTCGAAATTTTAAGTATCGGCGGGGTGTTGAGTCTAGGGGGGGGTCGAGAATCAATAAAAACGCGCTCCGGTGGATAGTTTCCGAGATATACGTTAATTAATTATGGTAATTAGACTAATAAACTATTGAGCTGTTTTTTCCGCGATCCGGCATCGGCATCAACGGAGATAAAGCAGTAGCAAAAGCATCACAAGCTGGTATTGATCTCAGGATTTTCTTATCGCCGGCCTCAGAAGCGTAGCCAAGGGGGGGCATTAGGGGGGTCATAACCCCCCCCATGAGGAATTTTTTGCCATACAAAATGTATATTCTTCACTACATTATCACACACACGTATACATATATATGAGTAGCAGTAGTCATAACCCCCCCCCCCCCCCATGAAAAATTTCTGGCTACACCCCTGGCCGGCCTGTATTTTTGACCTTTATCGAATTCGAGATTTCACTGAAATGAAAATGGGAATATCGGATATTTGATGTTGAAATAAAACCGATATGTCGATATTTATCGTCCCATTTTTTTTGCCCAAAAAAATGGGACCCTTTACTTAGCTTACAATTGAACTTTATCTTTAAATTTGATACCCAGCCCACCCCGAAATAAAATCCTGGCTACGCCACTGTCAATAACACTAACTACGCCACTGCTTTAGACCCTATTTTGTATTTCTCTGAATTACGAAAGAAAATAAAATAATTCCCCTTAAACGACAAATAAGGTAAAAAAAATATCTTAAACGAAATCTGCAGCAATAAAGCGAAATGTTATTTTGCTTACTACAAAGTCCTTTTGTGAGAGCGCTTAATATCGCCCCTGTATCCTTCATTAAAAGTGACAAGCACAATCCTAACTTTATTTCATTCTATTTCCCTTCACATGAAAACCCGCCACCATAAAAACTTAACGTTCCGTTTTTTTTTTGTTTTTTTGTTTTTTTTTTTGAGCGTGGGGGCAGGGGGACATATATTGAAGTTAAAAGTAGAAAAGGGATGTTTCATTAAATTTTAAACAAATATTAAACCAGCCAGACAAGTTGGAAGGAGGGAGTCCCCCTGAGGGAAAAAGGTTTAAACAACTTTGAGACACCCCCCGCTCTTCCACGAGCATTGGCGTAAATTGGCATGTAATATTTGGATGGGGTGACAAAATGTTTCCGATTGTAGAAAATATCATTATTATAAATAGCTCTGATACTTGAATTTTCTTAATTTTTTTTTCGGGGGGGGGGGGGATTGACCCCTCTTGCCCTTGGAAGTAACGCCTATGCCCCCCACCAAAAGCAAACGATGTTCGACCCACTCCACACCCACAGACAGATAAAACTTTAAATCCGACCACCAACCAAGAAATGAAACACCAAAGATTCGAAAAAAAAACTTCAATTAAATGAAACATCCTTTCAACTCTTTTCGACTCCTTTCGACTCTGAGTCGATAGAAGATTCGAAAAACTAACGAATCTCAACGATCGTATACAATCACCGAAACAGAGCGAAACACTGAAACAGTAAAGCTTCGTTGCTGCACCAACTCAGTGACCAACTCACCCACACCCACTCATTTGCTGTTTCAAATCATCTATCGACTCAGAGTCGTAAAGAGTGGAAAAGAGTCGAAAAGAGTTGAAAGAGTAAGGGAAAATCTCTGGGAACGGCAAAGGGAAAATAAGTTTTCCTTCCCTTCGCACTTGGAATGTATTTCCCCACAGTTGAGGGCTTGAGATTTGAATCAGTAGAGAGTGAGTGTAAAGACTGAGCCACTCAGTACCAAGATTCGAATCACTGATTCGACTCATCGAATCATTGGCCATCTCTAGCACTGATCTCTTCCTCAACACTTCGCCCCATCCCGGATCGATCTGCGCATGTGTCATATCATTAACTGCACCATCTGTAGTTAGAAGTTGAAGTGCCTTCATTTTAAGTGCATAATTGATATTTTGGTAAAATCATACAAGCCGGAGTGCACCCCATGTAAACACGGCGACAGTCGCTGGAGCTTGGCAATCGCCAAGCTCCAGCGACTGTCGCCAACCATTTTGCACGATCAGCAATGTCAAAGTATTTTAACACATTAAAATTGCACATATATTCCACTTACAAAAACATTAAAACAAAATACAACGTGCATATTTAACCAAAAGAACATCTGCAAATTCAGTAACACGCAATTTAAAATGAGCAAACAGTGGACCGTTTTTAACTAAAAATAATACAGTGGATTCAGCAACCCAGTTGTACAGCTATATAAACTATGCAACCAGTGGACCGTTTTTAACTAAAAAATCCTCAGTGAATTCAGCAACCTAGTTGTACAGCTATGTAAACTATGCAACCAGTGGACCGTTTTTAACTAAAAAAACCTCAGTGGATTCAGCAACCTAGTTGTACAGCTATGTAAACTACGCAACCAGTGGACCGCTTTTAACTAAAAAAACAACAGTGAACTAAGCAACCTAGTTGTACAGCTAATGTAAACTGGGCAAACACTGGCCCGTTTTCAACTCAAAAAAACATCGGTGGATTAAACAACCTAGTTGTACACCTCTTATAAAGTCAGTATGATTAGAATAGCACGTAAATAGCACTTACGAAAACATAAACACATCAAATATCAATTTAAAAATCACATTAAAAACCTTAAACATTGCAAAGATTCGTTAAAAAAGAGCACTTACCTCTATTTTTTTTTTTTTTAATAACCGCTCAGAAATGTCCCCAACACCCACCGGCTTATAACGTACTATATTTCTAACAAACACACAAAAAATCTTTTCATATATTAACATAACACATTTCATTCCCTTCCATCAATAACAGAAACAATTTCAAATTCCCAAACCTGACAAAACACGTATTCTTTATGGTTGCCAGTCACAACTACCACCGGCAGTTGGCGGTGCATCGCTCACTCTCGCGTCAGATTGTTCGCCAATGATTTGTAAACAAAAACATTGATATGTAAACAAAGCACCGGATATGGAATATAGTCCGATAGTTTTATAGACGGCTAGTTTTTTGATTTCATTAAAATTAATTTCTATGGTTTGTTCTTCGGCTATTTTAGAGAGAGCGGTACTGGGTTTATTGAATTTAATATCGTTAAAGTGTTCCTTTTTCCCTTCTTTAATTTTCCTTTAAGTCATTCCTATATAGCAACCAGATTTATTTGAATTATTAAAGTTAAAATTTATTTTATAGATTCCGGCAGTTTCATTTTTATCTATTGGGTCTTTATCACTGCGTAGTCATTTGAAGATATTTTGATTAAGCTTTATAGGAATTTTGATATTTTTCTTGGCGGCCTCATTGGTGATTTTTATAGCTGCTCCCCTGCAGTAGGGTATAGCTTTAGTAAATGTCGGTTTCTCTTTTTGATGGCTGCTGATGTGTTCAAGTTTTTTAATTCTATTTTTGAAGAGGTTCTTGACCAGGGATTTTGGATAACCTGCATTTTTACATTGAGTTTGACAGTTCATCAAAACTCAATGTAAAAATGCAGATTTTTTTTTATTTTTAGAAATTAAATTGCAATCATTTTCAAAAAAATAGGATAAAATTTTTTTTGTAAAGCTAAGATTTTGTCTTGACTGTAGATTTTGTAAAATTGCTTAAGATCATCCTTTAAATAATGATAACCTCTGTTTCATTATTGAATGTTCTGCATCTAAAATTGCACATAAATATTTAGGAATTTTAATTTTTAAAGATAATAAAAATTATGATTTAAATAAAAATATTTTAAGAAATAATTGTAACATATATATTGTTGATATAAAATAATTGTAATATGTATATATATATCAAAAATGTGTACCGCACGCTTGAACTTTGCTTGAGGTCGAAATTATGCTCACGCACTTTTCCTCTTTTTTCATATTTGTGTATTCTCATCCCTGAACTTCTTACTTGAGATAAGGCTACTACTATCTAAGGCTCTCCATTAAACCCACTCTTTCTGTTCAGTTCAGGCTTATAACTAAAAAAAGTGGTTACTAACTTAACTTTTACTGTTGACTGCTTATGAAATTCCCCACTCTTGTCTTACCTAAAATGCCTTATTATTTTTATTTAATGTATATTTTCATCACTGTAGGATTATCTTCTCCCCCTCTTCTCGAATTCTTATAGAAAAGTTATTTGATAGTATTTGTAATTGCACTGTATGAGCTTTTCTCAATTTCCCTTTGTACTGTGACAAAAATGCCTTCGTCCCATCATGGCTGAGGGGATAAGACACTGAACATGTTAAATGGCTGAAATGTGAAATTCTCACATTCAGCCCTACCACACAGCTGTCAATCTAATGGTCTGGAGTTTTGGTCAATTTTATCCAGATGTAACATGAATACCTGTTAGAATCATTTAAAAAGTCCTGCAACCAAGGCATTTCCCTCGTAGGCAGATGCCCTTTGTGCAGGCTTGCATAATGCACAACAAACAAAACTGCCTTTTACATTTTTCCTAAACCTTGATTTTCTACTCCAAAACTACATTTATCCTGCTCTAAAGGCGACCCCAAATACATTACTGGGACATTAAATTTGTATGATGAAAAAACATTGAGTTAGTACTGGCATTAAAGAGACTACTTGAATGAAATTTAAAGAAAGCCAAAAGGATAAAAAATAAAGCTGTCAGTATGTCCAAAATCTTTTGACAAGAGCTTGAAAAAGGCTTCTAAATGTAGAAGTGTATCTTAATTATTAAAGCAATGTTTTTGGAAGTAAATATTAAAAATAAAACATGAGCATGTTTTTAATTAATAATATTTGTTAATAGTTTTTCAAATAAAATTTGACTTGTTTATCAATGGAGTAATTTAATTCTGTAAATTCTCTGTTGAATAAGCTTGAATTCTGTAAAAGTATTTGATTTTGATTTTTTTTCTTATTTTCTTATTATTGCAGGGTGCTCCTACCCTTTTTTCTTAATTTCATATTATTGCAGGGTGCCCACTGGCAACTAAAAGGAGACTATTTGCTGCTATAATTGAGAATAGGCAACTATGCCGACTATTTACATGTAAAAACAGCTAAAAAGCAAATATTTTTCTAGGAGTATCAATACAACTTCTGTTTTTCTCCTAGAATGTTTCAGTTTAGGGCATGTAACCAGAGCCTTATTATCGCATGGGCAAATTGGGATTTTGCCCAAGGGCCCCTAGTTCGAAAGGACTCCCAATTTCAAATGTTCTTCTGTAATGCTGGTTTTTGTATCAAAATTTTAGAAAAATAAAACAAGTTTCATGGACGGGGGCCCCCAAATTCATCAATGCCTGGAGCCCCTGTTGGTCATAATCAGGCTCTACATGTAACCACACTACTAACAGCATGATAATCACTGAGCATAGCGCAGGTGTCTGCTCGTAGATTTTGAGAAATATCTCGCAAGAACAGAGATAAGCTGGATTCATACCACCTGTGTCATTCCATTATAATGCACTACACTGAAAGATGTGTTTTCATAATCAAAAAATTGACTAAACTTTGAAATTCCAAAAACATAATGCAGCCAACTTTCGGGACGACACTGTACAGAAACTGCTGAATTGTCTGATTCATATTTGAAAGTATGCTTTAAAGTCTGGGGTTTGTAGAAGTTTCAGTAGCCAGTCGAGATGTCCAGAAAAAAAAAAAAAAAATTGTTCCTAGAAACTTGTCAAACAATCTTCAAAGCACAATTTACTGGAATTTACAAGCAGTAATTCTATAGATAACTAGTCATCAATCAGAGCAACTTCCTCAAACACTGCAATTTCTTTAGAGTAAATAAAATTGTTTCATTTGCTAAAATATCAAAATACTTCAGCTGAACCCTTGACTGCTCAGCATACAACCATACCGAATTCATAAACAAATTTTAAAATACAGCTTGGCAAAACACGATGCCTCTAGCATCAAAATTGTGCAAAGCGATATGCTCTTAATAGCTAGCGTTTGGTAGAAAAAACCAATTCAAGACTGGAATGACGTACTCACATATTTGTACTTTTTGGGAAGTTTTCTCAAAAGTTCTAGCAAAATCTATCTCTAGTAAATTCTCTATCATTTTTCTTACACCATTTGTGTGATGCTAAGTAAGTAAACATTGCAGGTCTCTTAAGAAAACTCATTTTAGATGTTGCTAGTCTTTGCAATTTTGTGGCAAAATATTGACAAAATTGGTGCAAAAAATAAGTCCCCAAAACTTAACCCAACCAAACGATATCGCCAGTATTTAAGAAGAAACCCCTAACCCTGATTCCATCTTATTTGAATATTAAATGTTCCTATCTTGCGTTCTAGTTAACCGATTTACATCCAACAAAATGCAAAGCTTAATTTTAGTAGCAATATTAACTTTTATTAGTGGTGATGTATGTTTCATTAAAATTAATACTCCTGCTTGTTTTTAAACTGCGTATTTTTTCCCCAGTAAATTTTAAAAGGAGTCGTATGTTTTTATTTTGAGTATTTATTTATTTTTTCATTCACATAATTCCACAAAAATTTGTTCCCAATTCCATGATCTAAAATTCTATTATCTGCATGCTTATTGATTCTGGTGTATGTAGTTTTGAGAGAGTCTACGGTGTTTTGCATTTTATTTTTAACCTTAAAATCTTTGGAAAGACATTGAAAACTGTCTAATTTATAATGTTATTTTCTATGAACTTCTGCATTTAAGGAAATAGAACTAAAGCAAAAGTGCTTTAGTTCTATTTCCGCTCTATTTCATTCTATTCTAAAGTGCTGTGGAGTAATATATAATGAATATAATCTTCACAAATATTATATAAACTTCTTTCAGAAAAAAAAATGTATTTAAATTTTTTAAATTTTGTTTTGAAGATTTCAGTCTGTTTAGATTATTAAAAAGGGTACTATTTTTACCATAAAGGCTACTATTTTGTACCCTGAAGGCTACTAAAGCAACTATTTCTGTGGCTGTGCTGTGGTGGGTACCATGTTATTGAATAAACTTTAAAATATACTAATTTTTTTTTTTTGAGTAGGCATCATATTATTGTTTTATTACACATTAATTGTATATAATTACATTTTAATATTTTAGTTTACAGATTTCAGGAATTAATGTTAAGAAAATGTTTTATCTCTTGCTTTTTTTTTTTCAATTTACACTCAATTTCCTTATATATGTATTATATAAAAATTGCATGTAATGCTTGATAATTAAATTTATTTCAAATATATGCATGTAAGCACATAAACACTTATTTTTTCTTAAAAGTGCTATTTTTCAAACTGATTTAGGACTACTCACTTTGATTCACTTTCAGTTTAATTTCTTAACAGGCTGTATTGGTAAATTTTTACTGTATTAGTAATATCAAATGATAAAGTTATAATTAGAGTGTAAATTTTACAATTGTCAAATAGTTAAGATTACTGATTAATTATCTACTGCATCTATAACATTCAAATTTGTAGAAATGTATCTGGAAAACTCCAGGAATTTCATTTCAGTATGAACCCCGTAAAAAGACTTTGCATATTTGTCATTAAATCTTCCCCGAATCTTTAGTTATTAATTTGTCATAAGTACTTTATATAATTCTTTAATATCAATTTTTAGTTGTTACCACTTATGTGAATGCTTATTCAAATACTTAATTATTATTACAGTGAAAATTACAGAGTAGTTGGATTTGAAGTTGAAACTCAAAGGTAAGTTTATTTTAAGTAACTTTTACTGTATTTTACCCTTTTGAATAAAATGTATTCACGTTTTGAGATTTACTTGTGATCTCTGTCTCAATGAAGTTACACTTCTGCATTTGAAGAGCAGACAAATGGGTACTTTTTTGCCCTGCTGGACAATTCCCGATATTTCATAATAAAAATCTGTAGTTGAATGTCAGATCCTGCCTAACACACTTTCACTTCATTTGCGACTCAGGAACAAACATACATCCTTCAGCTGCTAGGAGTTATAACAAATAGCAACAGCAGCATAACTTGATCCTTCATTGCTCAGCTCTATGGTGTTTGACATAAGCTACTGTTATAAATTTTCAGGATGATCATTTCTTCTACAGTTTAATCTAAAATTCATGTTTTATGCATCAACTAACTAAACTTTGCATTTTATTGCATACTAGCTGCATGCCCGTTCTTAGCATGGCAGGAAACAAAAATTTTTCTTACATGTGTAATTCGAAATTATTCCAGTGATATGGAATCTAAAAAATGCAAAATTATTTGACTCTTGACGTAAAATTTTTGTCATGAGTCCTAACCTGAGATCATTGCAATATCATGGCACAGAAAACTTCTCACTTTCAAAATGTCTTATTTCTACATCATGCTGTTTTTTAGGTTTAAGTTGTAGCATTGATACCCCAGAAACTACATGATGTGGAGAGCTGTTTTATTTCTAAATAGCTGTGCACCCACTCTTCATACCAGGGTTGCCAGATGTGGCTAATTTTAGCCATTTTGGCTAATTTCAGAAGCTGCTGGCTAAAAAGAAAAATTTTTGTTTAGCCACTCGTTTTTTGGCTAATTATGGCTAAATTTGAGGCTGCTGGCTAAAAAGAAAAGCAAAATTTTAGCCCCTAACACCTTTAAATTTTCCTGGATCCGTCACTAACTGATTTTATAAATATGACATGCCGTAAACAGAATGCACACATTCTTAAAAAAGTATCCGAGTGTAAGGGAAATTTCATATTTCTGTTTTATAAGTAAAATATTGCTCTTCATAAAAATGCATCCTAACTAATATTATAAATGCAAAAGTGAGTTTGTTTGTCTGTTTATGAATTTTTCATGCCTAAATCGCTGAATCGATTAGGATAAATTTTGGTTTAGATTTAGATGGGACCCTGGAGAGGTTATAGGCTACTTAGAATTTTAGATTTTTAATTATTAATTAAAAACCGTTTTACGTTGCCATTCTTGGCGAGTTTCACCCGTATCAAATGATTCATGTTTTGAGCTAACAAGAATGCTATTACTTCAATAAAGAAGCGTGTGCATCTGAAAAATATTAAATACCACGGAAATGATGCCAGTTTGATCTCAAATCTATCTATCTATAATAATAAAAATGAATGTTCTCCAGACAAATCTACAGAAAGCAGAGCTTTGAAAATTTAAACATATAAGCCCATAACTTCGGTAAAGTGCACCTGAGGCTCAGAATTTTGAAATTTTAGTTACTATTAATTAAGAACCGTTTTATCGCCTGCACAAAATGATTTATGCTTTTGAAATGAAGCAGAAATTCTATTTGCAGATTCACATGCATTTGAAAAACATGAAATGGCATGGAAATTATGTTGATTTTATGCCAAATTAAAAAGCATTGGGAAAAAAATCCAAATGGGAGTCTTAAACTTCATAAATTTCCAAATTCTACCAATAATATAAATGTGTACGTTTGTGTGTTTAGATGCTGTTGACTGAATCACATAAAACTGGTTGAACGGATTTAGAAAAATTTGTAATGAAGATAGCTTATGCAGAAATACAGTATACTTTCAGTGCTATACAGTGTTGCTCTGGATTAACATACAGGCAACCTTTCATGCTTATAGCATAAATAATTCTTTTACAAAAACACTCAAAATAATTCTAATGCCTTGCGCTCTATGGAAATTTTATTGTTTCTAAACTGATTCTAAACCTTTTTTCTCTGATTCAAAGTTACACTATTCCTGAGTATTAATGTTTGTTTGTTTGAGGATTAAGACCGATTGACTGCACTAGGGTCCTATGCCTAAATGGGGAATTCCTCTGTGGGAACTTTCTGCGGGATCCTAGTCCGTATTTACGGAAACCACGGAAAACTGCGAGCGGCTAGGTCGCCAGGCACGAGCGCGGTTTGAACCTGGCACCTCCACCCTTCCAGTTTTGAGTGCAAAACCTCTTAGACACTGGTGGGACCCTGTGTGTTATAGGCTATACCTTTTATGCATATATCACAAATAGTTCTTTTACAGGGATACTACCATGCATTATACTTCATTTAAAATAAGTAAAAAGTAAATAATATTTAAATGCTGTTTCTTTTGTCGCAAACATATGTGTTATTCACACATGCTTCATTTCTCTCGGGACCAAACTCTAAAGCCGAAGCGGATGAAGTCGCGGGTAGCAGCTAGTCATTTAATAAATGTTAATAACTTCTGAGAATGTAAAAATGTAATTTGTTATTCAGTTAATTACGAGAGTAAATTAACACGCAAATAAATAATTATTTCGATTTTCTTACGGGGGTGTGGGGGTGTGAAGCCCTCTCAAACGTTGTAAAGTGTTTCCTAATAAAGCATTCAATTCGATTTATCATTCCGTTCTTGCATAAGGAAAGTGTCTCCTAATCGATGCATTCTGCCTGATTTATCATTCTGGTCTCGTGGGTTGAAAGTATACTGTATAGTGCATATTTTCTTGGGGCCTTGTGCACGGTCCTTACTTGTTTCTAGCACTAAAAATTTTCAAAGTAATAACTCTTTATTTTTGCGATCTAATCTACTAATCTTTATTATTATTCTTATTAATTTAACCACAAAAATACGCTTGTGAAGAACATCTATGCTACATTCTAAACTTTTTTTAAGTTTTCTCGAAAATTCAAAAGATGGCACTGCAATCAAAGTGGCTATTTTTGGCTAATTTTAAGACGCCGTTTGGCTATTTTCAGGAATTTTGATCTGGCAGCCCTGCTTCATACAGGAATAAATGAATATTTTACTAAAATATGATCATAACTATATATGACAAAAAAAAATATTTAAAAAAAAAAAAAAAAGGCAATCTCTTCTAACTGCGGGATATGTTAACGCAAAGAATTACTTATCATTTAGTTAACTGCAAAACAGTCATTAAAAAAGCATGAATAGAACATTTTTAATTTCATGAAATACTAGCTGAAGCACCCGTTCTTCGCCCGGAATGGATATTGATAAACCAACAATTACAAATGGAAAATAAATAAATATATATATTAAACATCGCTACATATATATTAAACATCGCTGCAAAATCTGTTTTACAGTATTCATCAGCCATATTCTAACCATACTTGATTTTTTTAAATACTGTTTGGAATGTGCATTATATTCCCCGCGTATTTAATCTACGTTAAAATCGTCTATTAAAACTGTTTTAAAATCCTCGCCAGAAATATTCTAACTATACTTCACCTTTATTTACGCGAATATAGACACCAATATTCCAATTAAATAAACAGTAGGGTTAGGCAATTTCTCGACAAAGATGGCTGTGTTGTGGCATTATGGCCAATTAGCTAAACGTTGACTCTAGGCTGGGGGGTGAGGTGCCCCGACATGGGAGTCTTTCTAAGGGGTGCTAACCTGTAATTATGCTAAATTTTGGAGGAAACCACGGAAACTCCAAACGGTTAGGTTGGCGGATATGATTTTGTTTTGAACTAGGCACCTTCCGTCTCCCAGTTCAGCATCCTAAGTGCTCGGCCACTGGTGGAGCACTCGACAAAGATGGAACATATAGTTTCGAGGACTCATTTCTTTTATGCCAAACTTCGCGATAAATCACCAAAAATGGCAAACCTTGGAGACATTTAATCTGGCAACCCTTGAAACATGATTCGCCCTTTCACCAGGTAGAGAAAAACCTTTGTCTGGAATTAACAGCACTCAAGAGCTAAAAAAATACGTGAAAAACACCTTTTTTTGTCAACTATCCTTTATTAAGGTCGATTTTTAAAAAACCTAGAAAAAGATTTTTATGAATTAGTGTTCGTTTCATTTTAGTGCAAGATTTTTATGGCTATGTTCATTTCCCTTCGATGTATGTAGACAAATATGAAAGTAACCTTTTGGCCCCTCACACCAGTTTGGACACGAACTTTGAAAAACCCTGAAAATGACTGTTATGCATGCGTGTTCGTTGCATTTTAAAGCAAGAATTTTATGGCTATCTATATCCCTTTTAAATATGATGGCAAATTTGAAAACAACGTTTAGACCCTTATCCCCGGCATTTGTGTTCACTATATTTTTAAGCAAGAATTTTAAGCTATCTCGTCTTCCTCTGATACATGAAGGGAAAGGTGAAAAGAATGCCAGAAAACGTTTCAGCCCCTTACACCTGTTTTGGTGCGAATTCTAAAACACCCTGAAAATTATTGTTAGGCATTCGTGTTTGCTACATTCTAAAGCAAGAGTTTTATGGCTATCTCCAGTTCCCTTTGAGATATGATGGCAAATTCGAAAATAACGTTTTGGCCCCTTATCCCCATTTTGATGCGCATTCTAAAGAACCCTGAAAATGAATTTTAAGCATTTGTGTTCACAATACTTTTAAGCTGGAATTTTACGGTTATCTCTTTTTTCCTCTGATATATGAAGGGAAATCTGAAAAGAACATTTTGGACCCTTACCCCCTTTTGGGTATGAATTTTAAAAAACCCTGAAAATGATTTTTAGGTATTGCTGTTAGTTGCATTTTAAAGCAAAAATTTCACGGCTATCTCTTTTACCCCCTGAGATATGAAGGGAAACGTGAAAAGAACGTTTTAGGTCACCACCGCCTCTGTGTTCGAATTTTCAAAAATCGCTTTTTAAATGACGCCTTGGGCACAAAAGCTATGAGCTCCTAAAATTTCATGTCTATATCTGCGGTAGATTTGGCTGGGCGATGATCATCACTCAGGCAGGACATCTTCCTTTATATATAGGGATTATTACACTTTTAGGTTGCCAGTTAATATAGTTTTAATAATTAAGTGTCTTCAAATCCCTTAAATGGTGCGTTTATCGCTAATTTGTTCATTTTCGTTAAAACTTGTGCGTAACTCCTAGAGACTTATGACTGCGAAGCTCGCCAAAGTGCGGCAATTTTTAGGTTGGCGAGAGTGAAGGGGGGGGGGTATTAAAGTAGGAATCAACCAGAAAACAAGCATTTATTCTCTTCAACATAGACTACCTTAAATGTCTGATTATATCCATGTTCTTCAATAACGTCTGCACCAAATGAAGTCATTTGAAAGTAGCCATTGTGTAAAGTTAAAATATAGTTAAAAGCCATAAAAACTCCGTAAAAAGTTTATAAACGAACCATTTAGCGCTTTTGACAGCTAGACCGCTGCCATCTTCGGAACTGGTGAGCTCGTTCCCTGCTTCATCATTTCGAGCCATGTATCCTCTATCTGAGCATGCATCGTGTCGTTGATGGCACCCTCTTGTGTTATTATTTCTAACGCTTCCCATTTTAAACTATAAACGTGGTTATTGTTGTTGGCTGTTTTCTTAACATTTATGAAATCTATATCAATATTTTCTTTTAATGCTAGGCGTGAGAGGGCAGTACTTTGTCTATTATATTTTATATCGCTAATGTGCTCATTAATCCTATCCTTAATTTTTCTTTTTGTCACACCAATGTAATGTCCGGGAAGGTTAGATTCTTTATAAGTAAAAATTATTTTGTAGACTCCTGCTGTTTCTAAAGGGTTTATTTTGTCTTTATCGGATCGAATTCTTTTAAAAATATTGCGATTAATTGGAATACTGAGGTTCATTTTACGGGCAAGGTTTGAGAATTTTACAGCAAGAGCGCAACAGTAGGGGATCGGGTGAGAAAACGTGGGTTTTTCTTCCTGTGCGTCGTTAATGAGGTTTAGTTTCTTTTTTCTATTTTTGATTAAGCGGGAAACAATATTTCTGGGGTAATTGGCTTCTTGTGAAAGTTGTTGTATAAATTGTAGTTCTTCTTTTACTAGTTTTTGGTTGGAACATATTTCGAGAGCTCTATTGATATTTGAACAAGGCATTTTTAATGACTTAAGGCATGAACAAGGCATTTTTAAGGCTTGAGGGACAAGGCATTTTTAAGTATTGAGATTTTATAGTTAAAGGTAGTTTTTGATGAGTAGTTAACTATTTTGTTGTTATTGGTGGGTTTTCGATAGACATTAGTTTCGATATTGCTTGGGGTGATTCTTATTATTTTGATGTCGAGGAAGTTTAAGCTATTGTGTTGTTCTATTGCCATAGTGAATTGTATATTTTTATCTTAAGTGTTTATTTCATCGAGAATATTATAAATGCTATTGTTATCTACTATTGCGAAGATATCATCAGCATAACGAAACCAGTATTTGATGTGGGGGTGAAAGGTTTTAATGATTAAAGTTTCTAAGTTTCTCATTTTCCATTCTGCTATTATTCAGGAGATCGAGGAACCCATAGGGACACCTTTATTTTGTTTATAAAATGTACCATTAAATTGGAAATAGGAATTATTAAGGATGAGGGACAAGGCTTTTCTAAGTGTTATGGTAATATCTGCATTAAATGAGTTCTCTATTTCTTTACCTATTGTATTGAACATTTCTGAGGTGTCTATCAGAGATCATCCTAGGATGAAAAAGGGGCAGGGTGCTAGTCCTTAAAAAAGGGCAATTTAAGCTTTCAAGGGCACGTCAGAATATAAAGAGGCACTATATGAATACATATATATATACTCAAGAACGTATTTAGGGGGGTCCAGGACCCCCCCTCCCCCCACCCCGAAATTTTCATTTTTGTTACTAAAATGAAAATGATAGTCTTTTTGTGAAAAATTCAACCTTTTTTACCGTTTGGACCCCCCCCCCCTCCAAACTGTTTTCTGGATACGTGCCTGTATATACTAAGCGAATATTGCCATTTACTTTTTTAGAAAAAAGATCAGCCAACAATACAATGCTTTTTCATATTAAATCTGCATTTATCGTATCTAAAGGTTTTTTTTTTTTGAGGGGGGGGGGGGGAATCTACATAGAAAATAATTGGCACTTAAAATTTTTCATGTATAGCTATATAGGCATAAAAAAATGGTTAACTTACAAGAGGAGGTGATTAGAATAGTGTTGACTCTAGAAAAAAAGGGTCGACAGGGGGGAAATTTCAAAAGGGCACCCTGTTCTTAAAAAAGGCACTTTGGGGTTCCACGAGAATGTACAGGTAGCTAACATATATAGACACTGGTTTGAAACTATCTGATCTCCAAAACTTTAACATGTAGAGTTGTAATATGTGTTCTGACTACAATGCATAGTTAGATTTTTTCCAATTTGTCTTAGTTTTTCCCCCTGATCTTTTGGAGAAAATATTCTGTAGAAGTAAGTGTAAGTGAAATAGGAAAAAGGATTTGTTGATAATATTTTGCTCTAAGCATGACATAAATATGTGAATTAAATCTGTAGATAACTGGAAGTTTTAATAAAAGTAATTTTGAATTTTCTGCTTAATTTTTTTTTTTTTTTCTCGAAATTACATAACTTACATGTTTATTATTTATAAGAATAGTACATTTATTGAAGAAGGTTTCAGAAATTTTTAGCCAGACATGATTTGTTAGGCAGTAGGGGAAGGCAGAGGGACTGCTAATTTATGTTCTTCAATTTTATCACACTATCACTACTGGACCACAATTACTGGATCACATTCATATAGGATGTTTTACCTATATTGGTACAAACTTTTAAACAGTAAAGGACTGTCAGTGTAAGTGGATTAGGATAGATGTGTTCAGCATATAATAAAAATAATAAAATTTAATAATATAAATCAGAATTTAAATTCTTTTGTTCACAATAATTATTGAATGAGTACCAAGTAAAGATTTTCAAAGTTACCCTTATTACTATTAGACATTTAAAATTGGATCAAACAATTTAACTCATGCATCAATTGATAACTATAGAAATTGGGAAAATTGAATTCTGAACACAGAAGATTGCTAGAATAAATGACATTCATGCAAATTTTGTATTGCATCCAATGGTTGGAATGTACACCATATGAAATCAAATTACTGAAATATATTTGTTCTTCTCTTTCACTTCTAATTTAATGTTTGCTCATTCGTGAAAAGTTAATATAAGGTTTTTAAAAAGCACTATTCTTTAAAATAAATAAAAATAATTACTATATGTAAGTTTTTTAGCAGGTATAAAATAAATATTTTTTTTAACTCACAGAATTGTCCAAATGTGTGAAATAACGTTTATATTTTAAATAATTTATTTTTCATAGCTTTATTTTTAATTTTTTGTAGCATACTTAAAAAGTTCTCTTTAAAAACACTAAATTTTCGTTCTTCAACCTTGCTTTAATACTTTTAAAATAAAAAAAGTATTAAATATTTTAACTATCAAATGTTTTTAATCAGCTTAAAACAATAAAAATAATTAACATCCTGTTGTCAAAAGTACTCAGACAAATTACATATTAAAAAAACTTCAGGAATCATTTCGAACTTTTTTGTTTTTTAGTTTTTAAAAACTGAAAATAAGCTTAAATTGATGACAGTTAGTTTTATGAATAACTTAAGACACAATTTGTTTTCTTAAGACATTCTTTCCCAGAACTAGCTTTCTAATTGCTTTTATTTATTTATTTATTTTTTTGCTTCATTCATTAAAATGTTTAAAACTTTTTTAAAATCGGAAGATACATAATATGAATAGTTAGAATACCAAATCTTGTCAATAGTCTGATTTACTAAATTCTGCAGTTACTCCACTTTAGTACAATTAAAACTGTTGCGTAATAAAGGGGGGGTCCGCCCGTTCAGCAAGGTAAAAACAAAGATGGTGGCCGGCAGGACA
This sequence comes from Cheiracanthium punctorium, assembly GCA_038373885.1. Lineage (NCBI taxonomy): Eukaryota > Metazoa > Arthropoda > Arachnida > Araneae > Cheiracanthiidae > Cheiracanthium > Cheiracanthium punctorium. The sequence goes on along the minus strand of JAWZYV010006915.1, from coordinate 142,393 downwards.
CCTAAAAATAATATGGTGGGAAACTAAAAGGCCGAAATGGGGGGCAGAATGCTGAAACTTAAAAAAGAATGGGGCGGCAAACTGAAGGACCGCACCGGGAGCCAATAACCCTGGCGCTACACTGCAAAAGCAAAAGATCATTATTATGCTCTTAATTTGGCAAAAGCATAATGTGTTTCAATTGCTGTATTCGCAAATCGCTCGATTTTCAGACCGATTTGAGTGGATAAAGCCACTGAACATGGTTGATGGCTGAAGTGTTGAAGTTCCCACGTTCGGGCCCCGGCCATGCGACTGTCGGTCTGGAGTTTTGGTCGGTTTCATCCAGATGTAAAGTCAATACAAGTTAGAACTCCTTAAAAAGTCATCCAACCAAGCCCCCCCCCCCCCAGGAGATATCCCTTGTCTAGGCTTGCCATAACAAACAAACAAATCCCGCAGAATTTTCGAATCGCAAAACGTCGTTTTGCTAAGGCATACTTTCTGTATCATCTGTAATTATATATGATTAGTAAATAACTGTTACACTATAAGAATAATATGTACTAAGAAAGCCGATTAAAAAGAGGAAATCGTGTAGGGGAGGAAATAAAAAATAAACTTGTTAGTGTGCAAAATTATTAAAAACATCGAGAAGTGCAACAGCTGGTGACGAACACTGGAATAATGATTGTTTGATAACTCGCAACTACATATTTATCAAACGTAGCTACCGATATTTGAGGATTGACAGATGGAATCAGAAATATTTAGATAACTTATTAAAATTTTGAATTTCCCAACCGTATTTTCTTCCCCAAACTCCCAACCAAGGGCGGTTCTAGAGTTGCAGTCTGGGAGGGGTAATGATATTTTGTAATTTTAAATAAACTCAGTGCTTCAGAGAAGCACTGACTACCGGGGGGTACCGGCACAGAGAAAAGGGGACCCTTCTGATTGCACAATATACTTCATATATATGAATTTAATCACCTACAAAAACTGTTTTAGAATATTCTTCAGGAATAGTCTAACTATACTTGATTTTTTAAAAATACTGTTTGGAATGTGCATCATATTCCCCGCGCATTTGTCTTCTTGTTCATCAAAATTGAAATCTATATTAAAATCGGCTAATCCCCGCCAGACATATTCTAGCTATACTTCATCTTTATTTACTCGAATATAGACACCAATATTCCAATTAAATAAACAGTAGGATTACGCAATTTCTCGACAAAGATGGTCGTGTTGTGGTATTACCGCCAATTAGCAACACGTGGGCTCTAGGCCAAGGAGCGGGGTGCCTTCCGTGGTGGTCTTTCTAAAGGATCCTAACCTGTATTTACGCTAAGTTCCGGAAGAAACCACAGAAAATTCCGAACGGCTAGGTCGGCAGACACGACCTGGTTTTGAATCAAGTACCTTCCGTCTCCCAGTTCAGCCTGTTATGCGCTTGGCCACTGGTGGGGCACTCGACAAAGATGAAAGATATCGCTTCGGGGGCTTATTTCTGTTATACTAATTTTGGCGATAAATCATCAAAAATGGATATTGGGGATTTTACACATTTAATCTGGCAACACTTGAAACATGATTCGCCCTTTCACCAGGTAGACAATGTCCTAAAATTAACAGCACTCAAGAGCTAAATATTACGTGAAAAATACCTTTTTTCGTCAACTATCCTTTATAATGGTCGATTTAAAAAAAAAAAAAATTGAAAAAGAGTTTTAGGAATTTGTGTTCGTTACATCCCAATGAAAGTTTTTTTTATGGCTATCTTCAATTTCCTTCGATATATGAAGACAAATATGAAAATGTTTGAACTCTAAAAAACTCTGAAAATGACTGTTATGTATTCGTGTTAGCTACATTTTAAAGCAAGAATTTTTTGGCTCTCTCTTTTTCCCTTTGAGGTATAATGGAAAATTTGGAAATAACATTTTGACCCCCTTATCCCCATTATGATGCGAATTCTAAAAAAACCTGAAAATGATTTTAAGGCATTTGTGTTTACTATATTTTTAAGCAAGAATTTTAGGCTATCTTCTTCCTCTAACAGATGAAGGGAAATGTGAAAAGAACGTCAAAGAACGTTTCAGTCCCTTACACCCACTTGGGTACGAATTCTAAAACACCCTCAAACTGATTTTCAGGCATTCTTGTTCGCTACATTCTAAAGCAAGAATTTTATGACTATCTCTATTTCCCTTTGAGATATGATGGCAAATTTGAAAATAACGTTTTGGCCCCTTATCCCCCTTTTCATGTGCATTCTAAAGAACCCAGAAAACGAATTTTAAGCAACAATTTTAAGGCTATTTCTTTTTTTCCTCCGATATATTAAGAGAAATGTGAAAAGAACGTTTTGGACCCTTACGCCTGTTTGGGTGCGAATTCTAAAAAACCCTGAAAACAACTTTTAGGTATCTGTGTTGTTACATTTTAAAGCAAGAATTGTACGGCTATCTCTTTTTAACCCTGAGATATGAAGGGAAACATGAAAACAACATTTTGGGCCGCCATCCCCGCCTGGGTTCGAATATTTAAAAATTGCTTCTTAAATGACGCTTCGGGTACAAAAGCTATAAGCTCCTAAAATTTCATGTCTGTTCCTCCAGTAGATTTGGCTAGGCGATGATCGTCAGTCAGTCAGTCAGGACATCTTCCTTTATATATAGAGATAAAATGTTTAATTAATGATCAAATGCAAAATAATTGTTTAATTAATCATATAATTAATGAAGTATATAAATACCGAAAATAACAACCTTGCATCTCCCCCCCCCCTCAATCGATCAAAATTTATTGCTATATTTGAAGAATTCTTATGTTTCGCCAGTAGATAGTGTTATTTGTTTATTTCACCCCAGTGAATTCCCCATGCAGAACTATTTTTCAATTTCGTTTTCAAAATCCTGGGAGGGATAATTACCCCCATAACCCCCCCCCAACCCCCCGTAAAATCACCAATACTCCCAACTGAAATGCCCACGTAGACGTAGTTCTGCCCTGCGATCGGGCTTCTCACTTGAGTCAGCAAAAACAAAACACACTAGGGGCCTTTTCAGGTTACTCACTCGCGCAAATGAAAACAGACAATGAAAAAGGCATTAACAGATTTTATGATAGGGTTATTGTACTCAATCGTATTTCTGTGAAGGGGCCGTTTTATTTAACGTATTTTTGTGATGGGCCGCAAATGGTATGTAGGGAAAAAAAGTAGTGATTGTTGACTAAGAATAATAAAAATTTAAAAGGTGGGGGGCAGAAAGAAGAGAAATTGGTTAGCTGGGCACTAAAAAGACGATAAAAGGGCCGCTGGGCGCTGCGCCCTGCCAAATCAATCTAGAATCTGTGAAGGTGCTAACTAATGTCAACAAAGAGGAAAGAGATGTCGCAACGCAATAAATGTAAACAGAGGGGAGAGGATGGCGCCGTGAATGAAAGCGGGGCTAGAAGAGCGGCAGGCAGGGTGCTGTTTTTGAGTGGCAAAAGGGCGGCGATTTTTTTTTTTAAAGGGCAAGTAGGGCGGGATTTTTTGCTTTAAAGGGCGGGCAGGGCGCAGCGCCCTTCGAAAAACGCCTAGGATGAACACTGGTCTCTATTGATGGATATAAATTAGTAACATCGAAGCTGACCATTGAGACTGAATTTGAGAAGTGTATGTTATTTAACTGTTTTAAAAAATCACTAGTGGAGTTGAGGGATGAGCTTGAGTTAGGTATTAGTTGTTGTAATATGGTTTTTAGATATTTTTCAAGTAGGTATGTAGGGCCTTCACATTTACTAACTATTGGGCGGAGGGATGGGGGATTTTTGTGATCTTTATATTTTCCAAAAATACGTGGAGCGAAAGCAGTAGGATTAATTAATAGCTGCCGAAAGCACTAAATGGTTCGTTTTTAAACTTTTTATGGAGTTTTTATGGCTTTTAACTATATTTTAACTTTATACTAAGGTATCTCCATGCATGATTTTAACTAAGTAGCCATTGTGTTTTTGAGTATTCGCTAAGAAATGTCATGATTCTGGTAAATATTTATTTTCATTTGCCACATTAATTTTTAACTATTTAAAAAGTGTTAGAACTATTTAATATCCAAGCTGTACCAATTTTAATTTCCAAGTATCCAATATAGCAATACTTTGCAAATCCTCCATGGTTCTGTCTCATGTAAAACATCAAGCTGTGTAATCTCGGAGAGCTATTTAGAATAGGACGTTAGTGTTGCAGAGTATACAAATTTCACACGTTTTTTAATTTATTACGTCGAGGTTTAACTGCTGTAAAAGATCCATCAAACTCATTTTTAGTAAAAAAATTCCTAAAAATTGCAAATTATGCAACATATTCAGAAAGAACTGTTTTTAAAAGAAATTTTTCTCTATCCGATGATGTAAATGCCGTTATGCTGCAAACGTAATTACTGCCGTTATTACAAATTAGGTGAGGAAAAATTAAAAAAACTGCATAAAATAAAAAAATTTCTAATTCGAATTTCGAAAATTTTAATAGTTATTCTGCTATTCGGGGCGAAGACGAATCCAACGATTCAAAGATCATTAAAATCGGTCCAGCCATTCTTGAGTTATAAGTGTTGGAACAAACCCGACTTTGTTTTATGTATATAGATTTATTAAAGTGGTATATTGTGATTTATTCATACTATCCTTACTAATCTACTAATACTACCTATTACTTATATTAATACTATGTATCTTCGCTTCTCCCTCTTTAATGCTCAATTTAAAGAAACAGCTTAGATATTTGGTACCAATGGGACTTTTTTATTCCATGGTGATTCTTTGCAATTTACACAATTGTCATTAGAGACAATTATCATTATTTAGACAATAATCATTTCACATTATGGTTGCCATTAAGGAAGCTTCCCATTATATATTTAATTTATGCATAGATTTGTCAAATTGGCATATTTAGCACCGCAAAACATTTCATCTCGAAAATATCCAAGCAGTTTAATTTAAATATCCATGTATTCAATATAGAGGTACCTTGTGAAAAAACACTCAAAATACTGGTGTTAAACGATAAAGTAATTAAAAAACTTTGTAAAAAACACACATAAGAAGTAAAAGGAAAGAGGATACGCGTTTCGTTCAAAAATTGTTTTGAACTTCTTCAGTCCAAGCCCTTCGACGTAAAGAACACAGGGAGTTCCCTGTGTTCTTTACGTCGAAGGGCTTGGACTGAAGAAGTTCAAAACAATTTTTGAACAAAATGCGTATCCTCTTTCCTTTTACTTCTTATGTGTGTTTTTTACAAAGTTTTTTAATTACTTTAGAGGTACCTTATTAATCCTCCATGGTTCTGTCTTGTGAAAAACATCAAACTGTGTAATCTCAAGCAGCTGTTTAGAATCACGCTAATTGCGAATGGGACATTAGTGTTACAGAGTTTACAAATTTCAAGCATTTTTTAATTTATGACGTCATGGTTTAACTGCCGTAAAAGATACCCCGGGTAGATGAAGCAGTTAGTCTGGTTACTATGCACAGTATATTTGAAACAGTATAATATTGAAACTTATAACTACGTTGAAAATTTTTTTGCTTTGTATGGACTGCTATGGATGAATGTAATCCAATGTTGAAATAAAACTGTACCCACAATATGCATATGTTAAGAAACATATGGCTGCAGCATAATTAAATGATAAAGATAAAAAAGCAGATAGAAAAATTTTAATATATTGTACTTTTTAAAAACAAATTTTGTAACTTTTAAAATGAAAAACATTTTCAGCTGTGTTAAAACATTTCAGTTTTTAAATCTAAGCAACGGATTAAAAAATCACTTATTATGATAGTGAAATTTTTCCTTTAGTTTAGTTCTATTGTTTTAATCAAAAATGTTGTCTTCTTATGTTAAAAAAAAAAAAAAAAAAAAAAAAAAAAGTGCAGGAATAAATTAAGATTGTGGTGTAATTTTTATGCATTTACTGAGAGAGAGAACGAGAAATTTTTCAAAACATTTTTTTCTAATGTATCTTGAAGTAATTGACATCACAAAAGTAGATTTTATTTGAGATTTGAAAATCCGGCATCCTGTTTAAAAACTATCAATAGGTTGAAAAAACACAGTTTTTCTAATCCTTACTGTGGCAACGTTACTTAAAAACTCGTGCCATAATTGATTTATATAATGGCGTAAACTATCCATGTTGATGCTATTAAATTTTAAATATCACTAATTTATATAATTTTGTTTTTATTTTTATTTTTAAAGAGGGCGAAATGAATGTTTCAGGATCTGCCAAAATATCAAAAAGTTATGATGCATGGAATTCAAGATGCGACAGTTTTAAAATTATTTTATGAACCTTTTTGTCAAAAGTGATCTTTAGTTAAAAAATTCCTTAAAATCTGCAAATTATGTTACGTATTCAGAACAAACTGTTTTTGAAAGAAAATTTTCTCCTCTATCCGATGATGCAAATGCCATTTTGCTGCAAGCATAATTACTGCAGTTATTGTGCATTAGGTGAGAAAAAATGCAAAATAATCACATAAAACATAAAATTTAAAAAAATCGCTTTGAGATGCATAACTTCATGCTTAGAATTTCCTATGTACCAAATTTAGTAATTCTGCATGTAGCCATTTGTCCGCAATGCCACCCACAAACACAGACATCTTCTTTTTTATAATATGTAGAGATAAATTGTTTAACTAGAATGCAAGATAGGCATCTTTAGGAACCTGATCCTTAAAATTTCCTTTGGGCATGAGGGTCTAGTAATTTCTTGGAAATAATTGGCAATATTGTCAAGCTGCATAACCTTTAGGATATCCAATCCTACACTGTTTTTGGTTTTGTGGGATTTCAAGATTAACACTAGAACTGCAGGATGGGTCATTTTGACCCAAAACCAGATTGTATTCCATTTTTTTCAAAAAGTTACGAACTAAAATTTTGAAAAAATCATGACTTTTCCTAACTTTATGTTATTAATTATCTGTAAAAAATTTAAGCTCGCAACTTTTATCTGTTTTTTTGTTTTTAATATGTATACCTGATATCGCGGAATGGGTCATTTTGACCCAAAACTTCCCACAAGTCTGGAATCCGAAGTTCAAATTAAATAAATGTCATTATCATTCATAAAATGAACGGTAATGACATTATAAATGGTATAATAGCATATCATTATGTCATTTTCATTGCACCGTGAATTTTACAAGTCGGGTCAATTTGACCCATACCGCGGTTTTAGGTATACCTATCTCAAAGCGACGTGGCTCCAATAAGAATTATAGCAACAATATTTTTGTACTTTTAGTGTAATATTAAACTTAATACAAATGTTAAGACTGAACTAATGTCATTACCGTTGAAATATAACATTATTGTTGCATTGCAACGTGAATTCTACAAGTTGGGTCAATTTGACCCAGCCCGCAGTTTTAGGTATATCTGAAACACCGTGGTTCTAGTGTTAAGATTTATTGATCACGTGGAATTTACCAGTTTCAGATGAGTATTTCATTTAACAACTTACAACAGAAAGAAATAAGCAAAAAAGTGATGGAAAGCAGTAGCAGTAGAAAGTTTAATCTCGCATGTAATGACAATAACTTTACTAAAATATGAAAATGCTCATATCGACTATTAACAACACATATTTGCAGTACTCTAATTTTTTTACTTTGGAGAGGCATTCAGATATCTTGATCCTTAACACATTGTTGTTGTCTTAATTATGATAAATTTTTCCACATTATGTAATGTATTTTACTAAAATATGCTTTTCTTTCTCCTTTGATGTGTATAAATAATTTTTCCTACAGTATTGATCATTCTGGTCTCCATTTCTCTGGAAACACCTGCAGCTATTCTGAATCACATAGAAAGCAAGCTGTAAATATTCAAGGTTAGTATATCATTTACTAAATTTATAAGATTTTATTAATACGTACACAAACACTTAACGCACATACATACACACACACATGATATCCCAAAAAGGTGTTAACACGCTCTAATTCTTTAGATATCAGAGATAAGTCGGAAACGTAAATGGAAAAACTTTTAAAAAGAAAGTAAGTAAAAAGACTACTTTAAGGAAAAGTTCCTCTTGTTGATTTTTAAAAGTTGTACTTTTTAAATTTGTATACAACCCATGTACCAAAAAATTTCCAATAAGTAAAATGTGTCCCATACAGTAATGTGATGATGTGCAAAATTTCAGCCTTTCATCATCAGAGAGAACTTTAAACAAAGGTGATCAGGGACTATATAGGAATTTGAAGGTGAAAGTTTAATGCAAGAGTTGAAATATTGTTTTCTTTTATATTTTCTGCATGACCCCTGAAATGCAACCATCTGACATTATTTTTTTAACGTTCGGCAGCTATTGAAAAGTGGTTTAAGTCAGTATATATTTATCTTCATATCTCTGATACTTTTTAGGATATAATTTTCAAATTTTGTATATCACTTCTTTAGTGTATGTGGCACATTTTACTTATAGGGAATTTTTTTGTATGTGGGGTCATATACAAATTAAAAAAGAAATAAAAATTTATGAGGGGTAACAGTCCTTTTTCCTACCTTATTTTGAACATTTTTTTCAATGACATTGCCCACTCATCTCTAATAGATCAGAAAAATTAAAGTTTGTTACTACCTTTTTGGGATACCCTGTATATATGTATATGTTGCTCAAATGCTACAACAGCATCATAACTTAAAAATCAGGATTGTTCAGGAAATGCTATTGAAGTTCTGTGAACATAAAGAAACATATTTGTTAAAATTACTTTATCACCATCCCCTGGATAGGATCTTCAGTGGTTTTAAATTTGAAACAACAAAAATGATGCTCTATGAGTTAGATGTTCACATTATGGTAATTGTATTGTGTTATTAACAAAAAAATCATGATTTTGTGTGTTATGATATTGTTACAGCAAATGAGCAATGTATACCAAGTGATTCAAAATAGATGTTAAAGCAATTATCTTTTAAATCATAAGTGGTCGACACATACCTTTAATTACAGAAGTTTGTCAAATAAGAGGAGCTTGCAAATATGGGACTTTTTTTTAAGTTCAAAATTTAATTTTCATGTAGTCCCTCCTTTCTTATCACTTATATTGAGAAAAATTCACCAACAAAATTCTGTGAATCAACACAATACACATCTCCTTTCCTCATTTGAATTAGCGTATCATAATTATAGTACAGTAGAAGACCCAAAATCCGCACAGCTTGGTTCCAGACCTTTTGCAGATTTTAGAATTTTGCGGATTTTGGGTCATAATAGGAAATTTATTCTATTTCTAACCCCTCTGAAAATAATAGAAAAAAAAAACACAATAGAGATCAAGGGAAACAAATCATGTTACTTATAATTAGAATCATGATATAAAAATACAGAGGATTAATGCAATATACAAAATTATGAGATTATAGTACAACTTATTTAAACATGTATATTCAATAGTTTAGGAGTTTGGGATGTTCTAATTATAGTTTTTATTTATTTTTCATTATTTTCTGTTTGTAACACAGCTTAGCTGCTCTACAAATCTGAGATATTTCTCTCTCACAGCCTAACTTTCATTAAATGTTAATTTATCAACTTTTTGATCATCCTCACTTGTTACTGTGCCAGAGTCTGTGTCATGTGATCATAATTCCGTGTGAATTATGTCACTGTCAGTCATTTGAAAGTTATCAATGTTAAGATTAGAGCTCACAGACTCCTAAAATTTTTTAATTCAAGTGGGAATAGCTTATTTAGCTTTACTTTGTGGTTATAGTGTAGTTTTCTGAACTTGCAGCTGGCAGGGCAGATTTCATTGTTTACATTGAACAGACAGTGCGGATTTTAGAGCCTTGCGGATTTCGGATCGGCAGATTTTGGGTCTTCTACTGTAAATGATTAGTGAGTGTTTATACTGTGTTATAAAATATAAATATCATTGGTTTTAGTCCATAGAAAATAGGGAATCTAACAGATCTTATAAATGTAGATTTTTTTTTTCTTATTCTGCTCTTTTTAATCGATTGAGCCTTTTTTCCTGTCTTTGTAGATGGTGACAAACATCTCTTTTCTAAATTTTGGTTAATTGTAGCCAAAGCTGGGCAGAGCATCATTAATCAACAAACTTTACATATTGCTTAATGATTTAACTTTTGAATTAAAGTAAAATATATAAATGTTTTTTATAACTTCTGTTAACTTTGTTATATTGGTTGTTATTGTCGTGATTTAGAATAATATTAGCATTTGTGAAGTACCAATAATGAAGATGAATGAGATGATTTTGCAGCACTCTTACTCAGCCTGAAGAAAGGGCCAAAGGCTAAAAATCTGAAAAACAAGCTCGGAACTTGGCTGAACTCAAAGTCAAAAGAGTGTTGCAAATGCTGTATTTCTAGGTGGACCAATTTTAATAAAACTGTTTATTAAATAAAACACTACTATTTCATCTAGTGCTGCAGTTGAGCATCTTTTTTCTACAGGAAAGATATTTATGGCCAAAAACATCATCACTGTGGATGACAATTTTAAAATACCAATGTTTATGAAAGAAAACATGCACCTAATAGTAGAGGAAATATACCCAAAAAATAGACCAAAGGTGTAACTAATTCCCACAAAAGCAGTGTTTGGTTTTTTTTTTAGTTTGTTGTTGGTATCTCTTTGATGTACTAGAAGTCTATAGAAAAATCTAAGCAAGCAAAATATTTTTGGCCTTCATCTTGAAAAAATTGGAAAAATCATGTGGGGTATCAAATTAAACAAATTTTCATTCTGAAAAATATTATACTATTAGTTTTTAATATAAAATAAATAACAAAATAGTGACAGAAAAACTGATAGCTTTTACAACATTGAAAATCATATTTTTGTTAATCAAAGTTCATTTTATATCGTGCAAATACATAATGTATTTTGCCCATCTTGCATATTACGTTGAAGTAAAGCTAGATATAATACTATAATTAATGTAAGCTATGTAAAGAAAAAACACACATACAAAAAAAATGATACTAATCAAGAAGATGATAGTTCCGGGTGATTCAAAAGGTCCACCCTTCATCAGTTGCAAAAAAGACACACTTTCAAAGGCTGAACTTTTTAACAACTTATGAAGAGTGGAGACTTCTGTAATACCCGAAATGATCTCTTGTTGATAAGTATCATTTTATGTGTGTTATTTCATAAGGTTCTTACCAATTTTACCATTTAGCACCAGTTTTTGTCGAGTGTTCCTGTTAGATCTCATAGTCTTCTTCAATTTCTTTTAAATTACTATCTTTCAGGATACTGTTATTACATTCTACCAGAACACCATATTTCAGTACATTCCGCACCATAACGTCGACATGTGCATTTACCACTACCACGTGGGTCATTCATTTTCGTTTTGCAAGTGCAGCAGATCATCTTTAGTAATAGGGTTAGGACCCCTTACTAAAGCATCATCTGTATAGTACGAATCGCAATGTATCCATTTGCTTCCAAGTGTTTTCCCAAGAATTTTTATAAAGCACTGTTTATTTTCATTATTATAAAGCAAAGATCCTTTTAAATAAGAAGTGGAGTAAATCTCAGTAAATTTCACCGTTACTGATGATTGTTTTGTGCGTATCTGATATTCTACATCCTTTGTACATGAAATGGCATAGCCATCAAATACAATTTTGGCAATTTAACATTGTTTAGAAATATGACTGCTATATACAGTGAAACCTCTCTGAGCGGCCACCCCACTGTACCGAAAATATTTGGCCGCTCTCAAGGGTTTTAATTACTGTTATAAGATAATTGCTATCAGTGATCGATCTAGGATTTTTTCAGAAGAGTAAAAATACTCCTTAACCTTTTTAGAAGGAGTATTTTCTTTTCTGAGGGAGTAATTAAAACAACGAACAACTATGCTAAATTTTCAAATGCATAATTAAATTGCATTTAACACATAATTAATATCTAGGTGCATAAATGTCAATTCAACAAACGGGTACAGTTGGATTTTTTAAATTTTAAATCAGCAAATGGTAATTATTTATCAAAATGTACCTACCTACCTTATTTTATTTATGAGGCGATAAAATAAGAAAAGGAAGAAAAATTCAAAAGTAAAATAACAATGATTAATGATTATCTTTATTTTTCTTTTTATAATTCCAACCTCCTTTTTTTTTTCCCTTTCCATAAAAGAACAGCTTGTTCAAATTTGAATTTACAATCAACTTTTCCGTCATTTTCACAAAAGTTTTGGACCTAATTCAGAAATTCGGGTTAAAACATCAACACTTTGCTCGTTAAGTCTATTTCTCTTCTGATTTCTTATTCTATTTTGAATAGAAAACCCTCTTTCACACACAGCAGTTGAAAGAGGAATGGTGAGTGCTATTTGTGATAGAGCTGAAAATCCTGGGTAAATAGGCGTATCATCTATTGTTGAACACATAATCAGTCTGCAGAACTGATTCATTTTCATGTCTAAATTTCTGCAATATAATGACTGCACCTGAAAAAACTCTTCTCTTATTTCTTCTTCTGTAACACCCAAGAAAGCATCAGAAGAATAGTGTTTTATCAAATTACTAAAAGAGTTTAGTCTTGAGGAACATAAACTTGGATTTAATACCTGGTCAAAGTCAGAAAGTAAATCCATTTTTTGCAAATTAAAACGTTCTTGTAAGTTCTCTACTAATTTGTTCAAAAATTTCACCTTTGCAGTTTCAAATTCTTTTATAGAATTTGTGCGAATTGATAGTTCAATGTCCCTATAGAACCCATTTTCTGTGGTTTTCAAAAATTCCATCAAATGTCTGCCACTGCAAGAATCATCTTTCATTGCCTCTAGGCAGCTTATTGTTGAAAACATTTCATTTATAACTGTTGAAAAATCTATGTCATTGCTTTGAAAATTTTTACTTACACGGTCAATTATCGTCAGTACATCTCTTAAAAATGCCAGCACAGCAACAAAACCATACTCTGTACAGTGTTTTAACAGACCAGGTGCTTTGTCTGTTGGATTATTTGAACATTTTTGTCCAACAATGCCAGTTAGTGTAAGCACTACTGCATCATAACTGGTATGACAACCATCGACAGCACAGCCAAGAGAAAGCTATCGAACAGCATTAATTTCCTTTAAACAGATGTTAGGTTCTTGTAATATGTCTTGCATAATTTTTAATTTTTCATATCTTATACTAGATGTATGAAAATAAACATAGAGAGAACCTAGAAGTTTTTGGAAATTCTGAAAAAGTCCTACACCAGTTGCAGCTTGTGATACCGCTGAGGCTAAGCGAAGGGCAATGCAATGGAAATGTAACCATTTAGGCACCAAATGTTGGAGTTTTACACATAAACCATTGTTTTTTCCCATCATTACTGCTGCCCCATCTGTGGCAAGACCAATTAATTTTGTTAAGGGCATATTTTTTTCTTTGAAGAAATTTATCAAAATTTCTTTTAACGCTTCTGAGGTGCACTCCCCACTCAGTTTCAGATTTGCCCAAATACTAGCTTGAGGCTCATTGTTCCATAAATATTTCACATATATGATCAATTTATGGTCAGCAGCAATGTCAGTTGATTCATCAACTAAAATAGATATGAAAGGACTTTTACTAAGTTTATCATCCAGTTCAGATTCTGATATATTGGACATGATTTTTTGAATAGGTGTTATTGAACTGTGAGATAAATTCAAATGCTGTTCTTTGATTGCTTCATTACCACATGATTTCATTAGCAACATTAAGGGTTTGAATTTCGTCTGGGGCATCTCTTCTTTAGCTAAAGTATATATATAGTTTTAAAAACGGTTAACTCACCTTCTGAAACATTACTGCTTACAGTTTTTTAGACTTCATGCATTACCTTCGATTCCTTTAGGTTCTTCACAGCAAGCCTGTGTTCATATGTGTTCTCGTGTCTAGCTAGAGTGCTCCTTTGTAAACAGCCAGAACCAATAGTTGCCATGCTTACTTTCATTTTTGAATTCTGGCAGACTTTACAAAACACGCGATGTAAATCTTCATTATAAATCACCCATGAAAATTCCCTATACCACTTGGGCAAAAACTTTTCATGTTTTACAAAAGTTGGCTCACTCGGACCAGATTCGCTTCGCTTTCTTTTTTTTTTTTGTCTCTTTGTGCTTGGAATTTTGAGCAACTATATCTGTTTCATATTCTGGTCTATTAGAATCATTCAAGTCTTTGCTTACATTCACATTAGTGTTGTCAGCTTTGTCATCTGAAGACAGAACTTTCGATTTAAAGAAGTCCTTCAAAGTCTTTACTGGACGACCGTTCGAGACACTTGCCATATTTAATTCCACTATATCCACACATACAAAGAATATAATAAATTTGACAACGATAAATATTCAAACCTTACACCTGCGCACAATACAATAAATATGACTACAATAAATATGCAAAAACGATAAACTGGTCAGAATCACGTGGAAAGTGCCTTCCACTTACAACCGCAAACACAGATTTTGTGTTTCTCTCATTCGTAGTTCTCACAGGAAGGGAGAGTTTTTCGAGGTGACGTCAGCGCAATTTTTTGGAGGGATGCAGAGGTACAAAGCCAATCACATCACCGAACGTTTGTGTGTCTGGAGTGTTGGCGGACTGGTTGCTATGATGTGACGTAGTGCAATGATGTAGGTCAAAAAGCTTTGAACGGTATTTCATGGTAACTGTTAGTGTTAACCGTAAATTTCACTGTTTATATTGAAAGTTATCACGGTTTTCAGAGAGCCGACTGAAAAAAAAAAAAAATTAATAAAAAGTCATTTTCAAGGGAAAATCTCTGCGTAATTACTGATCATAAAACGGAATTTTATATGGAAAAACAATGCGTAAAAATACGCATTCCAAAATTCTTAAGGCGTATATTTTATTTCTAAGGCGTGAAATACGCATCTAGAGGCATTATCGCGATCACTGATTGCTATAATGCGTAATATAAACATGTCTGGCACATATTCCTTATTTAAAATGAAATATTATAAAACATATCTAAAGAGAAAATAGCACTTTATTTAATGCTTTCTTTTTTTTTTTTTTAAATCATACAATTTGTGTTGGTTTTAAGTTTTTACTTTTCTTTGAAACAACCATTTTTTCTAGTTTGTTTTTTACTTCAAAAAGCAGATCTCTAACTGGTTAGTTTGTAACCGTTTTGGAATTTTCGATAATTTCATCAATTTTCCCTAAAGTTGCTTGTGTTGAAAGTTTAGCTTGCTCGCCATTACAAACATCGAGAAATTCCTTCTCAGGGATGGAATTAGCGCCTGAAAGGGACAAAAATTCATTTGTAGTTCAACTTCAACACCTGATTGTCCAAGGGATTCCCCATCTTAAGGGTGTGGCGATAATACAAAAGAGATAACAGTTTCAATTCCAGTTATTCCTGAGACTTATATTTGACCATAAACCTGATCTTGAGTTTTTCTGCTCAAAATTACAGCATGGAGTGAGTAGAAATTCTCGAAAAATGAGATGGGCGATCCCACTCGGTGACCGTTTAGAGGGGGTCGGGTGGCCGCTGATAGAGGATATTTTAACATTAAGTCTATAAGCCAAAAAAAACGTGTCATGAAAAATTGGTCATTTAGAGGGGTGGTCGCTCGGAGGGGTTTCACTGTAGTTACAACACATCTGAAAATATCCCAGTTTTGGCAGTTTGTGCAGTAGTACATGACCATCTAGAACAGTGTTTCCCAAACTTTTTTGTGCCATGCCCCACCTAAGCCTTTCAAAAATTCTTATGCCCCCCCTACGTAACATATACATAATTTTTAATATTAAAAAATTGAATTGTTCACTTAAGAAACTTAAATGATAGGTTTTAGGAAGAAATCACTGGGAAATTGTTAA
Source organism: Cheiracanthium punctorium (assembly GCA_038373885.1). NCBI lineage: Eukaryota > Metazoa > Arthropoda > Arachnida > Araneae > Cheiracanthiidae > Cheiracanthium > Cheiracanthium punctorium. The sequence goes on along the minus strand of JAWZYV010006915.1, from coordinate 126,513 downwards.
CAAAACAAAGTAAATAAATTTTTGAAACATATAATGAAAAACTGAAATTGAAATTCAAAATCATTTTAATAAAGATATTTCTATAATAATTTAATATTTTAATTTTGTGAGATCCTTGCGCTTGATGCTTGCTGCACAGAGATTTTATGTTAGGTTCCAATTTGGTTAGCTTCAGTCTCAAGTCTGCCCGTTGTGTTATATTCAGACAATTTCTTTTTTTTTTACCAGTAAATCATTTACAGCACTAAATCCGCATTCGTCTAAATATGAAGATGGAAACAGTAACAATAGTTTTCTTGCAAATTTGGTTGAATTTGGGTATTTGATTTCTGTTTCCTCACAAAGCCATGCCATCGCTCCTTTTACATTAAATAAACTTTTAACTGACTTACATTAAATAAAGTTTAGCTTGTTTCTTCCTTCCACAGAGCGGGAGTCATTCACACTAGTACAACGAATATGCTCAGTCATCTGGCAGTCTGTTTTAAAACTTCTTTGAGCCATTGAGGGGACGATACTCTGGGAGGTTAACTTGACGACACCAAAAACCGAGTTGATATTTTGGTCTTGTCGAACGAATTTATAATATTTATTGGCGGCAATTACTTAAGAATTTGCTTTTTCCTTTCAATTTTGGCACCGAAATCTAGCATTGCATTCAAATGGCCCAGAGCGAAAGGTTTAAACTCGCGTCGAGTCCATTTTCGAATTCCCCCCCCTGTGGGGCATGGGCCCCACGTTGGGAAACATTGGTCTGGAACATACAACATTTAAATAGGTAACATGTTATTTGAACTAGTTGCTATGTAAGCCAAAGTTTTTGCCAATGGCGATTTTCACTTTTTCTCACTGAGTTTCTGGATCAAATAGAGACGAAGAAAGTATAAATAATTCATAATTCAAGCTCTCCTTCAATTTTTGCTGATCAGGATTTACTGACAGACATACCAGCATCCTCTGAGTGAGAAGTTTTATATCAATATGTTGATTAGCTCCATCAATGACCATTAGAGTGGATCAAAAAAAGGATTTTTTTTTTTTTTTTTTTTTTTTTTTTTTCGTAACGCTTTAGTGTGGAAAAGTTGCCTATTCTAATAAGAACAGAAATGACATTTAAAAAAAATTTAAATTGGTTAACATCTTCCGTTGCGCATCATACTTAAAATTTATGAAAAATTGCAAAAAGTCGCGATATTTTTGTAATTTTTTTCTGTTAGTTTAAATTTTTGAAATAAACATGCTTGGTTTTTCATGTTTGCTTTATGGTTTAAATAACCTAAATAAATTGAATTATGATCAATAATCTAATATTTTCAGTTTGCGCAATGTCTTAGAAAAACAGAAATTTGCCTATTTTTCACAATTTTCACTGTGCAAGTCTTCACTTGTTTTAACAGAAAAAGACGGCCCAAAACTCACTACATGGAGGGGGTTGCACTGTAAATTCTACCCACACCCTACCCAACCAACCATCCAACTGTTGGGTGTGGTATTTGTTATATTTACAAAGATTTTCCATAGTAGGATTCTTTGCCAGTATTTTTTATTTTTTAAATCGGCTACACACTTAAAGTCTGATTTTTTGGAGAAATGAGGCATAACCGATCTGGATTTCATTGTTGCTCGGATGTCGCCATCTCTAGCTTCATGTCCACAAACTTTATATGAAGCCTCTGTCACAAGTTTTAAGCATCTCTCCACAGCCTGGGTGTGACAAGGAAGTTTTTGTATTTCTCTGATGAGCATAATGTCAGAATTGATGATTGACCTAATATCACCATCACTCAGGTGCCACAGCTATGGAGGAGGATACAGCACACAAGAATTCCAATTAATAATTTTGATGTAATCCTTATCTTGAAAATTTATTTTCGATGGTACAAATTTTCTAACAGTCTTCTGTTTTGGGACTGTTAGTCTTTGCTTTTAAGATCCTTCTATCTCAAATATGTTCTCTTTCATCGACAAGCATTGCCAACAGTACATTCTCGGTATGCAAAGAACGCATTTCATTGTATTATGCAATCGACAACTTGAAGTAATTTGACAGATAAATACCGTGATGTTTGAATTATTTGAAAGACATGTTTTGGTCCATCGGTAAAATATTTGCTCTTTTTTATAGCAAACCGCACAAGCATGTATAATTTTAAGATGAAGCCAACTTTTTCTTTTAAGTTTCTGGATGGATCTGATGAACTTATATACAATCTTAGGACTCGGTTGGCTGCAGTTAGCCACCTGGAATGGGACAAAGTACCAGGGTCCCGATTTGCCAAGTCTTCTGGACAATAGCTTAAAGAGATTGCAGTTGAAATGTCTAACAGATACTGTTGACCATTGCTCAACAAATTCCTGTCTCTATCAGGAATCAAACAAGCTAAGGATTTATAATCGACCACAGGAAGTGCTGGTTACAGTGCCATCACATCCTACTACTTCGAGTTTTTCTAGTGGTATTCATAGTTCAGGCAAACGATAAATAATGCTTTGAGTTATATCATTTGATGAACTGGAGGAAGGGGATATATCTCCAATATAGATCGATCCAGGTTCCTAGATAAGAGAATAGTGCTCTTCTTGCACATTCCTTCGAAATTGCTTGTCATTCAATTTTTCGATGAAAAAAGTATCATCTTTTCGGCCATCAAAGAAAAGACCCCAATTTTTGTCAGGAGGTGTGAATTGGCTTTTCAAATCTCTTCTAATACGACACTTGTCTCTTCCAATTTTACATTTATCAACCACACAGGAATAATTAGTGTCGGTTATTATCCCAACATCTTCCAGAACACTTGAAGCTATGACACCTGTTGCCAGATCAGAAACTCCAAATCGATCACTGTTTAGCACTGTTGTACTAAGTTTAATTCTCATCTGCCATTTGGGCTTTTGAGTTGATATACTTGGTTTATATTCATCCTCCTCATACTCAGAGTCTTCAAAAGAACTGTGATTGTGTTCCTCAGTATCCAAGTTCTCTGCTATTTTAGAACTTCTTTGTCACTCAGTGCTCCCTGAAGGTCGCGAGCTTTTTCCTTGGCCTTCACATTTAACTTCTTTTTAACTATCTTGTCAATAGATCCAATTTTCCCCAAATTGTAATTCCTTTGAAGAAACATGAACCTCAACTCAAGGACAGGAATTTTCTTTGTTTTTTCACACAAACATTCAATCATAATTGCTTACTCAGATGCATCTGGTGTTTTTTGGTACTATTCACTGTCATCGTGCACTTACAAGCAGCAACGTCAAAGCGATCTAGCTTAAGTTTAAAGTCTTCACACCTAGCTTTCAGTGGCGGCTCGTGGGATACAGCAAGTACAGCCGGGCTGCACTCGAAATCATCAGCACATACTTTAAAATAATTTATTCTACTAATTTTCCTAAATTCAGATTAGAATTGTCGAATTCCTACGGTAAATTAAAAAAATCTCCGAAAAAAAAAAAAAAAAAAAAAAAAAACTTATTGTGGCCGGATCGCTCATTCAGAAAAAAAGCACTTTAATCTTCCCACAATTCAATTAGGAAAATCTTTGGTTCAGCCCAGAGCGCTGAAAAGAAAATTGGCAGCACCGTTGCCATGACAGTGACTACGTCAGCAGCCTCTCCGGCATAGGGAGTATGTAGCTGATACAGCCGATGGAAGATTTTCTAACGGCGGCTGAACTTGAAAACTCGACTGAGAAGTGAGGGAGGGGGTAAGGAGAATATATGTTTGGAAAACTCTGGACTTTATATTGCTGAATTTATCCAGAAAGTAAGCCTAAATAGATGCTTATGAATGGACAATTACCCATCAAAGCAGTATTGTTTTTAAGTAAGCAAGAACTGGCATTTAGAGGACATGGCGAGCGAGAAAATTCTTTAAACACGGGAAATTTTAAAAAGCTTTTAAAATTATTGATATCTGAATTAAAACAACGCCTTTTTATGGGGACATCACTGACCAATTCGCATGTTTAAAAGAAAGGAGGATTGATTTGACTTATAAAAAATAAGTAAGTTTTCTTTTTTTTTTTTTTTCTTCTCAAGTTATCGTTACAAAAGAAAATTCTAAGGAAACTTCGAATCAGACACGGATTAATGCAATTTTGAGGATAAGAGCGGCTGGTTGAAATTTATGTCCATTTTATGGAAGTAAAATAGGATCTCTGACATTTTTTATGTAATTTCTTTTCTTTTCTTTTTTTTTTTTTTTTTTTTTTTCCTCGGTGAGAGCTTAATCCGCCAGCTTTCGAATTCAGTAACAAAGATTTTCCAATCCTCTCCGGAGGAAAGGGGGGGGGGCTCATATGCTTCCGGCTGCACTAACATTTTTGACCACGGGCCGCCACTGCTAGCTTTAAATAAAGGTTTGTCTTTATCATGTTTATAGAATTTTCTTATCTTAATATAGGAATCGTGATACACATTAATAAGCTTTACAATTTGGCACTCAGATAACGAAGGAATGGATGCTTTATCATAGAAACATTTGATTTATATTGCTACCGTAGAGGCTACTTTAGAGAAACTTACATTTTCGTTGTTTGTCAAAAGTGACAAATTGTATCTTTCTTCAAAACAGCATCTAAGAACACATTCATATGTTGGCAGTTTATTTTGCAGGAAACTCCATGGTTCACCAAATATGGGGTAATAAAACTCCTTTCTAAAGCCGGCAATCACACTCCTAGTGAATATAGTTTGTGGCTCATCCATTATTAGCTGATGTTATTAGAATACACATTAGACAAACATAACACAAAACAATGCACAGTGCAAACTCACTTGAAGTGAAACGCATGGTGTCGAGTTTAGCTCGATCATGAACTAGCGCTTAGCAGAAAAAGTAACATGTAGAGAGAGTGATTTCATTGGTCTGCGGGTTGCTGCACTTTGCCAGCTTTGATTCTCACAAAGATCGTTGGCATGTAACTTTTCGGGCCAAGGTCTAGTCGATCGCGATAAGAGACTTTACACGCCAATGGAATAGTCCGTTTACTGCGTGGACAATGAGCTAGACTCCCCCCCTTTTTTTGTATGATTGCAGGTGGGGGATAATTTGGAAACTTTGTTTTTGGCACTTTTTCTTTGTTAGATAAATGAGCTGTGTGCTGCACTAGACATATCAAAACGAATGGACAGTTGCACAGTGGAAATTGCGAAATTTTTAATGAAATAAAAAAAACTAGCCGACTATAAAAATATCAATTACGCACTCAAGACCTCGTACCTTCAAATCTTAACTACAGATGGCACCGTTAATGACGTGACACATGCGTAGATCGATCCGGGATGGGGCAAGATGTTGAGGAAGAGATCAGTGCAAGCAAGAAACGGCTATGGCTGAGGAAGGTGGTGGCCGCCACCGAAAGCTGCTACTGAAGGATTTTATTAGTGTATTTTTAACCTTTTAAAGTACTTAAAATAAACTACTTATTTTATTTACGTGTGTACCAAAGCCAAGCATCTTCTATACACATAAATCCAAAACGTAGTTTTTCAACCACACATTAATTCATTGCTCCTAGCTTTTCCTGATATCATAAACAAACTGTGCAGCATGTCCTGGGATCAGGCTTTCACTTCTTAAAAGGTTCGCCAAATTAAAACATTTTCTTACTAGGTCTTAATAATACTTTATCATATAATTAATATTTTATATTATATTATATGATAATGTTAACACGTCAAAAGTTTATTTGGAATGTCAGTTTTAATTAGATTTAAAGCATTAAAACCTATGTCCATTTAGCAAAAGTCACTTTTATTTCTTTTGCATTTTACAAAAGCTGCAAATGTAGCTTAACCCTTTGAGGCGCAACCCTTTCCCAATGCTGAAAAAAGGGCAGCCGTTGCCATCGCTCGACTTAACTACCATCAAGATGGCAGACGATCGAAACGTTCATCGTGTGCCACAGATCTAGATACCCTTTTTTGACGACAGCTGGCTGTGCGCGGGCACAGCCAGCTGCATCAAAAAAGGGTCTCTAGATCTGTGACACGTGATGAATGTTTCGATCGTCCAACGGCTGCCCTTTTTTCAGCATTGGGCAATCTATCCAGTATTTCTCACATTCTTCCATTTTCCAGCAGAGGTCAGTGCTGTTAAAAATAACCGTGGCAATTTTTTTACGGGAAATGACATGCTAAAAAGTAAAGGATTCTTGTGGAGCTATATCACCCGCAACTATTTTTATAGAAATCAAATCTATTCTTCGTGACTGGCAACAGTCAAAACGTCAGAGTTTCATGTTCCCAGAGCGGGAACACTGCGCCTCAAAGGGTTAATCACTGGTACACCACTTTGACTAACTAATTGGCCAAACTGATGCCTTGTATTCATAAAACACTACTGTTACACATACCTTAGAACTTTTTCTTAAAATATCATCTTCGGTTTCTGTTTTTTTTCTTTCTTTCACTCCAGAAAGAAAAAACATCACTTCCCTGTACTTCATGCTGCAATCACCTAAAAATGAGTGGGCAACTTTAAAGTTAGTGTTCTCAAGTTGCTTTAAAAGATTTGTTAATTACTGTTATGCATAGCTTTTCTTCCAGCTGTGATTGTATATATTTTTGCAAAGTGTTCACTAGGGTAATCACAAGTTATATGGGGGAAAATTTTTTTAATGTTATTTTTGGGGGCACCACCCTAAAAGTTGCCAGTTGACTAGAAAATGACATTGGTCTAGTTTTAGCTCAGTTGCATAATATTAACCCGTGCCACATGAAGGTTAAATTCTTGAAAAATTACTATTTTTGCCAAAAATATCTACTTTTTCCTTCATTTAGCATAAACTATTTGCTCTACAAACCTGGTTCTTGTTTTATTTCATAAAAAATATTGTTGCGTTGAATGTGCTTGCCACTCTCAACAAAACCAATATTTAATGACATTCAGTGATTTTTAGGTCAACCTTTGAATCGTACCACCAAAATCTGCATTTTTGTAAAATTAGTGTAAAAAAGACAAATTAAGAATTTTAAATAATTTTGACCGTTTTTTGTATTATTTGAATCAAATATTTCAGTTGTAGCTCATCTAAGACAAACCTCTCAAATTCTCTTTATTGCAAGGCAATTTTTTTTATCTGTTATTCTTATTTACTTTTAGAATGGACATGGGTGCCCATACATAGGGGCAGGGAAGGCCTATGCCTCCCCTAGCTCCCATATTATCCTTATGATTTACATACTGATATAACATAGAAGCGGTTCAACACTAACACATAATATCTTTCTGGTGCAGGAACCTTGGCATGCCATACGACTCCTTATGACACACCAAGGATGTTGTTTTTGAAGACAAGAATTTCAAAAACAAAGAATTGAATTCATAAAAAGCATATTTTAAAATTCTGATTTAGAGGGTGCTGTTGTTCACTGGGATGGAAAAATGCTTCCTCATATTTTCGATAAAGAAAATATAGAGACAATAGCAATTTTCACACATTAGCTGTGGCGATGAAGAACAGTCAATATGAGTTCCTCAGCTTGAAAATAGTATGAGAATAATTCAGGCAAAACCTGTATTTCCAGGATCTGAAGAATGAGAGGCAGTTGGTAAAATCCAGGCAATGTGTTTTGATACCAATGATTGCTTTAGGGGAACGTGCATTTTTTGCTGCAGCAATTGCTAAATCAAAATCTGCTATATTTACCTTGTTGTCACCATATTTTAGAAATCATCCTAAAATCTGCTTTGATTACAAAGTGGGCAAAACTACTGCTCCTCATCCAGATATTTAAAAAAAAATTCAGATTGGGTGGTCTAAGTTCGACAAGACAAAGTACAAAACTGCTATTGAAGATGAAACTATTACATAAAAAAATACGAAATTTCGAAGAAATTTCAAGTTTTCTTGCAGAACATTTAAGAAGTCAACAACTCAGGGATAACTATAAAGAATTAATCCAACATTGTTTAATTTTTATAGGAATTTCCCTCAAATAGACATTTCTTTCAGAGTACATGGTGCTGTTCACCATGCCAGGTGGATGTCTAAGGCAATTTATTGTTTCAAAATACTTCTTTTCAGACATCAGGTCTCATTAACAGATTTAGAAAAAGGAGGTATTACAGACATTTGTGTTTATTTATAATAAATATTTATGTAAAGGTATAGTTCAACACTCCCACTCAGACTTTAACCACAATCAAGACTTAAAATTATTAAAATCACTTGTTCAATGCAGAAAATTTGATAAAGAGGCTGCAAACAAAGCAATCTATAAAATGATAAGTCATCATTGGTGTCTTAACTTGGAGCAAGTTGCATTTTCATTTTTTAATGACACTTTGGCAAAAAAAATCAAAATAAGCATGGCTGTAAAATTAATTGCATTTGAAAAAGAAAATGATGATAAAGATGTAAGAGCAACGTTTCAACAAAGTGGATCATTTATTGGACAAAGAAGTTGATTTTTTTATTTCATCACAAACAGTAATTTTTTTAAAGAGATTTAATTTTAATATGTAATTTTTTAATACTGATCCCGATGTATGGTGTGAAAATCAGTATTATTTGAAAGAAAAAAAAAACTGTGAAAGCTTTTAAGGTTTTTAATGACTCAGCTGAAAGGGGAGTAAAATTAATCCTAGGATTCAATTCCGGTTTAACTGAGGATGAAAAATTAAAGCAGTTTTTACTATAGGTAGTATCTGAATGTAGAAAAACTTTTCCAGTCTCTTTGAAAGCCACATTATCTAAGCCTTGCCACTTTAACAAAAAATTGCAAACGATAATAATGTGCTTCCTTTTTGATGCATAACTTTAATAATCAAATTTATCTGAATGCTAGCCATTCTCAATTTTATGCCTTCTTTGACCTTATTTTCTGTTAATTCTTTTACTTAAATTTCTTTCTTTTTTTTATTTCAGAGTTTGCACAAAAAAGAAAAATGAAAGAGAATTTTTTGAATTTTCATTAAAAAAAACAACTTTTAGGAATCGGATCATATCTAGTCCTGAAAAAAGCATAGTTATATGCTTTTTTCAGGACTGGATATGATCCAAATGTTACCCTCTGAGCATTTTGGAAATGGGCAAATAATCTAAAGTTGTTTTCACGGTAAAATTTTCATGGAATTTTTAAATTATTAAAAAAAAAATTAATAGGAAGATTTGCAAGTATTAAAAAAAAAGGCTCCTAAATTATATACAAGCTTTAATATCAAAACATATTTTATGATATCTCAGTATTATAAATGATTAATATTATAGATCAGGGGTTCCCAAACTTTTTTTCCCCAGCACCCTTGTCAGGCTAAAAGCATTTCGCGGCACCCTTGTCAGGCTAAAAAAAATTCGCGGCACCCTTTCAGCCTAAAAACATTTCGCGGCAGATTTCCTTTAAAGCAATGTGAATATGAAGGTTAGAATGAAGCAGTTTGGATGCATTTTACGTTATTTTTTGTTTGTTTGTTTGTAGTGCTAACTATCAAGAAAGTACTCTCTTGGGAAAAGAGATATAGAATTTTGACAATACCCCCATTTCAGGGAGTTCCTATAAATGAGAGGCTACAGGACAGTCTTGAACTTGACTGAAATATTTTTGTTTAAGCCCACTTAGGGATCGGCTAGGCTCACTTTCTTGGGGATACCGGTTCAGAGGAAATTATTTGATTATACTCCACCAAAACACTTTTCTTGATTATCTCCATGGCACCCCTGACATACGCTCGTGGCACCCAGTTTGGGAACCTCTGTTATAGATGGATTGCAGTGAAAACTGGAAAAAAGTGGACGGGTTTTGACATCACAATCGCTTGTAGGGTAACCGCTGTAAGTTTTTACATAAAAGTGATGTGTGGCTCATCAATGTAGGAAGTTTTTTTTATGAAACGAGACTAACATTGTGTTTCTAATCCATTTTATGATGGGAAAACTGCTGTACAGGTTAATATTATGCAAATGAGCTGAAACTTTACCAATCTCATTTTGTAGCCTATTAGCAATTTTTTAGGGGGTGCCCTCCCCCCCCCCCCCCCCAAAAAAAAAAAAAATCGAAAATTGATTTCTTGTGAACATCCAAGTGTTCACCATCTGCACTTCATAATGATGTTATCTACTCTAAAGGAAATTACTGTCCTTAAATAATAGCTTATTATTTATTGGAGAGGCTTAGAATCCAAGTTGTTGCACATAATTACTTAAACCAGATGCAGAATTTGGATAGAACACCCTTTTTTTTTCCAAAGGAAGGAGGTGGTTGATGAGAGTTCCTAAATAAATAACTTTATGGCTATAATAGTGTTATAAATGTTCACCCAGCCAAAGCATAAATGAACACCTTTTATGATTTTAAGCTGAATTTTATTAGCTGGCATGATAATTATAATGCAGTTGAGACCCCCAAAAATCTGTCAACAAGAAATCTGCAATCTCTAGAAATCCGCACACCTACACAAGTGTCTTGCGGAAAGCCGCACACTTGCGGAAACTAAGATTGAAATTTAACAGTGAATGCGACATTATTCATCATCATGGTGAATTAGCTTTATGTTAGCAAATTGTTGATTTTCTATACCTTATTCATTATTATTTTTTTTAATAATAACTGGTAGGAATTTTGCTGACAGGGTAGTTATTGTCTGGCACAATTTATGGCCATTCCCATTCATTGACACCGAAAATTATGACTATGAGTGGTCTGGATTTAGCAGAAATTCTGCAAAGGACAGGGCAAGGCAGTTACTCCTGTATGCCAAGAAAAAATTTGAGGGTGAATCACTGTATGAAAGGCACAGTAGATTAGATCCCAATGGGGATGAGGCTGTCAAATGACAAAGAAATCATTCAGTGTTTAGAAGTTAAACACTTTTTAAGGTTTTACAAATGAAGATTCTAATGCAGAAACCGTAAAATTCTCTTTGATCATGAGTTAGAATTGGGGAGAAATAATTAAAATTCTGGTACAACAAAAATATGCTATTGACCAGTAAGTTATAGTGTTGTACAATGTTCACAAAGAAAGCTCTAATTTGAGCATCCTAAGATTTTAAAACAAACAACATTAATACAAATGTTTGTAAATAAATAATTTAGGTGAAAATTTCATTTGTAGCATCATACTTTCTAAATTTTAGTTTGTTTATTCTTTAAAATGTGTTGTTTAATGAAATTTAGATTTTTATAGTAAAAATACTCTGCTCTAAATTTATCTCCTGAAATCTCAAAATCGGCATAAACCCTTCCTCCATGCTTTGCAGATTTCTGGGAGTATTCTGTAAAAGTAAGGTAATTTTTATGTTTAAAACTATTACTGACGTCCAGCTTGTATGCAGCAGCTTCCTCTCTGTACACCAACTTTGTTTAAAAGTAGATTCTGCTGCTGTAAATACATTCTATAGAGCTCGCCTCCTTCCACAAAAGTTTTAGTCTCAAAATACTGATGACAGGCAAACAGTATTTAAGAAAAAATATATAAATGTATTCTTATAAGAACTTTGATTTACTTTAATATTGGCAGTCAGATATGTACTGAAACCAAACAGAGCTTCAATATCATTTCATTTTAATGCTGCTAATACAGGCCTGGACTGGCTCCTTTGGGGGCCCTTGGCTACAGATTGAAAAGGGGCCCCTTACTGGGGAATTTACTGAGAATAGAATATTAGGATAAGTCATATTTGAAATTTAGGCTAACATGCCTAAAAACCGTCTTTAACTACACTGCCCTCCAAAAGTTAAGGTACAACCTGTTTTTTGTGAATAATATGGAAACGAATGAACATAGAAGCAAAAAAATTGGGCTAACTGAGCACTAAATAGTTCTTTATTGAGTAAGACATAGAAATTTACATAAATTCAACACAAACATGGTGTGAAAGCAAAAGAACACTTTTGGTAGAAAAAGCCACTTTTGGAGAAAACAGTTTAACAAAGCTTTTTCTGGAAACCTGTGGTGGATACATTACAAAAATGAGTTCTAATAAGGAATGTGTTCACCCCTAACTGCAATGCACTGGCGGCATCGATTCTCCATGCTGCTAATTAAGTTGTCGGACACCTCAATAGGGAGCGAAGACCAATCACGGATTAGTCCTTGTTCCAGCTCATGCAACTATTTTGGAGGAGGACTTGAAGCAGCCACTTGTCTGCCAAGGTAGTCCCAAACGTGTTCTATTAGATTGAGGTCTGGAGATTGAGCTGGTCATTCCATTCGCTCCAAACCTTGACTCTCAATATAATCCTCAACAAGCACAGCTCAGACAGGTCGGGCATTATCATCCATCAGAATGAAAACATTGCCAATAGCAGCAGCATATGGCCGAACATAGGCATCAAGGATCTCGTCCCGATATCTCACACCAGTCATAGTTCCTCCCTGGAACACATGCAGGTCAGTGTGACCATCGAGTGGGATCCCTCCCCAAACCATTATTCCGCCACCTCGATAACTGTCTTTCCACAGTGTTGGATTGATGGTATTGGGTGCTTCGTTCCCTCCAGATAAGCAGACGTCCTGAATCGCTCTCCAGTGCAGGGTTGGAAATAAACCTGGTTTTAAAAAAAACCCCAAAAAACTGGGTTTATTTGTTTTAAACTGGGTTTTTTTGGTTTAAACCAGGTTTTTTTAGTGTTTTTTTTAAATCCTTTTATAATTACATGTTACATATTTATAATTAAAATTATTTGTAAAATGTTCAAATAAAAATTAATATTTCTTCTGAAAATAATTAAAACAAAGTAAATAAACAATTGTTGCTATACTTATGTGGCCATTGAAATCATTCAATTTTAATATTTTATTTAGAGATACTATTTTTTCATACTTAGTATCTACTTATATAATACACTGATGTATGCGGTATCAAATTTGACGATATTTTTATGCGGGGAGCGGCAAGAACTAGATGTAAACAGTAGCATAATAACAATAACACACGTGCAAAAATCCAGATTAACAGTTCAATGACGTCAAGTGAAGCAAGCATATTCGTTACTGGTTACGTGTGTCAGGCAGTAGATAGATTACAAAATAACAATGTATATGTAAAAAAACAAAATCTTTCAGATTTTTTTTACTTTGCGTTTATTGCACATATAAAAAAAACCACTTTGCAGTGGATTGAAGCATATTTTAGCTGTTTCCTGTTTCCATACACGAAAAAGCAAAATGTTTCTTTTAGGTTTGATTAATGGCAACGGTACTCTGAGTGATCTGCCATGGATAGGGGGTGCTTTGGCAGGAGGACTTTCTAAGGGGTTTTCACGCGTATCTACGTTACATCTGGAGAAAACCTACCAAAACTCCAGACTGTTAGATCGACAGCCACATTATGGGATCTGAATCCGGGACCTTCACACTTTGGCCATATACAATTTTCAGTGATATTACCACTGTGCCATGATGAGGACCCCAAAATCTTTCGGATCTATTCACATGTCCCATGGCCACCATCAGCTTTTGTCATGATACCCACAAAATTTGTAACAACCATAACCTAAATAAATTTCATGACAAATACAGAGGGTGTTTACACATTTTTAGAATGATTTCGATAAAGAATTTTAAAAAAGTAAATGTTTCAGAATAAAAATTTTTGGCAACAGCTTATTATTTGAAATGAGAAATATCGTCTGCTACTTTTAAATTTATTCTTCTTTCAAAATATCATATGTAAACAAGCTGTGGATTGAAGGATATGTTTTTTTTGCTTTCCGAAGAGAAATATTCTTATTCCATGATTCAAAAACATTGTGAAATGCATGAAATTAAAATTTCTAGGTGCAAAATAAGCAACATTATTAATCGGCAAGGTAAAAACCATCAATCATTGTTTCTACATGGAAAGAAGACTCCAAACAAAAATCCGAAAAAGGTACGTACTGTTTCAAACGTTTCTAAAGTGAAATCGCTGGTAACAAAAGTAAATCCGCCAACACAGAGATCAATTGCAAAGTCTTTAGATACATCTGTAGCAACAATAAATAAAATAATAAACCAGGATTTACAACTTAAAAAAGCTAAAAAACATAATTTTTACCAGCTTTTGCCGAGACATGTGGCTCAACACAAGTCATACTTCGAAAACTACCACTGCATTCTTTGAAAAAATGAAGACTGATACAGGTATTGCATATATACCTTTTCAACATATTCCTGCGAAGTCCCCTGACGTTTTACCTATGGACTATTGTGCCTTTGGTCTGTTAAAAAGAGCACTTTCTAAATGCAAACTCACCACGATATATGGACTCTGGAAAGTAGTGGAAGAGGAATGGAAAGCAATACCCCTGGAAATTTTACAAAAAGCTCTTCTATGATGGAAATCATGATGCAGACTTATTGTCCAGAAAAAAAGGCTATCAGATCGAACATTTAAAAAAATAGTCTTTACATTTAAACATTAATTAAACAGCCCCGAAATCGTTCTAAAAATGTGTAAACACCCTCTGTACTGTTAAAACCATGAAATAGGATTTTTGTTGAAAGGACTCCCGATAAATTGGACAAAACTGACTGAGTATATATGGTAAGATATGGGGTGGCGAAGCTGGCCACCTTGGCAGCTAGTATTATGTAATACAAAAATAATTGTTTACTACATTTTATATGGAATATTGCTCTTAGATTCATCAGCAATAGGGTTGATAAGTTGTTCAAAATAATATTTTTAAGGTTTAGAAATAAGTTGTTAAAACACAAAACCTCTATTTTAGAAACAAGTTAAAAATGCAGCCTATAATTTAAGTTTAATTAATAATTTTTAATAATTCTAAAACAATAAGGTATCTAGAGTGATATAAAAACTTATTGTTGATACTTATGAGGATAATTTTAAAATACATCAGAAAATATTCTATCTGTAGTATTCGTAATTTTAAATTACTCTTTAAAAAAAAACAAATGGTTTTTTTCTCAAAAAAAACCATTTGGTTTAAACTATGCCAACCCTGCTCCAGTGTAAATCTGAACTCGTCTGTAAAGAGCACAGAAGCCCATCGCTGTCTGATCCAGGAGACATGTACCCTTGCCCAACGTAAACGAGCACTTCTGTGCCATCCGTTCAAGGGGGCACACACAAATGGTCGTCTTGCATGCATACCTGCATTATGAATGCGTCTTTGTACTGTAGTGGCTGAGATCCTTCTTCCTGATGTGACAAAATGATCTGCAACGAGCTGAGGTACAGTAGTGGTTCTCCTTCTTTGGGCCGAAAGTGCTAGCTAACGGTCTTCTGCAGGTGTCGTAACTCGTGGTCGGCCTGGAACAGGTCTTTTAGACACTGAATCTGTGGTTTGAAATTGATTCCACAGTCGTTGGACCACACTAAGAGGCACATTGAGATGTCTAGCAGCATCAGCTTGTGACAACCCCATTTCCATTCATCCGGCCGCCCTCCACCGTAAAGAATAAGGTAAGCGATTTCTCCTGAACATTATTAGACTGTCTTGAACTAAATTAATGACAAAACTTACAATCAACAAGCACACACAAAAATTACAGCCGACGATACAAAAGTTTAGTTTTTGCACATTTTCTCCCACTCTTATATAAGTATCCATTTCTTTAATAGTAAAAGTGGTGACTGTCATTTTTGCATATGTTTTGGTAAAATTCGTTACTATTATGCAAATAAACTACAAATTTTCTTGTTTCTGTCTTTTTTTTATGGTCAGCTTCAAAAAAAGAGGTTGTACCTTAACTTTTGGAGGGCTGTGTATTTTAAAGCTATTGGGGCCCCTGATTTTTCGGGAGACCTTTAGTGATGCAGGATCTGTGGAGTCCTTCGCTATGCCACTGTGTAAAGATTACAAGGAAGTAAATAATGAAACTACTTTTTTTTTAGAAATTTTATCAACATTTAATTAGTTCAGGAAGAATTGAAGTGTTCAGGTTGATCAATGTTTTTGGCCAACTATGCAAAAAAATCCAGAGCTGGGGATCAAATGCAGGACTACCATTTAACATGCAGGTGCTCCACCACTGAGCTGCTCTGGGGCAATTTCCAGATGAAATTTCTTGTAATAGAATCATTGGCACTTATCATCTTCTGCAAACCACTGACTGAAGAGATGAAACATTATTTCGCGACAACTCTGATATGCCGCAGATATTAGTCAATTTTAGAAATTTTATCAACCTTTATTTAGTTCAGGAAGAACCGCATGTTAAACAGTAGTGCAGGGTTCAATCCCCCGCTCTGTAATTTTTCACATAGTTGTCTGAAAACATTGATCAACCTGAACAGTCCAATTTTTCCTGAACTGATTAAAGGTTGATAAACTTTCTAAAATTGTCTAATATTTGCAGCGTATCGGAGTTGTCGTAAAATAATGTTTCATCTGTTCAATCAGTGGTTTGCTGAAGAAGATGATAAGTGCCAATGATTCTGTTGCGAGAAATTTCATCTGAGAATCGTCCCAGAGTAGCTCTGTGATAGAGCAACCGCACGTTAAACAGTAGTCCTGGGTTCGATCCCCAGCTATGGAATTTTTCACATCTTTGGCAAAAGCATTGATCATCCTGAATACTCCAATTCTTTCTGAACTAATGAAACTACTTTAGTATATTACTCTGATATATATCAAATTACTTTAATTATAAAGTAGTATACCTATTTTTGGAGGCCTCGCTGTGGCCCCCTTAGGACGTGGGCCTTCGGTAATCACCGATTGGCCAACCTGGCCAGTCCTTGCCTGTGCTAATGTGAACACCCAACTGTTTACACAAAGAAAATTTTTTAAGATGCTTTAGAGTTTGAATTAGTTCATTAAAACAATATTTTAACAAACAGAAACAAAAAAATAATTAAAATAGTACAAGAAATCATTTAACACAATATGCACAATATTCTATGACAATAAACACTTGGCTTGTTGCTTTGCCTGGTTACCATTGAAATGAAATAAGGTGTCCTAGCTTCCACAGTGTTCTCTGTTAAATAATTTGAAAGTAAAATTGGACCAATCTGAAGCCCATAACAAGTAGCAATGGATTAGGTGATCTCATGTCAACATTATCCCAAACTAATTCCAAAATCTATGTTTGGTGACAAAATTTTCACATTGCAATGCAATGTCTCACCATACAGAAGATAATGTCTTGTTTTGAGGATAAAATTTTAATATGGGAAAGAGATGTTAGGCTAATCTTATAATGGCATTCTTATAATATGACCCAACATTTTCTGATCAAATCAATGATTGGGCAATAATTTGTCATAGTCATGCTGCTTGGGATGTCATCAAAATCTACTTTTTGAGAAAAATATTGCCACGAATTTTTGGGGCAACCTGCTCTTCTGGGGTTTAAAATTCATATTCTATGCATCAAATAGTTAAATTTTGCTTATTGTTGCATCAAAATCGGTCAACTAGAACAAGAGATAGAGTTTTGTGTTTCCTTGTTGGTTTGTATACTATTTTCTAGAAATCTCGAGAAATATTGGTCCTAGGCCTTCGGTAACCTCACTATTAGGGACTTATTTTTGGCGCCCAATGTGGCGATATTTTGCCAAAAGTCACGAAGTTTGGCATCATTTTGGTTATTTGACGTGATTTTCCCAATGGGGTTTGTAAAGCTAGTTTTCCTACATAAACATGCATAATAGCCTATATTACTCTTCTATTACACAGTCAAAATCAAGCTTGTTCTAGTACATTCCACAGATGGTTCTCTCTGGAACCTTCCACGATGTTCGTCGTAGACCATAAAAGTGGCAATTTCCCCAGTTTGAGTCAGTTTATCACCAAGCATTCATTGAGTGTGTTCGCTGTATTACGCTGTGAATTGTATTGTGCTATAGAAGTGGTACTTGCACTTGCCTTTTTGAAGCCTTGCTTTAAAGTGCTGTATGTAAATTTTTCATTGCTGATTCTTGAGGGACTGTAAATTTTCACTCATGTATTTCCACTGAATTTTTACCTGTGGAAGTGTTTTATTTTGTGTGAGAAATGCAGCACCTGTGAAAGCTTATGTACTAAACGGACTGTTAAAAGCACATTATTGTCTGATTGTGCTTGTGAATTTTGTACAGCTGATTGTTCGACAAAGTTCTAGAAGCAATAAAGTTTGTCTTCTATCCTGACTAGTGGACTTTTTACTAGAACTTTCTACACCAACTGGACTTTAGAATGACAAACCAGGAATTAGCAGAGTATTTCTGCAACAATATGGACTTGATTACCAATACTCCAACTTTTTTTCTTCAGGTCTATGGAATAAGTTGGCTTATTGCATGAGATATTTTTTTTTAATTTATCCAAAAGCAGAATTGAAAATTTTGGGAGAAACAAAAGTGGCATCCTATCACACAATTACATATCGCATATTGGGCAGCCAAAGTAGGCCTTGAGAATTTTTCTGTTCCTCCCTCCCCCCCCCTTTTTTTTGCATCTTTGCTGTAATTAAGAATAATTAATATATTTTAACACCATTTTAAATTACATTTGAAATTAACAAAATGGCTACACAGACATCTCACTACAGACAATATAGTTTCCTGATGAATAAATACATTGGGCTTATCACAAGCAGTGGAAAAAAAAATATTGCCAATGCACACCAATTGTTATCATGACAGGTAGTTAACCAAATTGTACCAAATATTTCTTACATATCACTTGGAGAGGACAACTGAAACCTTTTTGATACAGTTCCCACTCTGCAGTTAAGATTAACAAACACCTTCCTTCTTTCTAAAAATAGCTAAAAGTGAAGTACACAAATGTTACTGCACTTTTAGTATTAAGTTCAATACCGTGTGCTGCATCTCTAATTCAAGACCTAAAAGACTTCCAGTCATTACTTGAAAATTTTATGTTAAAGGTACAATTGGTAATCCAGCTATCAGATCTTAAGATTTGCAACAGTCAAGTGTTTGATGGGTCTATAAATTATTACAATGTTACATTATATCTATAGATTTATTCTATATTCTAAATTATGTAAAAATGAAGTACAATTTTTGTGACTATATTTGATTTCTGACAGAAAGGTTTTGCATTTAAGGAAAGTACTGCGATTTTTTTTTTCTTCAATGAATATTTATAAGTACATATATATTTATTTTTGTGTGTATATATTCATGTATCCATATTTGTTTTTCTTACCAGGCTCAACCAAACTGTATTTTACATATGAAGTTGTATGGGAAGAAAGCAATATTAGATGGGCCTCGAGATGGGATATTTATCTTGCAATGACAGATGTTCAGATTCATTGGTTTTCTACTGTGAATTCTGTTGTTGTTGTGTTTTTTCTTTCTGGTAGGTTGTGTTCTTTACAGTGTTTATAATTATAAATGAAAATTTTCTTAAACATTTTCCTTCCCTTCTAGGAATACTAACTATGATCATCATTAGAACTCTTAGACGAGATATTGCTAGATATAACAGAGATGAAGATATGGTATGAAATACTTTTAAAAAATAATATTTTGATGGTTCTTTGTGCCCTATTGGAACTTTTAGACTGCCGAAATAAATTAAGAGAATTTGCATATTTTGTCGAATTTCATGGAAAGAACTGAACTGAATGTAAAACAACTGCTTCTAGACAAAAATACAAATCTTGTACATCAAATACGTAAGCGTACATGTGTGTAGGCAGAACCAGTAGAGAAAAAGGCTTTATAAGCGCACGTAAGTTAAGACGCATTTCGTTCGCTAGCACACCTCGGCAAATTTCTTGGTGTTATTTTGCAGCAATCACTTAATTTCAAATTATAACTGTAAAAATGAGTAACCACCAACATTTAAATGATGAAATGTGGTGGCGAATTGTGGGGAGGCTAGAAGCAGGCAAATCTCAATTCCAGATTTGTAGAGAGTTCAATTTAATGCCCAGCATTATTTGTAACTTACGGAAACAGTTCTAGTATATACCGGATTCATCAAGTGAAAACATGGGCAAAGTTGTTCAATAGCCACGACGGTCAAAGAAGATTGCCATTTGTCCATTATAGCGAGGCATAACAGGAGTGCTACAGCTTCTCAGCTTTCTCGTGACTCGTATGCAGCCACAGGAACCCGCGTACCAAGGGTGACTGTTTTCAAAGGACTTCATGAAAGAGGCTTGTTTGCAAGAAGACCTGCTGTTTGCATCCTGATCACTTTTACGAACAGGAGAATCCAATTAGCATGGTGCAGAGAGCATAGAGATTGGAGTATGAATGAATGGGTGAGCGTTCTCTTCACTGATGAGTCCCGGCTCAGGCTAAACATCAATTCCCGCCGTACGTTCATATAGAGAAACAGCCACCCACGACTTACCCTCCAATGTCCACGAAATCGACCATTATGGCAGAGGAGGTTTAATGGTCTGGGCAGGCATCATGTTGGATGGTTGCACAACTCTCCATGTCTTTGAAAGAGGCCCTGTGACTGGTGTGAGTTATAGAGATGAGGTCTTGGAGCCCTATGTTCACTTTTTCAGGGGTGCAGTTGGCCCTGAGTTCACTTTAATGGATGATAGCGCGAGGCCACGTTGAACTTTTTTGGTCAGTGAATTTCTAGAGAGTGAGGATATTCGCCGGATGGATTAGCCAGCCAGATCTCCAGACCTTAACCCTATAGAGCACATATGGGATGCTCTGGGGAGGGCAATTGCAACTCATAGCCCACCTCTGAGAACCATCCAGGGAATGAAAACAGTGATACTGAACGAGTGGACCAATTGCCACAGGAAAGGATAAACTGCCTTATTTCAAGTATGAAATCATGCTGCCAGACCTGTATATCTGTAAGAGGAGACCATACCAGTATTAACCCATTATTTTGTTTATTCTGCAACCGCTATTTCATACCTTCTGACTCCAATGTGTGTTACTCACGATCATGCATGTGTATTGCAATTATCGATTGGTTATTTGTTTTGTATTGTATCAATGTATATACATATCCAATTTTATTAAAATCGGTCCACTAGTTCTAGAGATAATCAACCAAGTCTGCAAATTCTCTTAATTTCTTACACCAGTGTAGTTAGAAAGCATGTACATGATTACTTTGTTATTTTGCATTTCCCATTCTTGAGATTAAATGTTAAATAAGTATGAAATTATATGATTAGAAAAGAAATTATAAATAAACTGAAAAATGATTGAAATTGCCACGGGTAAAAAAAAAAAGGTTGTAAAATCTTATTAGCCAGCAAAACTTTTTAGGAGCCATATACGGGTCCAGTGCTAACAGTGCCCAATGGCTCACTCAATAAATCAATTTCTATAAAAATTATGAAATTTAAATTTTTATACGGTCCCCAGGTTCTATCATATTTAGAAAATTTTTCTTTGTTCAATTTCATGCACAACAAAAAAAAAAAAAAAAAAAAATTGTCCTTCAACAACCAAAATTCATCCATTTATGAAGCAGCAAACATTGTGACTTAAGTCACTTTTCCACGTTTAAAAATGTCCCGTTATGGTAAACCGTTAAGGGACCATATAAATACGGAAATTTTAAATTATAGGTTTTAATTTCATTTTCTGGAATAATGCGGAAAAAGAAGCAAAACTAATTTTAGAGTACTGATCTTCAAGCAGAGGGTTATAGTCAAGCTCTGTTAAAATCTAACTGGAATATAAATTTTAAATTTCCAAAAGAAGCCATGCAGAACTAGCTTTTGCAGCAATCGGTTCACTTTTAAAGAATCCTGGGCAAGTTAATCACAGCGTAGAGGTAAGATGCTACCATTGGCTCGAGGGTTCGATACTGGACCTGAGCTTATTCTTGCCTGAGAGTTTGGTGCTGCCATCTAGTGCATGTTCTCGGTAACTGTTTTTCCCCGAATTTTTTCGCTATCGCAAAACTGTTCCAAAGTGACTTCTCTGAAGAGTTGCAATGTGAATACCCAGCGAGAGGGCATAGGTACTCTGGCGTGACTTTGCTGCAGAGTCGCGGCGACTGTTTGTAACTCTATTGTGACAGTATTGTGTGGTCGCATTTCAGTCACAGGGGACTGTTGTGCTATTAGGACAGTTATATTTAGAAAAAATTTCTTTCTTCAATTTCATGCACAATAAAAAAAAATTCGTCCTTCTATGACCAAAATTCATTGATTTATGAAGCAGAAAGCATTGTGACTTAAGTCACTTTTCCATGTTTAAAAATGCCCCGTTATGGTAAACCGTTAACGGACCATATAAAGACTGAAATTTTAAATTACAGTTTTTAATTTCATTTTCTGGCATAATGCAGAAAAAGAAGCAAAACTAATTTTAGAGTACTGATATTCAAGCAGAGGGTTATAGTCAAGCTCTGTTAAAAACTATCTGGGATCAGCCTTACTAAATCATATACAGTAGAGCGCCGAAAATCCGGACACCTAAAAACCGGAAAGACCAAAAAACCGGATATTTTTTGGATTTCAGTTTTTTCCCTTCCCTCAAAAAATAAAAATAGATAAATAAATAAACTACAGGATGCTCAAGCATTAGACTAGTTTGTTATCATAATAATAGCGTCAATATATATATATCTATATATATATACACATGCACACACACACACATATATATATATATAATATAGTATATATATATCCAGAACCTCAGGGTAAAATCTGACTTGTGACCTAACTTTCCTTCTTTGCATTCCAAAGATTTAACTGTTATTTCCAAACAGAAACGCAAAAAGGGGGGTGGAGACACTTTCCTGTTAGTGTAAAGCATTTAAGCTTTAATAATCGGTAGAGATATTATTTTTAATTTAATGTTATTCTTTCTAAGGAGGCAAAGAAATTAATTAAACTCTTTATAACATCATTCAAGTCTGCAGTAAAAACATACATTAGCGTAAATACCATTGGAAGCCTTGTTTAAAAAAACGCATAAATAAAAATATCAGTAAGCACGTGCAACGAAGACAAGAATGTAACAACTTGTTTGGAAAGCGAAAGTTCCAGTCACAGACAAACCGGCTCCAGTCACTCCCGTGAAGGGGGGAACGTCTGCGCACCCACAATCAGTGTTTTAGTGCATGGGATGGCGATAAAAATTGCTGTTATATCTTTTTATCCTTTGATACTGGAAGATTTTTTTTAATTTTAAGTTATGACTACGTTCACGTTATTGGGCAAGCAATATATACGCGGCAATTAGTAGGGCGGAATTCAATTGAACAATTTCTACAGTACAACCTACGGATCGCGGCGATTTCGAAAAACGTTATAAAAATACATAGTTCACGGCGAGACCCCGTAATCCATGACGTAGCCGCTACTTTTTTTTTTTTTTTTAATGACCAATATTCCGGAAAATCCGAGAATCCGGAATCGCCGTAGTCCCGTCCATTCCGGATTTTCGGCTTTGTACTGTATATGTGTAGCATGCAGATGTGTAACACCAAGTATGCTATGTAAAGTACAGGAAGAGTTTTCTACACGGATGCATATTTGGATTGCAGTCGAAGGAACTTATTTAATGCCAGCTCATGTAAAAAACTGTTAAAAAATTCTATTTTCAGCATAAGCTATATTTTATGTTACTTTATTGGATACACATAGTTAAACATTAATCTTTATTGCAATCTATATTCATAAAATAGTTAATGAAATTGCTAATTATTACAAATTTCAAAACCATGCACATTAATTTTTCGCAAATTCAGTTCCTAGTTTTGAAACTTTCATTCATTTATAGTATACCTTATATATTATATAACCATCATTATATGATATTTAAGCAAACAAAATAGATTTCCATTTCATAGGTGTGATTCCAACATAAATAAAATTTTAAAAAATGCTAGATGCTAAAGATGAGCTAGGCCTAAATTTGGTAACAATGAATGATTCTAGTTTCATTTTTCAATCCTAAATTTCAACAATATTACGTTGTGTGTCAACTCCATGTTCCGATATGTAAACTCCGTGGGCAATGGAAACATAAATATTTTTTTTTCTTGAAAAATATTTATCATTGATCTCGGCCAAGGGCTGGGATGTATTAAGAATCATGTGGGGATTGTATAAAACAACAATAATAATAATAATTTTTAAAAATTAAAAATTGACATATGAAAGTACCCCATTTCTGGAGAATGACCCATGTGTACAATAAATATATAATTTTTTTTCTCTTTTTCAGTAATAATAACAGATTTGTGTAGTTTGTTGTAATATTTTTACTGTAGGGAACAATACATACAGTTATTTTTAAGTTCGGAGATTGTTTATTTTACTGTAAATGTGTATTTTCTGATAATCTACCTTTTTCCGCATTCTGACCATCTCGAAGGTCGCAGATTGGAGGAGTTCTACTGCAGTTTTAAATTAATTTTAGTTTCTGTTTTCCATCCATTTGATACCAAGATGAAAGCTGCCTTTAGTTTCAATAATTAATCACTATTATTAGTGGTAATGGTCATTGTTAAAAATTTAGATATTAAACCTGATCCCCAAGTTATCTGTATTTTGTATTTTGCAAAAATTTGGAAAAGAAAAAAAAATGGTAATGGAATCAGTACTTTATTTTTTATTGCTTTAAATCACTTAACAGTTGGTGCATAAGTGCTGAAAATATCTTACTATGCTTAATGCCTTAGTTTTATCACAAACTATTTTTGAAATGTTAGTCATAGGTCAGCTAATTGTTTAAAATTATACTAAAAAATAAATTGTGATTGATTTACTTGCTTTCTACTGTAGTAAAATGCAATAAAGTTTTTGTAGAATATACTTAAAATTTCCATACTGTTAATACACATTTTAGGAAGATACTATGGAAGAAACTGGATGGAAACTTGTTCATGGTGATGTTTTTCGGCCACCTAGATATCCAAAACTTTTTGCTGCTGTGATTGGTAGTGGGATCCAGATATTCCTAATGACGTTTATTACCATATGTAAGTTATCTTATTTGTGTACAGCTAAATAAGTTTCATTTTAATACTGTGATAAAACTTGTGTGAAGAGCTTACATTTATTCTTCTCTAAAAATTTAGAATGCTTTGTATATTTTTAAGAGCCAGCCTAAAACAGTTATAAATTTCATAAATTTGTATAAGGAAGAATGATTTTAACAGAATCTTTACCTTGTGTTGGCTACTTTGTCCAAAAAATGCACTGTTATCTTTGACAAAACAAACCAAAGAGAATTTCAAATACATAGAATTTAGCTTGACAAATAGGGAAGCCCAAGTATAGACATGCACATAACTGTTAAACTAGGAAACTCATCTGCAGTGCATGTAAATTCAGTGAGCATCAGGAACAAAAGACAGATGTATTTATACCTTACCAGGAATACTACTGAGGTAGTGGTTCTGTCTTTTCAAAAGTGAGCTGTGTTTCTCCTATAACCGTAGCTGCCAACTCTTCCTGTTTACCAGGAAGACTTCCTGATTTTAAGCTTTTTTTTTCAGTCTTCCTGAAGGAAGATTAAATATTTTTTCTTTTTCTTTTTTGTTTTACTTTCCTGCCATTTTCCTGTGCATACTGCTAAAATTTAAAAAATAACAGATAGGATATTTTTAAAGTACCGTAATTTATGGAAGAAATGCCGCACCCACGAAAATGAGCTTAGTTAACTAGAAAATCATCTGAAACGCCACACCCGGCATAAACGCCGCAGCCGTGATCGTTGGTGGGGGGATCGCGGTCAGAAGAAGTCAATGCCAGATAAAATTCAATATTTTCTAAAATAATTTCTTAATTAACAAAAAGTATGTTGCATTACTTATTAGACCTAATTTATTAAAAAAAGCTATTAAGTTGATTGGATATATTTCGGGAGAAATTGGATAAACGGTAAAAATATCTCCTTTTTTCTCCCCCTTGACGAACAAGTATTTACCGCTATTTTACGGAGCTTACGATTTCTATTTTCAAATAATCAAATATATCAATGTTTATATTCACAAAGGCGAATTTATAGAAATAAAAAAAATAACTTCTAAAAAACCTCTTGCATTCGCAAAAAAGGTTCGGACAGACTACCATGCGCCATTAAAACGAAAACAGCGATCGATGTGTGAGAAGAAGCTCCAGTTAAAAGTAAACATTTTCCCCACCGGATGGCCAGCTGTTGATTACGTAACGAAAGAGCGAAGTGTGAGGAGGGAGGGAGAAAGTAAAAGAGGCTCCAGTCAAAACATTTTTTTTTTTTTTTTTTATGGCCAGCAGTTAATTGTGTAATGAGCTTGCTTCAGTAAATTGTACTTTGAATGTTGTGTAATAACTCATATTTTTGATATTTATAACATTGGGATTTATTTTAAAAGCACTCAGCATTTCTTGAGCATACCAATTAGTTGGCAGTGTTTATTCCGTAGAGTGCTCCTGCACAGGGTGCAAAGCCACTTGGCGAAAAAAAAAAAAAATAGTAATAATAACTTTTAGATTAACTTTTTTCTTTTTCGGGGGGGGGGGGGGGGGTGTTAAACTTGCACTGGGCGCAACATAGACTAAATTTGGCTGAAATTCAGAATTTTAAGAACAATAGAGGTTCATGTGAATGTGGTGCTGTCACTATATTATCCCTTTTCCTAAATTTTCTTTTATCAATGATTAATTTAATTTACCTCTACCCAGAACGTTTTAGTAATTTAGGATCTTTCCAGTTGAAATTTTAAATAACCACTAAGTAATTTCTTACCTTTGGGGGGCTGTTAATTATTTATTTTGTTTTGGCAGTGTAAAGTTTTCTCTCTTTCGTTTACTTTTTTGTGATTAAATTTTCTCTTCACCGGCCGTTTTTTAGCCTTCAGAGTGTTTAAAATTAATATTTACTTTTAATTGCCATTCTGTGGTTAATCATGGGTTTAAATATAGTGGCTGTACCTCATACCTCCCTTTTCATTAAAGTTGTTTTGCTGGGATTTTTTTAAAATGAATTTTCGTAACTTCCCGTAATCCCACTTTTTCTTTACTTTATTTCTCCCGTTCTCAGGCGTCTCCCTGTAAATATTCAATAATTTTCGTCATCTTTTAAGTTTTGCTTGCTATTTCACGCTATTGCATCATATCTGGTGCCCGTTGCATCAGATTTCAGAGGTGACGCTAACTTTCCCGCCTTTTTTGCTCCTAGATTGTTCTGGAACTTTCTTTTTCCCCCAGGTCGGACTATCCCGGAATGACTTGAGGTGCACTCTCGGCTCTGATTGGCTGAGGGTGGTGGTTCCGGAGCGGCGGTGAGTGCGAGCGCGCGATTTTTCAGTAGTTACGCTTGGAGGTGCAGGAGTGAAATTTTTAGCTCTTGTGTGCAAGAGTTTTTCCTTGGTCACCCAGGCTTAGAGTGACTCGAGACGGTTGCAGAGGAGGATTTTTTGAAGCAGCCACTTTTCCCCCTTTTCTTATTTTTCTCCAAGACGATGGCACCTTATTAACTTCAAAATTTTCGGGTGAAAGAACACCCCAACGCCAGCCCAGCCCTGATGCCGCATCAATGTTGATCTTCATTTAACAGCCACCACCTGATTGCCCCATCGACGGAGACGATGAAATAGTTCATTCGATCCCCACCTACCATCCGGAGCGTGTGTCCCTTGGCAAGCAGACTTTGAAGCATGGAATCGTCGTTCCGGCATTTATGGTGACGTGGAAGTCTAGATGCTACACTATTGCCTGCCCACTGATGGTTCTCCTGCGCGCCTGAAAATATTGAGGTACTTTTATTCCTTTTAATTTGCATATCGGCAAGCGTCCCAGCCGTCATCTTCAACCATATGGGACTGTTGTTGGGGCGATTCACAGGTGTGAAAGATCAAGATCGGGCCCATGACAAACATCTGATGCTGAGGTGTACGGAGCTGACGTTGGCGTGCCACTGCGCCATTTTTTTTTTCTCCCCTTAATTTTTATTTTTCTTTAAATATACCCCTTTGTTAGATTCTCATTCCTATTTGTTACCTTGTTTGTGCAACTAATATTTGTGACCATCGATCATTACTGTTAAGGTCTATAAAATAAGGGATTTAGCTTTAGCCCTCTGAAATGAATCAAAGTTAAAGTGTCTATTCATTTTCATTTGTAACAACTAAACTAAATTTCATAGCATGTGATTTCGAGCAAAGCATGATTTTCTTTTATATTTAAATTTTTGGTTTGCAACCATGGGTACCCAGGGGTCTTAATTATTGTTTTTACCAAAATGTATGAGTAGTATGAATTGTTGTCCTTGTTGGGAATGTTGACGATGCAGGTGCGGGTGTTTAGTATTCAAAATAAAATGAGAATAAAGTTTGATGCGTTTTCAATAAATTTTTAATTACTCAAACTGCGTGCCGCTGAGGGCGATAGCGAAGAAGCGAATGATCGAGTTACATTAAAGAGGCACTCACACAAACTGTGCCAAGGACAGTGCCAAATAAATTCACGTCAAATGTGTGGGTAAAGGGATACATAAACCATTTAGGACTCAACATACCCCCCGACATTGAAGGGTTCAAACACTTCAATAATAAACAATTAACATAAAATAATTGCCATTACAGATAAACAATGTTACAACAAAAACAATACAGTGAATAACAAAATACAATAGGATGAAACAATGGTTATACAATTCGTAGACTGTTGAATAAAAATATATATAGGCAATAATATGAAAATACATACATTCAACAATTTCTTATCAAGGTTCAAGTGGTAAAATTGCTAATTTGGTAATTGGCCTTTTCAAAATACCCGCCTTGGTCTTCACAAGGCACACTCTTACCTTCTCGTCCTTACTCAGAATTAGCCTTTCAATTTTACCTAATAGCCAAGTTGCAGTGGGCATATTGTCTTCTTTAACTATGACTACCGTGCCCTCCTGAATGTTGTCTTTTGAAAAATACGACTTGTTTCTTTGTTGGAGGTGATTAAGATAATCACGTTGCCACCTCTTCCATATGATTTGAAGAAATTTTGTGATTTTTTGCCACCTTGAAAGTTTATTTTCATTTATAGTTGCGAGATCTGGCTCTGGGGTAGAAGTGATAGAACGTCCGATTAAAAAATAAATGGGAGTAAGTACTTCAAATTCATTCAAATTGGACGATAAGGGAGTCAATGGACGCGAATTCAATATCCCTTCGATCTGTATAATGAGTGTTAAAAACTCCTCTAATGTCACTCGTGAATTTCCTAAAGCTTGAGATTAGCGGTCGCCAGATCGCCAGTGGCGACTGTGGAATTATTTCTGGCGACTGCAAAACAGTCTGTCAGTCGCCAAAATTGGCGACCTGCAAAATTTACTCAGCAAGCAACCCCCCCTCCCCCCTCGTTTCCGTCCCCGTAACAAAAGTCGGCGCTGTATGTCCGAGCAAAGTAAAGCAAAGCAGTTGAAAAAACGTCTAAAATTGATGATGCGCAAAATTTACTTAGTCCCGCCCACCCTCGGCCTCGTAGGAAAAGCTGAATGTGAGCGCTATATGGACAAGCAGGGGAGAAAGGGTTGCAGACGTCTATGGGAGGGGAAGAAAGGGGAGGAGCTCATCATAACTGATAACATACATGTAACATTTGGGGGGTGGGGTAGGAACGCACCGGAACAGAATACTCAGGGTCCCTCTCTGTGACCTTGTGACTCTGTGACGGCCGTAATAAAAGGAGAAGAGTGAAAAGGACTTTTATTTAAAACTAAATTTGATATTTGCCTACTGATACAATATATGACTGTATGCGAAAGATGCATTAAGTATCTCATTAATAAGACATTGTACTGAAGGAACGAAGCTAATATTTTTCTAAATTATAGTACTCCCCTTTGTATATTTTCCGTCGTTCGACTCAGTCAGGGTCCAGTCAACTTAAGAGTAATCGATTATATTTTTAAAAAATTTCATGTGATCTTTACTATGACGCTTCTAAAACTGTAGACGGGAAGCACGTGCGTTTTTTTTTTTTTTTTAATTATTATTATTAACTTGAAAACAATAAACAAACCCTCTGCTTTTGAAAGGTCCATGAAGAGGTTGGCATTCTTTGCATCCTGATTTACGCTACAGCAGATCGAAAACTACCATGCAAGATGCTTTATTTAAAACGAACAAAAATGTTATTTTGTACATTCGAATACGCAAATAAAAACTAATGTCATACACATACCGTTTTCAGTTTTAAATAAATCTAATATCAGCTGCTTTCATATTATTACGTTTTTCCTTTTGCAAGAGTTTTGGCATCTCTACAATAGCGCGAGAGGGAGGGGGAAGAGAAACAGACAAAACACTTGATTTTGTTTTATTTTGTAATCACTGGTAAAAGCGCTCGCTCTTCAAAGCTTAAATAAACAGATCTCCATGCCTTTAGAATTCCATTAATCAGCGTTACAGCTGTCCGAGAAGAGAGAAGTGTTTCTCCCCCCCCCCCCCCCCCTCCTGTTCACACTTCAAGCTTTTTTTTTTTTTTTTCCCAGTTCCGTTTTAATGACAGGGAGTTTCTCTGTAGATTATACGAATAGAAGGCATTTTTGGTCGGCCGAAGCGAAAACGTATCCCCCCCCCCATGGGCGCCGGCAGCAGTGTTTTTAGTTGCTTTTTTGCTCTTTCCAATATGGTAACCATACGTTGAAGTAGTCTTCCCCCCCCCCTGGAAATATTCTGCCGGCGCCCATGCCCCCCCCCCCCCCCCCCCCCCGCAAAAATTTCTCCCTGTTTTAAGTTATTTCTTTTATATGATTCACCTTTGTAAATTGAACCCTTAGTATGTGTAACGTTCGTTAAAAAATGTTTTACATAATCAGACACTTGATTATTTGAAAGTGGAAACCTTGAAAATGGGCTGTTTGAGTAGCACATGCTTACGATTTCCCCATCTTAAAATGCATCTGATTTTCCTTAAAATTTGATAAGATGCTTAGTGGTTTTTTTTTTAAAATAGGAGGTTGGGGAGCTACTACCTTAAGTAAAGTAACCGTTTGTTAGCTTCTTGCAAGTCCAAAATTAGTAAATTAGGAGGAAGCGTACTGTCGAAATTAATAGAAAATTGGGGCCCTTGATCCTCTTTCTTTTATTAAGTCCCAATTCCTTTTCCCCCCATAAATTCCATGAATGAAAGGAGAGATAAATTAAATAAATAGTACTTTATTATGTGTACACCATAAGTTGAGAAAATGGTCTGCAATACTATATATATTATCTTACCTCCAGTTTCTTACTTAAAAAAAAAAAAAATTTTTTTTTTTTTTTTTTTTTTTACTTAGGCTTCATGTTTCACAAGTACTTGGTAATAGTGACAACTTTCTAATAATGTCAAAATATTCTATATCACTTAGCCATACAGATTTCAGGTTGGCAGATTTTTGGGAGTCCACTGTATTTATTTAATAACCAACTATTTTTCGTAAAAGATACGCTTGAATTAATCTGAAGAGAAATTTTAAAGTAAAATATTTTAAATCATTAATTTTATTACAATTCTCTATTTTTAAGAGATTTTCACTTTTAATTTGGGTTTGGGGGAGGGGGGGGGGTTAAGCTCCTATAGCCTCCTCCATGTGTGTACCTATATATAGTATAGACACAGACAGTGATGTGATGATTCTAACAAGGAGCTGCAGCCAATCAGGAGGAATTAATAAATTTTAAATTCATAGTACTTAGATTTCTTTAAATACAGCTAGTTATTTCTGAATGTAATATATGGAACATGCCATGCATTATTACGAAAAAAGCATTGAATCATTAAATGTACAAAATAAAAAATCTCATATTATTTTCATATATCTGAAAGGGGGGAGCAAGGGTGTCGAAAACAAAAATTACGTAAGTACGGAAAATTTTGGCCACTAACTATATCAAAGTGGCCACTGAACTTTGTAGGGTCACTGGCTACTGGCCACTGAGGAATTTTTTTAATCTCAAGCTTTAGAATTTCCTAAGGTTCTTTTGAGATGGTATTTAAAGGATTTCACCCTAGCTTCCCATAAGCCACCGAAATTGGGTGCACGAGGTGGGATGAATTTTCAAGTGATTGATTCAGATGTTAAATAATCAATCATCGTATTATCTGGCTTCTCAACCAATGCTTGTAACCTTTTTAACTCTGCATTTGCACCAACAAAATTAGTTGCGTTATCAGATATTAGAGTTGAACTTTTGCCTCGCCTTACAAAGAATCGTTTGAGAGTAGCTATGAAGGATTCAGAAGTAAGGTCAGAAACAACTTCTAAATGAATCGCTTTTGTAGCGAGACAAACAAACACTGCTACATACACCTTGTTATAAACACCCTTCCTTTGGTTCCTATCTTTTATGAGAAAAGGGCCACAAAAATCCACCCCACAATTAGAAAAGGTGGGCTAGGTGACACCCTTTCCGAAGGAAGATTCCCCATAATTTGGCTGTTGACTTACGGTTTGTTTTTAAAACAAACGACGCATCTATGAACTATTTTCTTGGCAAGTGATCTGCCGTTGACAATCCAATATTTTTATCTAACATGATGTAGAAGGGACGGAGGTCCTAAATGTAGGAATTTTTTATGATAATACTCATTTCACTCAACTTAGATTACTTGGAAGTACTATAGGATGTTTGCTATTATAACTTATGTGCGCATTATTTAGCCTACCACCTACTCTAAGGATACCGTTTGAGTTCAAAAATTTCAATTTACTATTAGCAGGAATAGTCTTACCTTTTTCTAAATTCATCATCTCATGAGAAAATGTCACATACTGTACCTGTTTAATCAACAAAATTTCTGCAGATTTAAGTTCGGAAGTAGATAAGGGTCCCCTGATTTTTTTGGTTGAATTCTTACAATTACAAATAAACCTGCAAAGAAAACTAAATATGCGTATTAACTTAATGAAACTATTAGTTAAATTAAAGATTTTGACATAGAAATCTTCAGACAATGAACATAATGCAGCTTCTGAATGTTCAAAAATGTTCACTAAATTTGTCCCACTAGTTGGAGTGAGTATGCTTGTAACATCTTTCATCTCCTTGCACAAGTCCTCTTCCTTGGGTGATAGAATTGGATTTTCAGACATTAAGAGGTCAGTCTGTTTACGAAGAAAGTCTCGTCCATACCACCAGAGATCATTCTCATGCAGTTTGTCGAAGTTCAGTCCTCAAGGAACAAGGTCTGCTGGATTTTCATCTGAACGCATATGGTTCCATTGGCATGTTTGAGTCAGCTCTTGGATTTTTGTCACTCTGTTGGCAACAAAAGTTTTGAGCAAATGCGGCAGAGTTTGAATCCATGCTAAAATTATGGTCGAGTCACACCACAAAAATATCTTACTGATTTTTATGTTCAATGAAATTACCACCCTTGTTACAAGCTGAGATAACAATACAGCTGCACATAGTTCCAAGCGTGGCACTGTAAGCCTTTTCAGCAGGGCTACTCTGGACTTACTACAAAGCAAATTTGCAGATGAATTTCTGTCATTTTTACGACGTAAGTAAATTGCTGCCCCGTACGCACGTTCAGACGCATCTGAAAACCCATGAATTTGAACTTCTGAAAAATCGTCCTTCAAAATATATCTGCTCACTTGTAAGTCGATGATCGATTTCATGGATGCCGTGAAAAGCTGCCACTCCTTAACTGTAATTTCGGGTAGTGGATCGTTCCAGTCAAGCTTCAAAAGCCAAAGTCCTTGGATGTTGATTTTTGCCTTTGTTACTCCTGGTCTGAGCAATCCTAATGGATCGTAGATGTGAGCAATGTTAGATAGTACTGTTCTTTTCGTGTAAGTAGTTGGCTCCTTGATTGCCGATTTGAAAGCGAAACAATCGACTCTTGTGTTTCACAGTAATCCTAAAGTCTTGATGCTCTGATTGTCATCTAAGTTATTGAATGAATAATCTTCTTGTCCACCTGGGAACTTTAAAAGATTCCTGTGATTTGCACACCATCTATGCAGAAGCATTCCTCCACGTGATAGTAATTCAATCAATTGTGATTGTGCTTCTTGGGCCTCTATTAAAGTATGAGCTCCTGTCAATACGTCATCGACGTAAAAATCTCTTTGTACTATTTGCGCTGCTAATGGAAAGTCATTCCTCTCTTCATCTGCTAGTTGATTGAGTGTGCGTGTTGGGAGATATGGCGCGTTCGAAGTACCATAAGTTATACTCTTCAATCTGTAAATTTTAACCGGTTCTTCTTCGCTACTCCTCCATAAGATACGTAATAAGTCTCGTTGATTCTCCTTAATTTTAATCTGACGATACATTTTAATAATGTCTGCTATGAAGGCATATTTAGGAGTACAAAATCTGCAAATAATATCAAATAGTTCATCTTGAACTGTCCCTCCATTTAGTAAAACATCATTTAGTGAAACTCCCGTAGTTGTAGGAGCAGAAGCGTCGAACACTACCCTGAGTTTAGTGCTAGGTTTGTCGGGTCTATAAACACCATGATGAGGCAGATAATATGAATCACTAGAATTGTACCCGTCAGAAATTTCTTCTGAATGATCAAATTGATTATACTCCGTAATGAAATCTTCATATAAAGGTTTCATATCCGGATTGCGAGCAAAATGTTTAAGCAAATAACTCAATCGTTTATTAGCATTCTCCTTAGATTCACCTAAAAGTAGAAGTCCTTCATCTTTAATCGGCATCTCTACGACATATCTACCGTCATCTTGTCTACAGTGTGTGCGGAGGAAATGTTGCTCACAAAATTCCTCCTCCTGACTCTTCAACTTTTTTGTTTCTTGAACTCCTTCAATCTCCCAAAATCTTTTCATAATATCAGATAAATCATCTACAGTTTCAACAAACCCACAGTAATTATCAAAACTGTCTTGTTGCGACATGCATACAGACCCACTGACAATGTATCCGAAGACCGACTGCTGAAAGATCAGCCCCTGCATACTTATTCTATTGGTCTTCAGTAAATCAAAAAATACTCATTTGACAACAAAATGTGTATTGGACCTGGTTTATGAAACTCTGGGTCAGCTAAATCAACTGGTTGTAACTGTTTGAGATCTGGTATATTTAGATATTTAGTAGGGGTTATGCGAGTTATTTTCGGAACAACATAAAAATTTAAAGTACGCATAAAACTCTTATCTGCATTAGAAACACTTGCAATCACGCTTTCTCTAATGTTCATATTGATTCCGTTTAGTCCTGAGACGGAGGCGAATATTTTCTTTCCTCGTAAATTCAATAATTGAACACACTCTTTGGTCATGAAATTATTTTGACTCCCACTGTCTAACAGTGCACGGCAAGCTAAAAACTCCCCATTAGTACTCTTTAAGTAAATTATAGCTGTGGAGAGCAAGACTTGTTTATTAGCCATGGCTGAAACAGTCAAAGAAGAGTTTTGAAGGGAATGATGTTTATCTTCAGAGGCGCCAGAACGAATTGACTCTTCTGAAGGAAGGAATGCATTTGCATTTGCAGACAGCTGGCTAGTTTTATCAGGTGTTATTTTGTTTACATTATCATCTCGTGTTCCCTTTTCGAAATGTAATAAAGTATGGTGCTTTTTTACTAATGGCAAGCATTTTCTACATGAATTAGTACTGTTACAGGAATTAATTACATGTAATAAAGACAAACAATTCAAACAAAGAATTTTTGCCTTTATGAAATTAAATCGCTTTTTAGCGGTCAAATTTAAAAACTGATCATATTTAAAAATACAATGTCGGGCCAGACAGTACGGGCAAGAATTCGAGTGATTTTCGGAAACAGATGTCAGTGTAAATGAATTATGTGGACGTTTCACTTCGCGAACTAGAGGTTTGTTGTGTTGCAACGTACACAAATGCTCTTTCAAAAAGGATGTTAACTGCGTTATCGT
Source organism: Cheiracanthium punctorium (assembly GCA_038373885.1). NCBI lineage: Eukaryota > Metazoa > Arthropoda > Arachnida > Araneae > Cheiracanthiidae > Cheiracanthium > Cheiracanthium punctorium. The sequence goes on along the minus strand of JAWZYV010006915.1, from coordinate 90,858 downwards.
TCCTATTTCATCATTTTTAAGAGATCTTTCCCACCAGCTTCTAGTATTTTTGTCGAGTTTTTCGACTAATATATATAGAATTAGCATATCGCTGAAACCATTCACATTTTGTTCTAGAACTGACAAGGATCTAATACATTCATTAATGTTATCCACAAATTTTAAAAGCGATGGAGCTGAGTCAAATGTTTGTGGTAAGGCAAGCAACTTTTTAATAACAGAGCTTATCAGATCTTTCTTATTTGAATAGCGTTCGACCAATAAATTCCAGGCGATGTCGTAATTTGCATCAGAAATTGATATGGAGTGAATGATCTCTAAAGCGTCTGATTTACACGAACTTTTGAGGTATTGAAGCTTCTGAGCCTTAGTTAAATTACTGTTTTTATGAACAGCTGCAGAAAATAAATCTTCGAATTCTATCCACTCCTCAATTTTCCCACTAAAAATGGGAAGCGAAAGCTTCGGCAATTTTATTTCTGAAGAAACAGAACTAGGTGAAATCTTCTCACTGACGTGTGTTTTGTCAGCAGTAAGCGTTAAAAGTTTTCTTTTAATGATCAAATTAATTTCATCTAATGAGTCAATTATAGTTTCTTTTTCTGCTATGAAATCATCGATTGCCTTCTCATCACAAAGCGCAAATATACAGTCAAACACTTGCTTTAATTCTGTATGGAAACTTGCAACTTTCGCTTCATACAACTGAAGCAAGGCGAAATCTGCTTTTTCAATGCTTCTATTCACCTTATCTTTGAATTTTGTAATGTTTGATTTTATACATTTTTTGTTAGTTTTTGCAGATTTCATTTCTGCCATATTGATAAGTAAGTCAAGGTAAGTCAAGATGTACTTACCAACAATGAACTGCGTAGTTGCTGCGTAGTATTAATTTTTAAAACTCCAATATATCCATAGGTCATTAGAGTCCTCCGGTGAGACGGTCCAATAAATGTTGGGAATGTTGACGATGCGGGTGTGGGCGTTTAGTATTCAAAATAAAATGAGAATAAAGTTTGATGCGTTTTCAATAAATTTTTAATTACTCAAACTGTGTGCCGCTGAGGGCGATAGCGAAGAAGCGAATGATCGGGTTACATTAAAGAGCCGCTCACACAAACTGCGCCAAGGACGGTGCCAAATAAATTCACGTCAAATGCGTGGGTAAAGGGATACATAAACCATTTAGGACTCAACAGTCCTGTTTAATTGTGCAGTACTGAAATTAGAGTTAACTTGATCATAACATAATGCAATTGATTTAAAGCATGCTTTGTGTCCTAAATTTGAATGTTGCCTAGATGAGAGTAAATTTACTATTTTAACTTTACTGTAAATTGATATTGCTGCTGAATCATTCTAAAAATTTGGAAAAATTTTCATGGTACTGCATGTTATGTTTAATAATTTTTATCTTTATCTAATATGTTAATTGTTTAATAAATGAGTTTCAATCCCATCTTTTCGCTCTCTTTACTTTGTCAACATAACACAATGGCAAGTGAAATCCTGGGTTATTCTTTCAAAAGATTTAGACAACGCATTTCTGATTTTTTTTTTAAACTGTGAAATTTAAATTGTGGTGTTCCAAATTGGAACATCACCATATAAAAAACGGGTGCATTTAATAGAAGGTAGTGCACTTTTGCAGTATTTTACAGAACTTTAACCCTTCAAAATATCTATTCAAACCTTCATTAAAATTTAATTATAGTTCTAAAATGTAGATGTAAAAGATTTACTTCTACTTTTTTTTCTTTTTACTTAATTGAGGAGACATCGGTTGGATGTATGAAGCCATCCACTTCAGAGCACGGGACATGGACCCTTCTCAGGGCACTCTGATGTCTCACTTTCTCCAAAACTGGATCAAACCGCTTTTCTACGAGGGTAGGTTTGCTACGCTGTGCTCTGTGCACGCTAAAGAGTGCGTGTCGGTGGTGGTGCCATCTTTTGAGACAATTATCACTAAACGAATTTTGAGATTTTTCGTTGAAGATCGGGTAAAAATAATTAAAAATATTGTAAACGCCGCACCTGGTAGAAATGCCGCACTTACTATTTTTTAACTTTTATACTCATAAACGCCGCAGCGTTTCTTCCATAAATTACGGTAAGAAGGGTGAAGATTTCGATTAATTTCAGATTTTGAACTCAGCCTTTCTGAACTGTTAGAGCTTTCCCTATCTTCCCCCTATGTTGGGTCTTTTGAAAGAAAGCTCTTTTTTCCATTTTTTTTCCTCCACTCCTCCAACTGGCTCTTTCTTTTGATCATTTGGCAGTACCTATATGCAGTAGGTTTTGAGTTGTTTTACACTTTTTTTAAAAATTGAAATCACTTGTGTTGGGAAAAGTTGTGTATTGACATCAAATGTCTGTAAAAAAAAAAAATTTGAAATTAAAATATATCAAGACCCGCCAGGCTCATGAAGTTTTGCTAAGTATGTAATATTCAATTTTTTAATTTGTTTTATGTATTAAATTTTTTAAAAAGCTGATATGTTCTTTTATGTATTAAATTTTTTAAATAGCTGAATTAAAAGACCCTTTGATGGTTATTTTTTTTATATCGTATCATATTTAAAGCCCCTGCCATGCTTTTGAAATTTGTATAATTTGCTATCTTTAATGAAGTATCTCTTTCTGTACTGTTTTCTCTATATGATTTTGTTCAGTTTAGTTTTGAATATTACTGATGGATATTAAAGTATACTCCCCAGACCAGAAAGACACACTGCCCAGCTGATTTTACTGACTGCCTGGGTTTTTAAAAAAAATGAGATCCCTCTCAATACTTTAGTTAACTTCCAATCGACATCACTCAAGGTTAAACGAAAATTCCAATTTCACTTGCCTATCTGCTCTGGATGCACAAACTGAGTTCTGAATTGTGCAAAAGTAAACTCTAAACTCCTTTTTCTTTAAAATTACACTCTAGCTCCTATGTAAAAGTGACAAACAAAAAAAATAAAATAAAAACAGGTTGTACAGTGGAGCGCCGAAAATCCGGGCGCCTAAAAACCGGAAAGACCAAAAAAACGGACATTTTTTGGATTTCAGTTCTTTTTCCCTCCCCTCAAAAAAATAAATAAATAAATAAAATAAAATAAACTACAGGATGTTCAAGCATTAGACTACTTTGTTATCATAACTATAGCACGTTGATTCGTAAGTTATGCTTTTTACTATATATATATATATATATATATATCCAAAACCTCAGGGTAAAATCTGTCTCGTGACCTAACTTTCCTTCTTTGCATTCCAAAGATTTAATTGTTATTTCTGAACAGAAACGCAAAAAGGGGGGTGGAGACACTTCCTGTTATGGGGCCGGATTTTCGGCTTTGTACTGTATTATGATTATCAGTAAGTGTAATCTGTTAGTGTAAAGCATTTAAGCTTTAATAAAGGGTAGGTATTATTTTTAATTTAATGTTATTCTTTCTAAGGAGGCAAAGAAATTAATTAAACTCTTTATAACATCATTCAAGTCTGCAGTAAAAACATGCATTAGCGTAAATACCATTGAAGGTCTTGTTTAAAAAAAACGCATTAATAAAAATATCAGTAAGCACGTGCAACGAAGACAAGAATGTAACAACTTGTTTGGAAAACGAAAGCTCCAGTCACAGACAAACCGACTCCAGTCACTCCGGCGAAGGGGGGAGCTTCTGCGCTTCGACCCCACAGAGGATTAGCCTAGACAGCCACATGGGATGGCGATAAAAATTGCTGTTATATCTTTTTATCCATTGATACCGGAAATTCGACTCACTCAGTGAAAAGTGAAACCTAAGAGGGCGATCGCCAATTTGGCCATTAGACATTAGAGTACAGTAACCTTACATTCAGTAGCGAACTAGGAATAAAATCATGGAAGGTCAAAGGTGCGTCGAAAGTTCTAGAGCTGAGCGTTTGTAGTTTGCTTTATTTACACGTGGGTTTTTATTTTGTTTTGCTTAAAGTTATTTATTTTATCTGCATTGCTTTTTGAAAATTTATCATAGTTATTATTTAGAATGGACGAAAACTCATCTGTGAAAAGCAGGAAAAGGAAGCATAATTCCCTTTCTATAGCAAAGAAAGTAGAGTTATTGAGAAAGCTAGAAAAGGGAACATCTGCTCAAAATGTATGCAAGGAATATAATGTAGGAAAATCGACAGTGTATGATTTGCAGAAAAAAAAAGCTGATATTATGAAATTTTTTAGTGAAAGCGATTCCCCATTGAGCATGCGAGATAGAAAGACTATGCATACAGCGAAAAACCAAGATTTGGACAAAGTTATGATTGAGTGGTTCCGTCAGCGGCGGAGTGATAATGTGCCATTAACTGGTTCAATTTTAATGGAACAAGCTAAAGTATTCCACGAAAAACTTGATTTAAAAGAACATTGTGATTACTCAACAGGATGGCTCCGTAATTTTAAAAAGCGTCATGGAATTCGGCAGCTATCTATATGTGGTGAACGCGTGTCTGCAGACACTGAAGCAGCAGAAAATTACATTGATGACTTTGCTGAAGTTGTAAAAGATGAAAATTTGACACCACAACTAATTTATAATGTTGACGAAACGTCCCTATTTTGGCGCTACTTGCCACGAAAATCTCTCTGCACTTCAGATGAAAAAGCTCCCAGTGGGATAAAGGATAGCAAAGACAGAATTACGGTGTTAGCTTGTGCAAATGCTGCTGGTACGCACAAGTTGAAATTAATGGTTATAGGGAAATATGCTAATCCTCGTGCTCTAAAAAATGTCAATTCTGGTACACTTCCTGTGCTTTATAAATCCAATAAAAGAGCATGGGTAACACAGGAAATATTCAGAGACTGGTTTGAAAATCATTTCATTCCGGAAGCTCGAAAACATTGTACGGCAATTGGGATGCCAGAAAACTCTAAAATCCTTTTGACAATGGATAATTGTCCAGCACATCCCTCAGCTGAAAGCTTAGAAAAAGAAAATGTTAAAGTATCGTTTTTGCCACCAAATTGTACATCAATTCTGCAGCCAATGGATATGGGCGTTCTACGAGCACTAAAATGCCGATATAAAACTAATTTCGTAAAAGGGTTACTTCATTTTCTCAATTCTAATGAAACGGTTTCTTCCTATGTAAAACAATTTACAATAAAGGATGCCATTTGGAATATCGCACGAGCATGGGAGAGTGTGTCGTCCGACATTTTGAAAAGTTCATGGCGTAACTTATTCCCCTTAGCATTATTTTTGGAAGACGATACCAATTCAACATTCGATGGTTTTAGCAGCCAAAGGGATGATGATATCATGGAGTTATTAGACTATGCAAAATGCACGTCTAGTAAAATCCAGCTGCAAGAAGACGATTTGCGTGATTTGATGAATATTGACAGCAACGCTCCTATTACTAACAGAATGACAGATGAAGAACTGTTAAACAGCGTTCTCGGAAATCAGGAGGATAGCAGCGAAAGTGAAGAAGATGTGCCAGAAATTAATGAAAAAATGTCTATTGATAATTTAATTACAGTAATGGATACTGCCATAAAGGGACTAGAGCAAAGGAGTTTTATCACGGAACATGAATTAATGGCAATGTATAAAATTAAAGAAAAGCTTGTAAATGAAAAGCCCAAGTTAATGAAACAAAAAACATTAACAGAAATGTTTAAATTAAAGGAATAATCTACACAAGATACATTTTCTCTTTTCTTTCTTTCATTTTTTTTTCTTTTGTCGTTTTAAAAAAACTTCATGCTGTCATACGATTTTTTTTTTAAGTTGTGACTACGTTCACGGCATTGGGCAAGCAATATATACATGGCAATTGGTAGGGCGCCTCTTTTTTTTTTTTTTTTTTTTTTTTTAAAGTGGATTCAATAGAACAATTTCTACAGTACAACCTACGGATCGCGGCGATTTCGAAAAAACGTTATAAAAATACATAGTTCACGGCGAGACCGCGTAATCCATGACGTAGCCGCTACTTTTTTTTTTTTTTTTTTTTTTTTTTTTAATGACCAATAATCCGGAAAATCCGAGAATCCGGAATCGTTGTAGTCCCATCCATTCCGGATTTTCGGCTTTGTACTGTATTATGATTATCAGTAAGTGTAATAAAATACAGTCAAAAGAATAATACTCTTCTGGACTTGCAAAATAGTTTAACAGAGAGTAACATAGCTTTGCAGGCACTTCATTTCAATGGAAGAGAGGGCTGAACCTTAGCAATTGTTAAAGAAGGGGGGGGAGCATTTCACACAAAAGAATCAAAAACATATAATGTTATTTCAAGAGCCAGAAAGCAATTTCCTTAGTCATGTATCACCAGAAAATGGCACAACTAATGAAGTGCTGCCTAGCATTTTAGATTATTTGAAAACAAATTGGTTATTTACCGTGGATTTAGTTGCAGTTGGATCAGCTGGAACAGCCCTGAATACTGGTTTGGAAAGTTGTATGATGCCTGTTTGAATTGCATGTAAGAAGACCCTTGCAATTACTTATAAGTCCGTTGTATATGAGCAACCTTTACTTCATTTAGTATGGTATCTAGATGGAAATACTACAGATCTTTTTAGATATTGTGTTCCTATAGGAAAAATTGTGGACTCATCTGAAATAAACTATCAATTGTGAAGTTTAGAAAAATCGTTGTTGATCTGTCTACAGGATATGTAGATGACTTAGTATTGATCCCAAACATTTGTATCAAACCTGTCAAGCGATATCAATTTAGAAATTGTCCTGTCCAAAAACATTATCCACCAAATCGACTGGAAAGCTATGCCAGGTGGCTTACAATGACAAATAGAACATTTTGTCTGTATATTGTTACTGAAAAGCCATTACTAGAAATAGAAACTATTGTGGAATACATTCTAAAATTCTAATATATAAAAAATTTGTGTTCTCATTGCACAGCAGAGTGAGCTGAAAAAAAAATACTTTTAATCACTATTCTAATATTGCAGAAAAAGTTCTCTCTAGATTCAATAAAATTGTGTAAAATATTATTGTGATTGGTTAATATCTTCTGCCTCCACATCGGACTTGAATTTTTGGAATTTGGATAAAAATAGACACTTTTTACTCGGCGTAAGAAACTAATTATTTTCCCACTTTGTTATTCTAACGGTGTGGGAAATGAGCCCACTGGGTTTATAATAAGGTATGCTTAAATTATTTTTCCGATCAAATAATGCCTTCTACCTTTGCATCGCACTTGAATTTTGCAAATCTCGACAAAAGATGTATTTTTTCATGTAATGTCACATTGGCATTTTGAGATGTAGAGAAGAAAAGATGGGAGAGTTTAGTTCCTTCAGCTGTTGACCGCTGTGGAATTTCATTCTTAGTACTGTTAAGTCACACTGGGCAACTGAGATTATGTATATGTACTGTTTATCATGCGTTCTTATTGAGTCTTTGTGTATGGAGCACTAGAAATGATTCACTCATGCCAGAGTAATTTGGAAAGTTCTCAAATAAGTCATTTCCACTAAAGCTTTTTAACAGGAAATCAAAGCATTTCACCAAGAAGCATGCACAAAGCAATGGATTTCTTCAAACTTAACTGAATATTTTGAAGGAATATTTCTGAACTGCTAACAATTGACTGTGACATCATATCTGTTAATACCTCATGGAAATGCGGTATTAACAGATAAGAGTATGGAAACTGAAACATTGGTAGGTTTTTACAGTGAATTGTATGTCTTATTCATTTTAATGGACACACAAAATGTATATCATCTGTTTGAAATTTTTTGATTGACAAACAGCAAAAAAATGCATTCGTGCAGTACTGGAAATTTATGCCTTATAAGTGAAACATTCTTGGGGACCATTTTCAAAATTACTGAAGGCAAGTTAGTAATAACTGATAAGAGTTATTTAAGCAAAGATAAACTACTTAAGAAAATACATCAAGCAGTTCAACTGGATAATTGTTTTGGTGACCTGCATAGTGTAATCAAGTATCATTATTACTTTCATACTGGTTCTTACATTCCTGGGAAACAGAGGTTTGACCCTATATATTAGTTCTTCAATGTATAGAAGAAAATCTCTGAATTTGTCATGAAAGTTTATTTTTCAAATTGGTTTAAAATAAATTCTAACCATTCGCCATTAGCAATTATTTAATAACTCTCAAGCAAATAATTTTTTATATAATAATTCATGAATAATGAGTGTTTGTACTCTCTATTTTGCATGTTTCATCAAAGGATGTAGATCACCTACACAATTGTATCAGTCAGGGCTTGATAGACTACTTTCTCATATTTACATTTTTTTCTTAACTAATTATGCCTGATTCGATCACAAGGATTCTTTTTGCCCCTCCCTGTAGATTAAGTGCAAGTACTCTTCACATCAGTATGATATAACATTTTATAGTTACCACATACTTAGCAAATATTGTATTGTATTGTATTGCAATTGTATTGTTTTGTGGGGAAAAATGTCTTCCACCCGAGTCATTCCTTTGTAAGGTACAACTAGTGGGCTTCGCAATAATGAAAAAAAAAAACAATGTGATAATTAGCAATTTAGTACAAGACAGCAAGAAATTGATTAAGGCTGTTAAGTGCGTTCAAAGTTAAATTTCGTTAAGACAAATTTCAAACTTTTCACCCTTAGTACCAAAAAGTTTAATGTTAACTTGGTGTACAAAAGCAGTACCTTCGGTCAAACTGATTGGTGCTACCTACCTGGGCATAAATCTTGACACCAGACTAACTTGGAATAAGTACATTAATCAAGTGGCAGATAAAGTGATAGATCACCTTAGTCTATTAAAACGTCTCACTGGAATAAAGTGGGGTTCTTCCCAAAGTGTTCTTACATCCACGTTTATATCTTACATTAAACCAGTATTGGAGTATGGTCCTTGTTACTGCAGCTTTAACCCCTATTCCTGCTATGCAGCTACAGACAGAAATTTATAATTTATTTGACAGACGAATTAATGATGCCCTTTCTCTTGGTGAAAGATTGTTGAGAAAGGAGCATTTCTGGCCTGACTACATTCTTCCTCAAACTAGACTTAAATCTCAACATTCTTTTCTGTTTGAGTGTCGGAGACTTGACAAAGGCCCCTGTCGGAGACAGGGGCCTTTGAGGTCTCCAACTCTAGACTTCACATCTGTAAGCCGCCTATTTTTGCAGGCATTCTGAGATATGCTACTGCTAGATTTGACTTGGTGCAGCCTGTACAGAAGTCAGACTTTCAGCAGACTGAGTTGTATTCCATTGCTTTGGCAACTATACGAAAGAGATACCCTAGTCAGGAATGGTTATAGGTTTTTACTGATGGATCGACCAATTCTTCAGCTGGTAGAGCTGGAGCCGGTGCTTACTCCAAATGTTTCAGTATTCGAGAGCCTCTCTACACTTGGGTGGATAATTTTGATGGAGAAATTTTTGCAATATTTATGGCTATCAGAGCTATTGGTGTACCAGCTGAACCAAATACTGTTATCTTTGTCAATTCTCAGGCTTTGATTAAGACCGTATCTGATTATAATTTATACCTCTCTGAACTTGAGTTTCAATGTAAACAGCACATTGACTCTTCTTTGTTCTGGAAGAGAGGTCATCCTCCAGTGGATCCCTGGCCATTGTGGCATTACGAGAATGAACAGACTAACCTTTTGGCTAAAGAGGCTTCAGCTTTACATCCACCGTCCCATCCAGTTCCTCTTCGAAATGCTAGGAGACTTCTTGTGAGCAAAATCAGACATGGTACAATTTCTGCTCTTAGGAACTTTTAGCGATTATTTAATAACTCTCAAGCAAAATATTTTTTTATATAATAATTCATGAATAATGAGTGTTTGTACTCTCTATTTTGCATTTTTCATCGCCTTTCTAAAACACATGGAAAAGTGCATTTTTTTGTCAAAAATTGCAAAATTTTAAGTATGATGCGAAGGCAGCAGATATTATATGATTAGAACAATACAGCCTGAATAAAAGTTTTAAGGCCAGTAAAAAATTTTAAGAAAAATGGAAAAATCTTAAACTGGTGATTAAAATATCATTTGTTTTTTAATTATTAACCTTAAATACATGTAAAAAATGCAGCAAAATTCATTTGTAAATATTTAATCATCAGAAAATATTATAGAACACATAGATCAATATTTAAGCCTGAGTAAAACCTTTAAGGCCATCATAGAAGACAGCATACAAGACAGAAAAAAAACTTTTAGCGGCTTGCGTAGGAACCATTCCTTGGAATTCCTTCAAATATTTTTTTTTCATGTATGAAACTAGTTTTTGTCAGAGTTCTGGGTCGTTTTATACCATTCGTCTTTGATAGTAGATTTCAATTCTCCAGATGATGTATAGTGTCTCCCATTTACATAAACTCTTCTTACAAGGCTGTACCCAGGGAAAGGGACCAGGGGGGTCTGGTCTCCCCCCCCCCCAAACATTTAAAATTTGTTAACAAAGCAATAATAATGAAGCCTTTTTGTGAAAAATTTAGCCTTTTTCACCTTTTGATCCCCCCCCCCCTCGAAATTTTTTTCTAGGTACGGCCCTGTCTTCTTACTAATTCACCCTATAAGTTCTGTATTGGATTAAAATCTGATGAGTTAGCTGGCCATTTCAAAGTTTCAACATTGTTGGCTTGGAACCCATTTTTTGTACTGTTACTTGAATGAATAGGTGCATTATTTTGCTGATATTTTCAATTTTCTCCTGCAAGATTCAGCATTTGGTAAAAGATGACTTGCTAGAACACTGATATGCTTGTGAATTCATTTTACCCAAAATGAACACAATGGAACCCACACCATTGTAAGTAAAACACCTCCAGTTCATCACAGAACCTCCACCTAATTGGCACTTGGAGGCCAATTTTGCAGTATAAATATAACTTCTAGACTTTTTAACTGTGTTATACACCGTTTTTTTGACAAACATTTAAACTTGTCACCGGAATAAGTTTCCTGGTTGAGTCCTTTCCAGTAGATTCAAGTGTGCAAACTCTTCTTTCATCATGCGAAGACAAAACTTTAGGTTTTCACCCAGTATTCTTTTGCTGTAATTTTCCTGCAAATTAAAAAAAATTGTTGACTACAGTCTTTGATCTCCCGATCTTTATTGCAATAGTACAGCTATTTATTCTTGTTGAAGAAAGAGCTCCAAAGCTACAAAGAAATGTATGGCAAATCTGCAAATTTAAGAGTTGTCACAATCTAAGGAATTGCAGTAATATTTAAGTCAGCATGTGCATATTTATTTATTTTTTTAATTACTGGTGGCCTTAAAGTTTTTACTCAAGCTGAATACACCGGTTTTGTATATGCAACTTCTCCTGATAATTATATGATTAATAAATTCTGTTTTTTACATTATTTCTTAACAATGAACTTTAATGATTAATAATGCAATAATATTTGAATCCCTTTTGTTTCATTTTTCCATTTTCTCAAAAATTTTTACTGGCCTTAGTTTTTACTCAGACTGTAATTTAGACATAACTTATTAAACTTGGTGGGCTCATTTCTTGCCCTATTAATATAACAACAGTGAAAAATATGTTTTTACGCTTGGTAAAAAGTGTCTTTTTTTACCCAAATTCCAAAAATTTAAGTCCGATGTGTGAGCAAAAGATATTATCCAATCACAATGATATTTTACAACAGTTTCATTGAACCCAGACAGAACCCTTTCCGCACATTAGAATAGTGATTCCAAAAATTATTTTTTTTCAGCCCACCCTCCCAGACAGCACATAAGCTTAAATCAAGCTTGAGATTTGGCTTGGCAATGCAAAGTTGGCTTAAGCTGGATTTTCACTTGCAAAGTGCGGTGATGGCGCCATCTGTGAAAGAGAATGGACATTAATTGTCTAGCGTCCTCAAATTTGTTGAAAGTTCATAAAAGATGTGTTTTAATGGGAATGGGTTTTTTATTACCAGTGCCATATTACCAGCAGGGCAAACGGGGCAACTGCCCATGGTCTACAGATTTTAGGGCCCAAAAATCTTACATCTTATACTTTTGTAATTTTAAAATAAAATTACAAAGGATAAAAAAAAAAATTCAGAAGTTAAATAATTTTTTTAATTATAAAGTATGAACAATGAAAATAATTCAAATTTACATTTGTATAAATTAATTTAAACTTATTTTTAATTCTTCGAAATGCTCTATATCAATAGCATACCAATATGTAGGAAAATAACCACATTTGTAAAGAGAATTTTTAGCGTTAAAAAATAGCAAAATTTTTCAATTATTTGTTATTATAAGAAATATTTACAAAAATGACTAAAGTGTTTGTATTCCATACATGTTAGCAACTGTGATATAGCATTTCGAAGTAATGTTTAACTATCTGTTTCTTTCAGTTCAGATTACTTAACATAAAATTTGTGTTAAGTAAGTAAACCCCTTCTATTTTTCCAAAATAAAATACAATTATACTAAATTGATTTCAAAATCACACATAACATTATTTTAATTTTGATGCATCCCATAGAAAAATAAAAGAAACAAATAACACATCGCCCACTTATAATCTGGCGAGAAAACAGCGTGGTAAGTCACTTCAAACTTTAGTCAGAGCTGCACAAGGCGCCGGTGGCGGAATGGATAGTGTGCTCGCCTGCGAAGCCAAAGGGCCCGGATTCTATTCTAGCCATGAACACTCGATGGACTTAATTGAAATTTCAGCGTGGAGGGGGGAAATGCGCGGGAAAAATAAATTATGTGGGGTGCGTTAGCCAGCAGGCGCCCTGTGTATTTAGAAAATTTTTTAAGCTTGAAATGTCAAGCTTAATGCAAGCTGGGCAAGTGTAAACTAGAACACTTGATTCAAGCTTACACGATTGGAATTTTCAAGCTTATTGACTTGATAACTCAAGCTTGCTGCAAGTTTGATGCAAGTTTGCTGTGCTGTCTGGGCTAGTGCATATCATCTGTGAGAAGTTTTGCAATACTCAAGATATCAGAGTGAAGAGATGAAATTAATCCGGGATCTTATAATTCAAAGGAATAGTTTTTATGGTCACCCAGAAAACTTACTGATTGCCATGATCAAAGACAAATGATCATATGTGAGGAAATGAGACAACATATACCCAGTGCAGAATTTCAGGAATTGGTTACAACGGGGTACTCTTGCAATAACACTATAGATTCTTTCCCTTTGATTCTTCTGTGTGAAACGCCCCCTTCTTTAACAATTGCTAAGGTTCAGTCCTTTCTTTCATCTAAACATAGTCCCTGCAAAGCTCTGTCTTACTCTTTGCTAAACTATTTTGCAAGTCCAGAGAACTTTCTTCCTTTGACTGTCTATTTTATTACATTTATCAATAGCCATAATAGTCTGTCTCCATTATCATTTTTTTGTTACTTTTACATTACACTCTATTTCCGATCTTAAATAAACAGCAGTTTAGAGTTTACTTTTGCCCGATTCAGTACTCAGTTTGTGCATCCAGGGCAAATGGGTTAGTGAAATCAGGATTTTCGTTTGACATTGACTGGTGTCAATTGGAAGCTAAGTAAAGTATCGAGAGAGATCTCTTTTTTTTTTTTTTTTTTAAACCCAGACGGTCAGCAAAATCATCTGGGTGGTGCACCCTTCTTTAAAGGCCTGGGGAGAATATTGCAATATCAATCAGTAATATTCAAAACTAAACTGAACAAAATCCTATAGAAAAAATGGTACAGAAAGAATCACTTTATTAAAAAATAACAAATTAAATTTCAAAAGACTGGCGGGTGTTTTAAATATGATATAATATTTTTTTAATAATTTGCAAACAAAGGGTCTTACTATTCAGCTATTTCCACTACGAACAGTTAATATATTTAATATATAAAAAATGAAATAAGTAAAAAACATTGAATTTTACATATTTGGTGAAACTTCATGGGCCTGGCAGGCGTCTTAATATATTTTATTTAAAAAATATTTTTTTTACAGACATTTGATGTCAATACACAACTTTTCCCACTAGAGACAGTTTCTATTTCTTTTAAAAATGAAAAACGACCCACCCTAATATGCATTTGCCAGGCTTCTGGCATCAAGCAGCCCTAATACATGTATGTCTGCTGATTTGTTAAGCATCAAGAAAAGTCTAAAGTGCTAAAAAAGCATGTGGGTAATAAAATTCAATTCCTTTTCAACTCTTTTTGACACATTAGTGACCAAATACTTATTTACAGAATTTTTAATAAAGCACACTTTATCAGTAAGTGCTGCTGATCATGCAGGCCCATGATTTTGTAAACTGTTTCCTAATTCAGAATAATGAAAAAATGTATATACGAGAATTAAATCTTTAGGAATCATAGTGAATGTTTTAGTGGATGAAAAAAGAAAAAATTAATTAGCAAAATTTAGCATTAAAACTGCAAATCCTTACTTGGGCCAAAACAAGCTGATGCTGCTTATAACCAGCTATTCACAAAAATGAGCAAATTTCAGATTCTTCTTTTTCAATTTAAATGGTACTTTTCCATTAAATGAGCACCAGGAAATCTTGGCAATTTTTCTTTAGAGGTGAAGGACGAAGTTTGGCAACATTTTTTTCTAGTAACCTTTTCTTGTTGATGCTTAAGTGCTGAGCACTTGTGTGAATAGCAAATGAAATTTGCTGTCTGTTGTGTCTGTTTTTTACTCTTCTGTGAACTTTAACATGCATACCCACATTTTTTTTAGTTTTATGTTTTTGCCAAGTTTGTAGATTCTGATCCTTGGGATATGAGTGGTAGTTTTTTTCGGTTTCTTTTGTAGATTTCACTTGCAGGTTTTGTGTAAATTTCTTTTTATTTGAATGGTGGGGTTTCTTTGTTGTTGTTGTTGTCATTTATTATACTTTAATTAGACTAGCTTTAGTTTTAATGTAATGTTTGTTTTGATGCATATAACAGGAAGTTTGGTGAGTGTTGGTTCTTATTTCTTTTGGTTGGATAAATATGAAGTTATGGGAAATGTCGATGAATGAATTAAGTTTTGTCAAGGAAGAGTTTGTTAAAGGAAGGTTTTTGTAAAAAATGAATTCTTATATATCTTACGGACATACTATGATCCCATAAAAACCAGTGCCAGCTATGAGGCAAATAGTGACCTCAAGCTGTATTGGCTACATAATGCTTCTGTCGAGTTAGCTAGACACAGGGAAAAAGAGCAGTTCACCTATACTGAACATAAACATGCTTACTTCATTAACCCTTGAATGACTTGTGTTGCCTTTTGACAACAAGCCCGATTTAGTTTCACAAACATAAAGCAAATAAAATTGAACCTTTAGTTGCAAAGTTTTTAAAATTTATGTGTGTTTAATTTTACAAAATTTTATCAAGAAAATTTTCTCTTTTTAAAGCTCTCTGTTGTCTGTGTAATAAATAAAAAATATAGTGCATTAGGAATTTAAGGGTTTGTGATGCCCCTCGTGTGTGTTCACCTGGTCCTTTGGAAACGTGCTTTCAGTCGCTATCCTGCACCTGAATTGGAAGCTGTGGTGCTCGTTCCACCAGCAAATCTGCAGCTACTACAATTATGCAAAACTTAGACACTACTGTGCAATCCGCTATAAAAAGCACATCAAGCTAGAGCTCATTAAGCAGTTGTCCCTGCCGGGATCTGGTGTGGCCGTCTCTGGTTCCAGTCTGAGGTCGTGGATCCTTCGCCATTGCTGTGGATCATGAGTATCTGCTTTTCTTAACTGCCAGCTTGACATTAAAGATCCAAAATCTTCATTGTGGACCTGGAGTCCCTGCTTCTTCCTGCATCCAGCCTCACGCCATTGATCCAGTGCTACTCTCTGCTTTGTCTACCACACTACTACTTAGGTTACCTATTATGATTTATTGTTTCGTTATTTGTTCAGTTGCAGTTCAATGCTCATTAATTGCTACTGCGTAATAAAGCTGGATTTGGACAGAATAAGTTTAATCATTTAAAACTACATTACCTTCTGATCTGGAGTCAAAAAGGGGCTTACCACAAAGCCTCTAGGTTAAAGGAGACTGTCTAACATTTTTTCAGAAATATGAAATTTTACCTCCACACGGTTTTTTCTTTGTGATATGAAATGAAGTTGCATATTTTTGATAGTGGAATTCTTATGGAAGTCCTGTAGGTATAACGTTGGAATTCGAAGTGATAATTGGTTTGAAAATTCACAAATAGTTTCAAAACAGCATTATTGTGTATAATATTGTTTGTGTGAAGAATTGATGTCTGTAAAAACTTGCAAGAAAAAGCTCAAAGTATGAGCATGTTTTAATATATTTATTTTTGCAGTTTGTCTAGAATTGTCTATTTAATGTTTTCAGGGAATAAAAAATGCTGAATGCATTGAGTATAGCAGGAAAAAAAATGTTTGTAGATGCTTGGCAAATAAATAAACTTGCACAAAAAACTTCTTGTATGTATTTGCCCCCCCCCCCCCAAAAAAAAAATCGCTACGTTTCGGTGAGTTCAGATAACGAAAAAGTCTCATTTAAATTTGACTGAAAAAATCTTCCTATTTTTCAGGAAATCTTGTTTTTTTTACCCTGATCTTTTTGTTTTAAGGCACGATAGGTTGGCAGCTATACCATACAGAATTGAAGGGTAAATGCAAAACTCGCATTTTTCATATTTAAATTCTAGCTTTACCAGAATTAGGTTTAGGGCTATGTGCAAGTAGTTTTTATGGCAAACATGTATTTAAAAATGGCGATATAGCATGTGTTTCTTAATAAGTTTTTTGCATGTTTCTAAGAAATAACTTTCTAAGCAAAGAATGTGAGTTTTGCATCTATTCCCTTCAATTAATTCTATTCTCAAAACAATATAGTAAGTACCTAATATGCTATGAAATTTTCATACGTATGCTGCACCAATGACACTGTTGATGAGTGCACAATAAATCAGCATCAGCATCAAATTGTCACTTAATCCTTCTTACACAGCTTTCTAGTTGCATATATTCTTCATGGTAAATTTATTGGATGATTTTGTTTTAAATTTAATACAATTAGTTTATAGAAATTTATTCATATAAATGAAATAAATATAAGAAATTTATTTAACCCCTTGCCGGTTCAATTTTTTTTTTTTTTCCCCGAGTTGGAGGGTCAAAAACTGTCAAATTTCTTTAGTGCATATTTTGATATATACACTTTTTTAAAAACATAATATAGTTTGGCTGCCTTAACTTGGCAGTCGACCTTGGGCGATTTCATTCCTTGAGAGGGGTCGCTCATTGAAAGGTTACTACATGCTACTGCTTAATTGGCTACAGCTTTTTTCGCCAAGGGGGGTGAATTTCTGGTGGTCATCCGGTCTCCCACCCCCCAGAGTGAAAGCGAATAAAAGGGAACACCCTGCTCTGCTCGCCCTGCACGCTCATTCTTCATTGTGCTAGAAATTTCCTGTATCCGCGATAAGGTGCCAATTACGGATACCTGATTTTACCCCGAAGGAGAACCTGTTATCGAATTTCCCCAGTGGACTCGACCAAATTCATGTGACAGACTGCCAAGTTAACGTGGTCGGACTATAACACTATTCTCATATAAGCTTTCCTAAATCGTGTATATTGCTACCATCTAGTGGGCAGAAAAGTAAATAAAAGTGTTTGAAAGCAAAACGAAATAATTCAGGAAAGATTACATGAAAAAAAATTATTCCTTCTGCCCGAGCTACACTTGGGATAATCCAGAATGGAACGTTTTACCTGTCTGAGCTCAGCTTGTGTAAATCCGGTAAGGGGTTAATATTATGTTTTCCTACAAATGGTTAAAATTTGCTTGTATGGTAGAGTATTCTATTTTTATATCATTAAATTTGACATTTTCCCAGTTTTTGCTATGCTTGGAATGTTATCACCTGCTTCAAGAGGCGCTCTTATGACTGCAGCTATTTTCTTATATGTTTTTATGGGGTAAGTAACTTTAATTCATGAACTTTTTAAAGCACTGCAATGGAAATTTGTAAACTGGTCTCATGCTTTTTATTTTTTGAAGAAGAAAACAAAGGATAACATAATGAATAGACATCGATAAAAATAATGAAAATTAGAACACATCAAGAATGAAAACCACTAAAAATGAGGTAGGGGATAAATTTGAGGAAAATATACAAGTATAAAACAGATAGGAGTAAAAATCAGAATTGTAAAAGGAAAAGAACATAATATAAAATATTTTATTTATCAAATACTTTTGTGTGTTTAGCAATTGTTAAATACTAGCTGTGTTACCTGGGGGCATAAGGTATCAAAATAAAACTTCTCAAGATGTTGTCCCTGGGGTTTGCTAATGTAATCCTATTTCTTAATTTCATTACCACTTATGTATAAAGTAAATATGAATTTTTAAAACATTAGTCTGCACATGTGTGCAATTCTTCAAACATTGTGACAGAAGTACCAAAAAATTATTTAACTCACTAGTCAAAAATATTTTTTTAAATACTAAATCCTTTAACTTAAAGAATTATCGAAAAAATGTTTCACTGCTTAAAAATTAATTATTAAATAAATCATAACACAATTTCTAGTCCATAAATAATAAAAAAATAATCACAAAATGTCTTTCTAAAAACTGTCCCAAAATCATCAGACTTTTTTATTTAAATTTCCAGCATCCTTAAGTTCTCACTACAACATTGCAACAAACCATAGTCACCATCCAGGGGATAAAGAACTGTTCAACCAGATACAGCATGACATCAAGTTTTTGCCAGTTGGGGTCTGGTTGTCATAGGAACCATTTCATGAATGCTTTGTCTTGTATTTAGCTTTCATTCTGAGAAAGGAAGGAAAAAAGCACACTTATAGACATTTAAAAAAAAACTAAATATCAATATTTTTTAAATAAATAAATATATATATATATATATATATATATATTAGCATATGTCCAATAAGTATGATCATCAACTTTTTAAAAGAATATGTTAAGAAATAAATTTGTGCGATTTAATAAAGATTAAATATGTTAAAAATTAAACTTCTCTGGTGACATTAAAAAAAATTGTTTGTAAAGTAACTAAGTTAGGTATTATGTTAAAATAGCGCTCATTTGGAAAAGCAATCTCTGGTTTTCCGATTATCTAAGAAATATAATTTTTAGATGAAAATTCAACTTGAATACAAAGGGTATTTGGGTATTATATACTTGAGCATAAAATATGCAAAAAATGTCATAATATTAATAAAACATGAAATAACAATAAAAAGCTTATTAATTTTTTTTCCCAGCAATAACTTGCTCTTGTCTATATTAAGTCTGTGTTCGGCTATGAACTGAATTGTTCATAGCCGACAAACAATCTAGGCCTTCAGCGATTACACATAGAGAGACCAAAGCTGTTTTATCCAAATAAATTTTATATCATGCTTTTAGAGATAGGTATGAAAATTCTCTAAAATAGAAATTAAAAATTCACAAAAATAGGATCTTGGAAAAAAATCCTAAATTGATTCCTGGTTATGATTTGACAAGTCATTTGAATTGCCATTTTTGGTTACCTGGCATATATCTATAAAATTCCTCTAATGCTCCTTCAAACATTTTATGTCCATTTTTAAGGTTGAGTGATAAATTATTAATTAATCCTTATTAACTAGAGTTCTTACACCTTCTGAAATTCTTTCCAGTCAGTCCTTAAAATGATCTCGAACCAGTTTTTTTCCGTATCCATTTGCTAGAAAAAATTGCTTAACCAAATCGAGTGAACAGACCCCTTTGCAGTGGTTGTCCAACATAGTTTTCTACTTATTAAATCTTGGTCTTTGGTAGAAAATCCTTTTGTACAGTATATTTGATTGTAAATATCTCCAACAACCAAATGTAGAAAACCCATGAAGGACTGTCTCATAATTTTATGGATGAATTTATTATGCAAACTGTCTGTAATAGATTAATACTAAGCAATGTTGAAAGACTAATGCCAACCAATACACAGACACAGAATGCAACTTATTCACTAATGACTATTGACACCTATTCAAATACCAGTCGAAAGATGGCTATAGAACATTATTGAAAGAGCTGGGTGCTGGGCAAAACAAGATAAAGCTTTTTGTTGCTGTGATATTAGACAGCCCTATTTCCTTTTCTTGCAACCATCCCTGATTGCAATGTATATCTATTTTTGCTGAGTTTTCACACACATACGCGTACGCAAAAGGTTTCTTCTAAATAAGAGGCTTTTAAAACAGTAAGATTTGTGAGCTAAGTAAACAGTTTTACAAAACATAGAAGTTTTATAATTTAAGGATTTCATTTGTACAATCTGTGATTAGTATGCATTTTAATCATGAAATCCATGGGGTTATTTAGGTAATCTATTTATTTTAAATAAATCAAAATTGTCATTTTTTAAGCTGTACAAAAACTGTCAAAATTGCTTTTTTAATTTTCAAGGGATTTTCATGATTGGTACATATTTTCTAAATAAATCTTTTTATGTTGCATTTTCTGCTGTAGCATTTTTGCATTAAAAAAAAAGTTCTACCCTAAATTTTGGAGGACAGTGTATTGTGTTTCTTATAAAAATGACATTTTTCAAAGATTAGACTTCATTTTCCTCATTGGACATTTTTTTATTTAAGATCATACAAACAAAAAAAAAACTATATTTCCTCCTTTGTAAAATTTATCTCATAAAAAGTAATTGCATGTTATAAGAAAACTTTTTCTAACTGGAAATATAATACTGAAGTCTGTAGTTTAAAAAGTGCCACACTCTTATCAAACAGTTTGAAACATTTGGTATAGCTCTGCATATTAGTGTTAACGATATACACTATCTACCAATAAGTAATTGGACACTTGTGATAAAAGAGATAAACATAATTTATTCATATTCAATAGTTGGTAGAGCTTCTATCTGATGCAGTTACAGCCTTAACACTTGGGGCATGCTTTCCACAAGTATTTGGATGATGGACAGTGGTATTTTTCTCCTCTCGGCTTGGAGAAGAAATGTGAGTTCTTTCACCGATTTTGGGCGGTTGCTGCTCCCCTTCATTCGACGGTCCAATTCATCCCAAAGGTTTTCTATAGGATTCAAGTCTGGACTCTGGGAAGTCCAATATATTAGGTTCACCCCATTTTCATCATACTAATCCATGGTGGATCTCTCAACATGGCAAGTGGCTTTGTCATACTGGAAGTAACAATGATCCAAACTACAAAATTGCCACAGTATAGGAAGCACATTGTTGTCTAGAATATTAGAGCAGGAGTGGGTGTTGAGCTTACCATGAACCAGGAACAAGGTTCCTTGTCCATACCATGAGAAACCACCCCATACCATAATTCCATCTCTGCCAAACTCTACTGTAGGCACAATGCATTCTGGCACAGGCGTTCTCCAGGCATACACCAAACCCAGACTCTGCCAAACAACTGGTAGAGATTGAACCTTTATTCATCCCTTCTGAGAACCTGTTTACATCCCTCCAGAAAACCTGTTTTCTCTCACCTATGGTCCAATTTCGGCATGCCTTGCTCCACCTCAACGGAGCAGTGTGATTGGATTTGTAATCAAAGGCTTATGGACGGTAGCACGACCACAGAAACCAAGCAAATGTGCTTCCTCACACATGGTATTTATCGAAACAACAGTTCTGTATGCTTGTTTGAACTCCTGAAATATGTGGGCCGTTGGTTTTGGGCAGTTTTTCGGAATTTCTATGGGCAGCACTCATCGGTCTCTTAGTTTCGTAGCAAGGACGTACTCAGAAAAAAATTTCGGAGGGGGTCCAAACGGTGAAAAAGGCAGAATTTTTCATAAAAAGACGTCATCATTCTTATTTTGTTAACAAAAACTGAAATTTCGGGGGGGGAGGGGGTCCGAACCCCCTGGATCACCCCCCCTAGGTACCTCCTTGTTTCGTAGGTCTGCTGGGTCGAAGCACATTCCGACAATCACCACTCACCTTCCACTTCTTAATCACAAAAGCTACTGTCGATTTTGCAATGTTTAACTCACTAGATATGTCCCTTAAAAATAAGCCATTTTTATGATATCCAACAATTGCACCTTTCTTGAAGCTATAGAGCAGTGAATTTTGTGGAATCTTACATGCGATTAATGGCAATGCTGTTTCCTATACAATATTTAAGTACAGAATGGGTGACGTAGATCAGGACTGCAGATATCCTCATTTGCATGGGTGTCCAAATACTTATTGGTAGATAGTGTAGAATGTATGTGAAATTTTAACTGTATTAGGCTTTTAATCATCACCTCATGTGCCCCATCTATATCAGCTGCTTTGTTATGAGCCCACCAGTGGTGTATACTCAAGGGGATCTAGGTAATCAGAGATTAACCAACTTTTTAAAAAATAATTTTTAAACAATATCGGTAACTTTATTTAATATATATATACATTATGTAATAAAATCTATAAATTACCTCAAATATTTTTTTTCATTCAAAGCATGTATCAGCAAAATGCTCTTTTAAAATGCCTGCTTTCGTTGCAAATAATACCAACAAACTCCAATCTCCAATGGCTTCAGAAGCTAGCTGCTAGTAATCTTCAAGCCTTCTCAAAATAGGGATCTCTCGTGGTGTTTTGTCCATTAAGACGACTCTTCAAAAAGAGTGAAGTCTACTGTGCACGCGTGGCACTTCTCTCCAACATCAAGGCGAATCTCTGTTTCTGTGCACCCTCTCAAAAATAGTATTCAAGTAAAAGCAAAATTTCCTATTTTAGCTTTACGAATAGAGTTTTTGAAAAATGAGCAACTGTACAGAAATATGGAAAGTTATAAACATACATAGCCTAATTCATATTCTATGATAAATAATTTTTAATATACGAAACCAACATAGGAAGTTTATCTCTTACTCAAATACTTTTTTGAGAGGGTGTACATTACCTCCTATTGCGAGAAAAGTGTTCTGCTATATCCATTTTTTTCCCTTGAGTTTATAGTTTGTAAGATTCTTTATGAAAGTAAATATGGAATCTGATTATGTTATACAGGGTGCCTCAAGAAAGTGGTAACACACTTTAATTCTTTATCTATTACAGATAAGTGCAAGACTGAATCTTTGTACATCACCTCAGTAGTATGTGAGGCATATTTTACTAACGGAGAATTTTTTATACGAGTGCCTTATGAAAATATAAATTTTAGTTAAGTTATATTTAGGGATCAACCGATAGTATCAGCACTGATACCTCGCATTTTTGTTTGTATTGGTATCGGTACTTTCATATTTTAAAAGTATCTGTTCTCAATACATTCGCCCATTTTCACTGATACTTTTCAGCTGAATACTTAACTCTTCTAGAAGAAAAAATATGCAGGTGCAACAACATACTAAAATCTTTATTATGGTGATGAGAGGTGTTAAACACCTTAATACAAGGACCTTAACCAATACAAAACCTTATACAAGGACTTATGTCCAAGGATAATAAGCAGCATTTTTTCCTACACCTACTATATAGCTGCACTGATCCCTGGCTCACTGACAGTTCCGGGTAACCACTACAAGATAAAACTTTTATAGCCATTACTCCATAAAGATTATAAAGGTAAGCACAAAAGGCCTAATAACCGTCACACCATTTGTAGGAAATTTTTCATAACATCATAAGCATGTATAAAAATACAGAAAACAATCAGCGCTACTTTATAATTCTGAAAATCTACCCGTTCCTTAATTTTTAACTGATTTTTTGCTATTTTCAGTTCCATTTTATTTCTGAGAGTAAAAAAAAGTGAATCATTTGCATGACAAAATTTCTGTCACAATTGACATGACATATTGAAGTCACGGTCATCAGGCTTAGAAGGGAAAGTTGCTATTCCAATTCATTTTATACAGTTTTTCCAGGTAACATAGTTTATTTTTTATTAAAATGATCATCTGCATGAAGCATTGATATAAGAGGGTCTGTTTACACAAAACAAAATCATTCAAATGCGAAAAGTTTCTGCGCTTTCGCAAAAGAGCATTCAATTCGATTTGGTATATAATAAAAATTGAATATGAAGTTACTTATTTTAGGTGGACGAACAGGAAATACATTGAGTGTAGAGGTAGATGTATTTTCGTCAAATTTTTTTCTAGCACCCTTTGTAATTACTTCCACAACAGGCTAAAAACAAAATAAAAGGTGTGCCATTTTTTTCACTATATCCCATCCCCCACACACACTGTGAATCCATTAGACTGATAAAACCCTTGGATCGTTGGAATATGACAGAAAATAAAATAAATTGCTAGATCTATGTGCAATAAGCGATTCTGCTGAAAGAAATTGCCAAAACTCTAGACTGTCAAATCAACAGCCAGATCCCCAGACCTGCTCATTTCAGATATTTCCCAATGTTCAGCGTCTTATCCATTCGGCCATTGGTCGGCACGATTTTAAAAGAAAAGGGGGAAAAAGGGCAATAAATAATGAAGAATCAATTCAGTGCGTATTCATTGCTTTAAAAAAAAAAACTTTTCTAGACACAAATTTTTATCTGGCATCATTAATTTTAAGAAAAGAACAAGAAGGCCACTCTTGTTGCAAAAACTGCTCATAATAAATAGAGATGTAGCTTTAATGCCATTAAAACATACAAAGTATTGGTATTGGTTAAGTATCAGTATAGGCCGATACTGAAGCTTAAAAGCATCGGTATTGGCAATTTTTTAAAATGAATTTATAGGTAAAGTATCAGTATCGGTTGTCGGTAAAAATTTGGTATTAGTCTATGGTTAGTTATAATTAATCTTCTGAAAATTTTATTCGAAAGCATAAAATTCAGTAGGGTAATTCCACGGTAACTCATACAAAAAATTTTTTTAATCACACTTTTAAACATGGCTTGATAATAAAAAATGCATTTATTTTCTTTCAACAAAATTCATGCTGATTACAAATTGTTTTCTTTTTTTCAATAAATCATTAAAAATCCAGGGCTCCCACTTGGTCCCATTTTTCCCTAAAAGTCCGTTTTTTGGTGCCAGTTCAGTTTTGGTCCATTTTAGGCTATTTTGGTCCGTATTGGTCCGTTTTTTTTAAAATTTTAATGAAGAAGAATAATTGTGTATCGTCGGCGTCGGCCAAGAGATCTGAAACCGGCAGAATGACCATTTTTTCATTGTTGATTAAACCATTATCCTTAGTTCATCTTCACTTTGAAGCGGCGCATTGCTAGAGCTTACCGGGTTGCTACGATGTGACGTAGGTCGGTCGACCTATCGTCTACATCGTAGCAACCAGTCCGGCAACACTTTTTTCCAGAACCATCCAGAACACACTAAAGTTCATCTGAGGACGGTGATTGGCGGAATATGTGGTTTTGTCCCGGTACCAATATCGGATCCGTGCACGCTACATCTAGCCTTCCTTGAATTAACATGTAAGTACTACCTTGCGTTTGTCAAAAGTATTTCTTTGTAGTGCCCCCCTACTACGACTCTTGAAAAAGCACGGCGCCCGACAAGCTTTCAGCAGTTGGCATCCCTTTTTACCACCTTTGCCCTGGTATGTCCAAGTTTTCACTCGAAAACTTGCCATTCCCCCTGCCCCTTTCGTTACATGGATCATCGCAGTCAAGATTATCGATCGTTTTACGGGCCCCTTTACGAAACACTTTCTATTAAAATGATACCGTAACAAAAATATGATCGATTGAAACGACCCTTAACTAAACACGATGTATAACTGTTCCTTCACAAAATTCCAAGCAACGCAATCAGACATTTATCGTAAATGAAACCCGATAAAATTTCCTTTTAAAAATAAGTTATTTTTTCCTAATTGAATGCTTATCAGAATCAGAGATTGACAGTCATCGCTTATTCATTTCATCTGCTTTCTTTCGTTCGCGTAACTCAAAAAGAGGCACCTCTGGGGTGTTTATTTTCACCTAATGTAGCAACAAAAAACTAACATAACTTTCAGTTGGGGGTAAGAAAGGGATTCAAAATAACTTCACCGCCTATCCTACAATGTGGGTGTTATATTTGATAATTATTTCGCAATCATAATTCTAGACTTCAGCTTTTTGGTGAAAACTGTCAGTATAAATAATGGCAGCTTCTGTAGTTTATAACTGGCTGTTTTACACACTTGCAAGTTTTTGTTTTTAATGATTGCTTAGTATAATCATTATCTGGCCTTCCTAATTCAAATTATCTATGGTTATTAAAGATATTTACAAACCACTAGGGAATTACAGATTCATTTAGAAATGAAAAGCGCCTTTTTGCGAGTTAAATTGCGCGACGTCCATTGATCTGAATGTATGTGTCTGACTATAAGAAATGAACGCTTAGGAATAAACTTTAACGATTTTCAGATTGCACCAAACCAGTTCTGAATATTTTCTATATGGTACACAAAATTGCCTTTTTGCGAGAACAAAGTATCCCTATTTTTAAATCCCCCGCAGCTGCATTTGCATATTCCATTGGTCTTTGTTCATGACGAACATTGTTAATTTTCCACGATGGACAGCTGTCATCAACTTTATGCTGGCCATAAGCCTTATTATGCCGGAATAAATCTTGAAATATTTATTTTTTTTTATTTATTTTTTTTTTTTTTTTGGTATTAATAGATCACAAGAAAAGAATTTATAAATGAATGCTCGCCACTCTTCAGATTTTTGTTCTCAGAAAGAGAGCCCTTGCAAAAACAAACAAGTGCTGGTGTCTGCTTCATACCGCAATCTTACGCATTGTCGTAATCCCCATTTGAAAATTTCCATAACAGATGATTACTTTTGCTAATTGGTCAAGTGGTACTAATACCCTTTATCAATGATCCAGCTCTCCCCCTCCCCGCCATGCCGACATCGATCTTGGAGTTTAGTTGACTACTGTCAACAACATCTGTTTTAATTCCCCGTTTCTATTTTACTTTCAATTAATATAAACTTTGTGTAAAAAAAGGAAAGAGAGTGGGGAAATAAACTGTGGCGACTGGTACATAAATTTGCAGTCTCCACTTTCAAAAATACAGTCCGCGAGTGGCGACCGTTAATTTTGACCTTTAAAATAAGGCCTGTGCAAAGCGGAAGTTTTTTTTAGGGGAGGGGGTCGCCGATCGGCGAATTTCACTTTTTTACTTTTTTTTTTTAATTCTGCATATTCAGCAAATTGTGTTTGAGTTTTGTATGAGTCTACAAGAATGTAGTTTAAGCTTTGATTAGTTATTATAAGAGCCAGGATTTCATCTAATTATGTGTGTTAGTAATCATTTCCAGAAGAATGTTACACATTTGATTAATGAAATCTTTCAATTTTATTTCTTTGTGAACAATAAGTGTGTATTAGGGAACTGAATAAATTGTGCAGTGGAACTCTCAATTTTGTATCTTTCAAAATATTCAATTCAAAAATAATGTATGAAAACTTAAAAGTGGTTTAGTGAAGCTTTATATTATTCATGTGAGAATATTTTCATTGTGTTTACTTCAGTGTAAAGGACATAAGAAGTAGGAGATGTAAAATTGAGGTTGTATTTCAGAGGAAATTTTTTATTCCTTTAAAAATGACCGTTTATTAAATAGTTCCTTTTTGGTCCCTTTTTCTTACAGATGGTCAATTTTTCTTAAAGGGATGGTCCCTTTTTCCCCTTTTTTTGATAGAAAATTTGGTGGAAGCCCTGAAAATCTTATAATGATTAATTTTTTGAAATGTTAATTAAAACTGCTTGGTAACTCATGCTACCAAGTACAGACATTGAAGTATGGGCAAAAAGTCAAAATTGTATGCTAAAATTGTACTTCTTAAGTGCTATAATCTTTATGAGAGTCTGTATGTGCCTTTCTTATCACAAGACGTCATTAAGTTTTGTATGAGATATTTTATAAAATAGGTTATTGAATCAAGTGTATGGTAACTCATGCTACATGTTCATATGGAATTGCCTGGTACCTTTTATTTATGTAACTGTCTAACTTATTCTAATTGTCCGTGATCAATATTTTTGGAATAAAAACTTAGGTCAATCGTTTAAGGCACCCTGTATGTATGTATGTTTGTGTGCACGTGTGTGTGTGTGTATATATATATATGTGTGTGTGTGTAGAGTAGTGAAAAATCCAAAATCTGTGAGCAATTCCCCTATGCTTGAGATCAGGCTACACCACTGGAGCCCCCCCCCCCTTCATTTGTCATGTTGGCTAAAGTTTGTTTACAGGCTTGCTATTTTTTCACTTTTATTAAATTAGTAATGGTACGAGCTATTTTTCAATTTTTTATTGTACAAATTTGAAATTTATTTACTGATTTACTGTATTAATTGTTCATTAGTCCTTTATATAAAATATATAGAATATTAGCTGATAGGTCTTTTTAGCAGGATCTCCATAGGTTTTTTAAAGTGATTTTTTTTTTCAATGCTGTGTTGCAAAGGATGTTTTTAAAGTTCTTCTCTATTAATTGAGGGCTTTTTTTCCATCCAAAGGTACCTTTATTTTTTTATCAGTTTATCTTTGTTAAAATGATAGCCATATAATCCCCTCCCCTCCTCTCCCTAAAAATAAAGGGGAAAAAATCTTAAGCCATGAACTATATAAAAGAAAAAATGCTCTAAATCAGTGGTGCACAAACTATTTTCATCTGCGACCCCCTAATTTGTGTAAAAATTTGTCGCAACCCCCTATTTTGAATAAAATTTTGTTGCGACCCCTGGATAGACAGTAGACATTTTGTTTAATTGAAAACGAAAATACATTGAAATTCTTTCTGGGAGTTGCTCTTACAGGGTGTTTTTAAGAGTGTCGTGACGTGATCGATTGAAATAGCGCGTTTTTAAAATAGCGTACCAAACTTATAAACCACCATTAAAATGTTATAAAAGTTGTAACATCATAAAAATCAGTTAATGAATCAACACATAATTTTATAAAACAATGCTTTATTTATGCATATGGATATAAATGTTTTAAAAAATACTTTTAAAAACTTTACATCGTAAAAAGTCAATGTGAAATATGTGCTTGCAAAGACCTCATGATTGCTTCTATGTTCGGATCTGTATTGGAAATCGCAAGTCGTAAGTCATCCTCTGGATCCAATCGAGATCGATGTTTTGCTTTAATGGAAAATAATTTTGAAGATCACTATGCACGATCAATTTGCAGATCACTATGCATGATAACGTGGTTTTGAAGCCCCGTGATAGCGATCGCGAATATCGCGCTCGTAAAATAATAATTGTCAGATTCTTCTCTTGTATTATTTCAGTTCTTTGAAATGAATAGTTGTAGATATTTCATAAATTTGGATCTCTTTGAATTTGGCGACCCCCAAAAATTTTCTCGCGACCCCCAGTTTGCACACCACTGCTCTAAATGGATGAAACTTCTCTTTTAAAATATGCTGGTAAACTGTCAAAGACTGAATTATTTAGAGACATTAAATCTTAATGTTTGTTTGCTCAATAAAAGGAGTCTCAAATAAAAGTATTGGAACAGCAAATTGCTGATAAAATTGAGAAATTAAACAGCTGTAAATTATTAAATTAAAAAGAAAGCACTTGCACCCATCCTCAATCAAAATGATAGGCTTGCTGTGCTTCCTACTTTCATCCTCATACCATCATGCCCTTAAACTCTCATGTAAAAATGCAGCATCTCATTTATAGTGCGCTCTTTTGAAAAAGTCTTGGGTGCTTCTTGCTGATAAGCATAGTGTCAGTTTTGGGAAATATTTTTTATACAGGGTGTCCCAAAAAGGTGGTTACAGGCTAATTCTTTATCTATTAGAGATAAGTGGGTAATATAAATTAAAAAATATTCAAAATAAGGTTGGAAAAAGGATTACACTATGAAAAAACTCCTCTCATTTATTTTCAAAAAGTTACACTTTTTAAATTTGTATACGATCCCTGTACGAAAATATCTCTGTTAGTAAAATGTACACTAATGAGGTGATATACAAAATTTGATAATTATATCCTGAAAGGTGTCAGAGATAGATACGAAGATAAATATAAAATGTGACCCATACACTAATGAGGTGATATACAAAATTTGATAATTATATCCTGAAAGGTGTCAGAGATATGAAGATAAATATAACACTGACTTAAACCACTTTTCAATGTCTCTCGAAGGTAAAAAATCATGTCAAATGATCGCATTTCATGGGTGGCACAGAAATTACAAAAGAATATCTTTTTTTACACTCCAGCAATAAATGCTTACATTCAAAATCATGTATAGTCTCCAATCATCTTTCTTTAAAGATATCTCTGACATGTATAATGAAAGGCTGAAATTTGGTACATCACCTCATTCAGAGTTGAGCAGTATCGCTAATACATGTATTTTCAAAATGCATTTGTATCTTGTATTTTGTATTTTCACTCGTAAAATAAAGTAGTTTTGCGAATGTATTTTAAAATACATTTTCAGTGTGTTTTGTATTTTGAAAATACAAAAAATGCATTTTGTATTCTGACATTAAATCAATCGTAACTAGTGCTGTAAAAGTAATGAAAATATTATTACCCATATGTATTTGTTACTCTAAATTCACCACCTGTTACTAAGTATTCATTACTCGTTACCAGTTCGAATGCGAGAATAAAGTCTTATAACCAGGTGCGTATCTAGAGGAGGGAGTAGGGCTGCAGCCCTCCTTTCCTAAATCTGACGCTTTACTTAGCTTACAATGCGATATTTATTTACAACAGATACTTAGCAATTTGATACACAGGCCCCCCTCCTGAAATAAAATCCTGGCTACGCCACCGTACATAGCATTATGTACAATTACGAATGTTTAAAATACTACGTGCAATTCCTTTTTTTTTTGGGGGGGGGGGGGTATATAAAAACAAATGAAAATATCATGCATTATTTTTTAACTTTAAAGCGTAAGAGTTGTATTCAGAGCTTATTTTCTGATTAATAGATGTTTTTATACAAATGTATTGTTTTTATAATGTTAAATTACCAAATAACTTGGAGCACCCATAGAAATCTTCCAAAAACATGCTGTCCTCCCTCCCCTTTTTTTAATTCTAAATGCTGGTTTAATGTTTTCATTCTCATCATAAAAAGTATAATGGAAAGCCTACTGTTACTTCTGAGCATGGATTCTTGAAATATGGGGGTCAAGTTGCCACCCCCCCTTCCTGCTTAGACGTCAATATTTTAGAAACTTTTGTTAATTATTTTAATACAAGTGGCGTACGCAAGGGTGGACAAGTAAATCCCAGGTTCCTCTCAAAATTTTTGTTTAAAATGAAACGATGACAAGAAAAATGCATTTTAAGTTTACATGCCAAATATTTTTTTTCATTTCCAAATAATATTTTAAATAATAAAAATGTGTGAATTCATTTACTTTATAAAAATATTTTTTAAATTACTTGTTACTTATTACTCATATTTCGGTTCTAGCTCAAGTACTTAAAAATAAATAAGTTCTCAATCCTTCGAGACCACCCTGAAAATTAATCCTGATTACTATTTAGTACTAAATTGTCAGAAAGCACAAGCACCCCCTTACTAACGTGCTTCTATTCTTATAGAAATTGTTCTTCTACAATTGCAAGAACACCCAATTCTTCATTCATAAAAACATTTTTGAGTAGTATTTATTTATTTAACTGAATTTATAAACAATTTGGAATGTGTTGCTAAGTTCTAGAAAAATAAAATGTCAATATTTCTGCAGTAGTATAATGGGTTATTGTTTATTGTGGTTTAGAAGCAAAGCTACACAATGGCTATCTGCCGAAGGAGGGGGGAGATACCTTGAGTGGTGGACTTTTTAAGGAGGTTTTAAGCACATTCACGTTACATATGGTGTAAAACACCACAAACTCCAGACCATTAGAGCGACAGCTTCCCATAATAGGATGTAGTGAATCAAATTTCCATTTTAGATGATTTTGAAACCTTTTATGCAATCGTTATTTAAAAATGTTTCCAAATTTTGTCTGTATATGAAAATGAAAAAGTTAAGGAGCAGTGACAGTTATGAAAGGTGAAAACTTTGATAATTCGCAAAACATTTAAATCTACAATTAATTCTGAAGCTCACAGAAAGGCAAAATCTTTTTAGGTTGTGATTTAGCTGAGAATTTATATCCAAACCCTCAACTGAAATCAATAAATATTATATGTATAGGTTTATTTTATGCACTCTGACTTTTAAAAATTAAAGTTTTTATAAACTATAATGAAAAAAATGAGTATTCACTGTTCATGTGCTGAAATTGTATATTTTTCATTGTGTTTTAAGTATTAACGCAATTCCTGAAAAATGGTCTATTTCAGATCTTATTGCTATACAGGTAGAATTTTGAAAGACACCGTTTTAAGAAAACAAATAGCACTTTTTCCTTAAAACAACTATTAAGATTGCTTTTGTTATTCTTGTTAAAATGTATTTAAATAAAATAAACTGGGATTGTTGGTGGAAAATATAGCTTCTTCTCAATTCAAATCCTTTAAAAATTTTACATGCATTTTATACTTTGTATGTATTTTATATTTTTTAATTCAAGAAGTATTTTGTATTTTATATCAAAAATACATTTTCGGTGTATTTTCCCAACTCTGACCTCATTAGTGCTTGGGGCATTTTGCTAACTGGGAATATTTTTGTATGGGGGTCATATACAAATTTTAAAAGTATAACTTTTCTTAACAGGGTCTTATTTCACCTTATTTTGGACATTTTTTCAATTTACATTGTCCACTTATTGCTAATAAATAAAGAATTAAAGTCCTTTACCACCTTTTGGGGGCACTCTGTATTTTCAAAATTATTGTTAATATTGAAATCTTCACTGGTTGCAAAAGGGCTGTGTTTATTTTTACATTATTTTTATAATCCTTTAGTTCTTTTTTTTAATTTTTCTTTTTTTGAATCCTATGTAATTTCCTGTTTTCTGATATTTTTAAAGGTTTTATATATAGATTCTTACTGTTTCTTGTGGATCATTGTTTATTTTTTCTGAGCGAATTCTTTTGAAAATGTTTGAATTTGGTTTAATCAATGTAGTGTGACTGCCACAAGAAGAGGCTTGACTCTTCTTCTCCCAGGGAAGAGTCCATTTTACAGCATGGTCCATAGTGTGGACAAATTTTTAGAATAGATGCAGGTAGAAAACAGGAAAAAAATTTAGATCCTCGCTAAGTTTTTCATGATAATCACCAAAAACCAGGAAATGGAATCATCATATACCATGTGACATAGACGGAATCAAGTCTCTTCCCATGGTGATCGAACTATATATGTATTCCTTTTTTAACTTTTATGAAATACATTGGTACTGTTTTTAACTTTAATGTTAACTGAAAATTGACTTAGAGGTCATCTACCAAAGCAGGGAATAGCTAAAACACATGATCACACATGAAATTGGCACAGAATTTAATTTTCAAAAAAAATTCTTATTTTTATTTCATTTTATAATTTTTTTAATAATTGTAAAAATATTACATGGTTGTTTATTGTATGAGAATCTACATTTTTATGAAGTGAGAAAAGAACTTACTAGTTGACCCTAAAAAAGGGTGCTTTAAAGGGTTTTTTTTTCCACATCTCACTTTTATACTAGAGATACTGTTCAAAGTACATCATACCACCCTCCTTTTCTCCCCCAGAAACATTTTAGATTGTATTGTGAATTCATGCCCTCTTCAAGATTGAGTCTTCATCATTTGTCTTTGTTATTTTTTAGATGCGTGTCTGGCTATCTTTCTGCAAGATTGTATAAAACTTTGAGAGGTACACATTGGAAAAAAGCAGCATTATATGTAAGTTTTTATTGATGATCATTAATTGTTTTACACATGTATATATGCAGTTTTTATGGAATTAATGAATAAATTATGGAGCTTTCTTTAAACAATACTTCTGTCTTGCATGATCTCAAATTCAAGAATGATGTTGTACATAGTTTTTTTTTTTTTTTTTTTTTTTTTCACATTCCTGTTCTGAAATATTTATAAATCTAATTTAAAAGTATTATGCGAGGCAGGGCTACTGTGGGTCAATTTTTAGATTTTTAAATTCTAAAAATATTTTAAAAACAGAATATCAAACTAGTGCATAATGTTTTCTGATCTATTGGCTATCCTATGTGATTTTAGTTCAATTTTAAGAAAAGTTATTGTGCAATAAAAAAACATTTTTCTTAAGTACTTTTTGTTAACCCATTGTACCATGGGGTACACTATGTCAACAAATGGGGTACAGTGTATCAGCTAACGTGAAATATAATTTTAAAAAAAATTTTCAGTCAATAGTGAGTAATTTAAACTTTTTATTGCCTGACAATATTTAGCATTAAGTTAGATATTAAAGTAGGTAAATGTTAATTTTATGGTTCTAAAATATATACACACTAAATTTGTAAATAAAATAAAAGAAAAAGGTTTTAGTTACACAATATATCACTTTGAGTCCTATTAAGTTTACTAAATTTTAGTTTTATATTTACTTTTAAGATATTAAATCAAAAACTGATATTTTACAACAACTGTTGGACATCATATAATTGAAAATCTACATCAAAAGTCAACTTTGTCACTGTTCTTTCAGTTCCTTGCAATACATTTGGTTTTGGCAACTTTCTCAGGGATATCTTTGTCTGCATTATCAAAGATAAGTGCATAACCTGGTTGGATTCCTGTAATGTAGTGCACTTCAATTTCATTTTTGCAAACAACTTCAGTAGTGTTTAAAACTGCATTTTTTATTGCCATAGACCTTTAATAATATGAAATCTCCAATGTCAACATATTAAAATCTTCTACATCTTCAAATTCCAAATCCTCAAAGTCAGATTCACTAGAAAATTCTTTTCATTCTTCCTCTTCTTCAGCTGAGCTATTCTTCTGTTTGTTTGCAATTTTTTTTCTCCTTCTTCATATCATTAGGTCTTTCACTCTTCATTTTTCAATCATCTCATTAGGATTTGTGATTTTCACAGGTGTATCTGTAAGAATTTCTGATTTTTTTTAGGTTGCCTTTCAGTTTTTTTTTCTTTTGCATCAGAGTTAAGAAAAGGCTTTTGGTCTGTTTTACATATTTTCTTGAGAAACTGAAGATTCTGTGGCTGATATGGGAAACTTATTTAGATAAATTTAGATCATTAAAAAGTAAGGAACTTACATAGAGACGATAAATACATAAATGGAGACACAAAGGATAACTGACCCTATGTATTATTTTTCACTTCAAAATTCCAAATCGCTAAAATATTCATTTAAACATAACATACTAAAACAGAAGGTAATTTGAACTATATAAATATATACCACATAACTCATATTTACTTGACAATTCTCAAGTGTAATAACATAAAGTCTTACTTTCTTCAAATTTCATGCAGATGGTCCAAAAGCAAAATGGTTCTTTCTTCCCTCCATAATCAGAGTGAGATGTTTAACTTTTTCCACAGTGTTAAGTTGATACTTACGCTAAAGATACTTACTTTAAATAATTTTCTCATTTGAAAACTATTCACTGAATCAAAAATATCTTCAATGACCCACTGTACCCTGCTCTCCCCTATATTATAATTGTTGACTAACTGTGTGTTTGCCTTTTCTTATCTTTCTGATTTTTTAATTAAAATGACTTTCTTATTACAGACTGCCACTCTTTATCCTGGTATAGTCTTTGGTACTTGCTTCTTTCTTAATTTTTTTATATGGGGGAAACAGTCATCAGGCGCTGTAAGTTTTTTAACCTTTTTTAACAGTATTTTTTGCATAGTATTACTTATTATATGTGTGAAAAATTTAACAAATCGCCATGCTTTATCTGGTGTTATCTTAGGTTCCTTTTACAACAATGTTAGCCCTTCTATGCATGTGGTTTGGAATTTCTCTGCCACTTGTGTTTGTTGGCTATTTTTTTGGCATAAGGAAGCATCCATATGAACATCCAGTACGCACAAATCAAATTCCACGTCAGGTCCCAGAACAAGTATGGTACATGAATCCTATTCTGTGGTAAGTTAATGCAAGGCTCCTACTATTATCCTCTTTTCCCCTAACCATCTGATATTTTATGATAAATCTGTTTTTGTCTTTTTGTTAGACAATTTTGATCCATTTGTATAAATTTTTAATGAAGAAATTTTTTTTTGTATTTGTCTCAGTACAGTCAACTCTCTTTATAACGAAACACGATATAACGAAGCTCACGTTATAACGAAAAAGGATTTCTTATTTAGTTGGCCCAATGTTAAAATATAGGAGTTTTAAAACCTTATAGCGAAATCATTATAACGAATTTTACTTTATAGAGAAATAAAATTAGTTTGAAATTGGGTTTAGACGATCGTTATAACGAAATCGCTTTACGTGTAATGGTATTTATCTTAATATTTTTGGCAATATTTTAGCAGAGAAAACTATTTTTAGCTCGGGAAAAGAATTTTCCGTTCCCACGGTATCGGCTAGTAGCAGAGAACAAAGAAAAAAGGAATCTTTTTGTGGGCAGATACAAGTTTCAAGAAGGCTAGCAAGTAAATTCACAGAACTGAGGGGAAACGGGTCCCTAGAGGATCAGGGATCTTTGTTGTTGGGATTCCTTCGAACCTCTTATCTCTAAACTAAAGAGGATAGATCAGTATGTCACATGCTACATTTCTGCGAATTTTCTGACCCCGAGGCTCTATAGTAAACACTAAGCAGAAGACTTCGGTTCTATCCCTTACAGTGTTTCATCGGTGCCAGTCACTTTCTAGCAATTCTAAGGAAGTTAGTTTCCTCCTTCAGCTGAAAGTCAGGATTGAAATAGCGGCTAAACGCAAAGCCTTGTCCATAGAGGATAAAGTAAAAGTTATAAAACGTGTTGAGGAAAGTAAAATTAAGAAATCTGAAGTTGCAAAAGAATTCGAAATACCACACTCTACCTTAAGCACAATATTAAAAAATAAAGAGAAAATTATGCAAAGTTACGAAATTGGAAAAGTGTCAACTTCCTTCAAAAAGATAAGGTCAGCAAAATATGTTGACGTAGAAGATGCACTCTACTCCTGGTTTAAGGATGCCAGAGAAAAGAATATTCCAGTAAGTGGACTAGCCCGAAATCAGCATAGATGAGTATTTAAATATACATGATGGTGTAGAATCAAATCAAGATTTTTCGATTTTCGACATTTCATATTCAAAGACTGAAAAAGAATATTCTCCCAGTGAGAATGAGTCTGAAAATGAAAATTGTAGATGTGCTATTTCTTCTGTTCAGGCTGTTGAATATATTGAAAAAGTCGGACATTACATGCAAAGCAAAGGACTTTACAGTGAGGATATCGACATGTATTTCAATGCCATAAATAAAATGATAACTAAGGATGCTTTCTAAAGAAAAGGAAACAAACAACCATAACTGATTATTTCATGGCTCATTAAGGTAATTATGTATGTTTGAATAAGTATCATTTGTAAAGTACAGCATGAGATCGTAATAAATCATGTAAGTTTTCTATTTATTTTATGAAAATTGAAACAAACAAACAAAATTTGGTGTTTAATTGCTTAAGTTACAGATGTGTTAATTATTACTAACGGACAACTTTAACGACTTAATTGCACTAATATTTGTATCTAAATTTTTACTTCACATCTTAAGCATCTAGCTTATTAATGTGGTTGTAACGTTATAACGAAATTTGTAATGTAACACCATATATTTCGTTATAAGGTTTTAACGAAATTTCTGTGTTAATTATTACACAGAACATGTTACGAAGTTTTTTCTAGGTCCCTTGAATTTTATTATAAAGAGAGTTGACTGTATCAGGAGAGTGTTTTTACAAAATACTAGCGGCTCCCTCCCCTCTCCCAATAGCTTGCAGAAGCTCAGTTCAATCTGTTTAAACTATCCTTTGATAATGTGGGAAAGATTTTCTATAATCCTTTTTAAAAAAGACTGGTAGAATTGAGATATGACACTTTAGACTTAATTTGTCTATATTAAGACTATTATTCCTTTGGAAAGAGTAATAAAATTCAGTGTGAAATAAAGTTGATGAAATGTGAAAAATGATTTTGGGAATATGCTAAAAATTGAGTTTAGATTTGAAAACAATATTAAATAAAATGTATAATTCAGTTTCTGGTTTTCTCTGTTTAATTAAATAACCTGTGTTAGAACTATGAATATTAGTTTGAACAGAGCCAACTGTATTTTTTTTAAACAGGTCTTATGGAATAGAATAGAAGGTAGGAGAGTGACTGAAAATCATAGTGTGCCTATAGTATTAGATAAAGGTCAAGACTCAAAAATTTTGAGAGTGGCCAGTGGCCACTGGACATGATTAATTCAGTGGCCACTTGAACGGTATCTTACGTACGTAAATTCATGTGTAATTAAAATATATGTATGTACACGTAAAGGTATAATATTGGATATAATATAATCAAAAAATTAAATTTTTCAGGTCTAATGAATAATAATACAATGTTATTTTGTATACATTTCTTAAAATTAATAATAATAAAAATACTTACTATAGCTCATTTAATTAATTTTGTCAATAATTGAAATGAATGAAAAATAAGTAAATTAAAATCAGGCTTAATAAAGAAAAAAAACATTTAAAATATTATATTTTAATCTTGAAAGTATGGCCTTCTGCTTTTTATGCTATCATGCCACCACTATTCAATTACACATTAAAATCGATCAAATTAACCTTAGCAGTCTTTACAAATAGCCTGTTTTCTAAATACTCTCTACCCATTGATGTGGATTTGTCACCTATAATATTTTTAACACTGCTCCAAATTCTCTCTACTTCAGCATTACTGTGGGGTATAGTAATTAAAGCTTGGATGACTTCTTTTACAATTTTAAAATTACTCAAGTTTTCACTACTTAATTTTTCATTTAAATTTGTCTGGTGGAATTTTTAGAATTCTGCTGAATATGCAGTACAGTGCAGCACTGATAATCTGACATCGGCAGGAATGACGCGGTGCCGGATTACCGATTTTTCCGGATTATAGATTTGTAGAAAATTTCCATTAAAACCATCGTCGATCACGTGCTATTGACCAGTTTATTATTTATCAATGAAAAGTAGTCTTAAAACATACATACGATCGCTGTATAAACCGCCAAAATAAGTACTAAAATACACTGGAACAAATGTAATTTAGTGTTCAATTCAAATTAAAAACTATAAAGCAGAATAGATCGTTAATTTTGGAACATTTTCATAAAATATAACAAATAGTAACTGAAAATTATTTAAATTATAATTTAAAATAAGTGTATTAAATTATTATTAGAATCTAATTAGCTTTTGTATTTACATTAAATACATCGGTTAATTTGACTTGCTTAATTTTTTTCGGTATTTAATTGGTTAATTAACATATGCACATTCATCAGTTGACTTTCAGATATAAAATCAATTTATTAAATCTCTTCTTAGTTTGTACCATAGAGTTTTATTTTGAAAGTTGAATTATTCCGAATTTTACTGTCTTCACAGGAGGCACGTATCTGGAAAAACATTGCGGGGGGGTCCCAAAAATTTCGGAGGGAGTCCAAACGGTAAAAAAGGCAGAATGTTTCACAGAAAGACTTTTATCATTTTAGTAACAAAAAATCAAAATTTTGGGTGGGGGGGGGGGAAGCCCCGCCCTTAAATACGTTCTTGCTTCTCAGCTTCTTAATTACGTCGAAACATACTTATTCCCCCCTCCTTTCCCTCTTGCTTATCAAAGCACTGGCGAATTCCTTCCAGCGACAGATAGTTATTGCATTTCGCACGGTGACAGGATGTCTAGAAACAAGGCAATGTGTCTGAAAGGAGCCGAAGCCACGTGCTTACGATGATGTGTAAACATGCTGTCTCGTTTTAAAAACTCATACATATTAATGTTCTATGAAAGCACTTGCATTATCTTTGAATTCTTCATTCAGCAACACTGCATACCTTTGACTACTATTAATTTAAATGTAATAAGCCAACCAAGTCGTATTTACTTTTGTTTTTATCTCGGGTTTTATGACTTCTGTGGTTTATCATTTAAAAACAGGAAGTCCCAGTGTCCCACCGTGGCTTTGTTATAAAATATAGATTTTTTTAATGTACGCACGTGGTTGGAGAAAGGATTGTTCCAAGCAAAGTGCAAATGCAAGAATATCTTCTATTCTGTGCATTCCTACTGAAGTGAGTCACTCCGGTTTGTGGGCGTGTAAGCCGCATCTGCGATTTCGTGGGATTAGTGTCAATAAATTCACAATAGAATGATGGAAAATGGATGAGGGGATACGTTTTGCCGTTCTTTTTTCAGAGTGAATTGTAAATTCTGTCCATGTATTTTGGAGAGAGTATGAAACAGTAATTGTAAACCAAAACGCATAAATGTAATAAAATAAAGTGGCGAACGTAATGAATTTTTTTCATCGCCACTTTCTTAAACTGAGTCGCCACGTAGCGAGTGGCGACTGCGAATCTTGACCTTTAGTATTAGAGAATGTTAATTGGGTCCTACATTTTTGGTATTCTTACAATTGAAAAAAATATATAAACAATCTTTTAAAAAAATCTGAAACACTAGTATTTTAAATATGCATTCCATTAATATGATAGAGTTTAAAAGTGTATCATAATCCATGTGTTGACCATATTTGTCTTTTTTGCTACATTACATTGGAAAATGCATTACAGTCCATGCGTGGATCCTATTTGCCTGCCTTGCTTAGTAATGTTGGAAAAGGCATCACAATTTGTCTTTCTTTTTTCATTATGTTGAAAAGTGCATCATAATCCATTAAGACATTTATTTGGAATGAAAATGTATATTAAAGTTAGTTTCTAAAACTGTTTTATAATTTTTGTCAGGCATGTTCTAACTATATATAATAATTATTTTAGCTATTTATCTCTTCATCTTCTTCACATGTGTGGAGGAACCTACCTTTAAATAGTAATCTATGGCTCCCTGTTACGCACTAATGGGTAAAACAATTTTTTGGATCTCCCCCCAGAAGGGATAAAAAGTGTTCAACAAAAGGAAAATAAAAACACGAAATTTTCAGTATTGGGTCAATCCACATTATTCATCCAGGCCATAGTACCCACCATCTGCAATTTTCATGAAATTTTTGACTCTTGCAGAATTTTTGCTGCTAATTAAGAAACCATAGATTATTTTAAGATCAATTGCAGGGTTTAAATGTTTGAGTTTATCGAGATACTGTAGGGCTGCTATGCAATAGGCCTTTTATTTCTATTTTTCCTTTCATATAAGTGCATTTTTATTTCAAAGACAGTCATTAACAAGGCAGTAGCAGGCTAAATTTTGTATGAGTGCTTCAGTGACAATGCTTTCCGCACATTATTTCTCCTTTTCTCTCAAAATATGGTTTACTTTTGTGGCTCTTTTTTGCAATGCCCTATCTTACAATCAGATTTCACTCAGAGTAATCTAAAATCTATTAAAAAATTTGGGCGTGCCATTCAGAATTTTTTTGTGTTCATTTCAATGAGTATGCTAAAACATTTTTTACTCTAGAGCATAATGGTAGGAAATACATAACACATATTCTGGTTCATTTTATACTGGTATAGTTTGGATGCAAATCAAGGCCATACTCTGGGGACTCGTCCAGGAGGCCCTCTCGCCCCCCCCCCCCCTCCACCGAAATTGCCATTTTTGTGAACAAAATGATTATCCCATATCAACTCTTTTTGTGAAAAAATATGCCTTTTCTACTGTTTGGAACTTATTTGAAAATTTTCAGGTGGCACACTGCTACCAATAGTTATTTAAGTTCAAATGCTTTCTTTTTTTTTTTTTTTTTAAATATGGATGGTAATAGTTCTCCATTATTGCAGATACTTTTCAGAATTCTGTAAACTGAAAAAATGTTCAAAATAAAATAGGAAAAAAGATTGCATTTTTTAAAAAAAAATCTTCTTGTTAATTTTCAAAAAGTTACATTTTAAAAATTATATACGGGCCCTAGTACCAAAACAAATTCCTCGTTAAATGTGCCCCATACACTAATAAATTGATGTGCAAAGTGTTAATCTTGCCTCAGAGATATCTGTAAACAATGATGGTCTGGAGCTATATGTGAATTTGAATGTAAACATTTATTCCTAGAATGAAAAAAAAAAAATCATAATTTCTGAACAACCCCTGAAATGCAGTTATCCAACATGCTTTTATTCCCT
This sequence comes from Cheiracanthium punctorium, assembly GCA_038373885.1. Lineage (NCBI taxonomy): Eukaryota > Metazoa > Arthropoda > Arachnida > Araneae > Cheiracanthiidae > Cheiracanthium > Cheiracanthium punctorium. The sequence goes on along the minus strand of JAWZYV010006915.1, from coordinate 48,740 downwards.
TCAAGGGCCATTGAAAAATGGTTTAAGTTAGCTTTTATTTATCTTCATATTTCTGATAATTTTTAGGATGTAATTCTCAAATTTTGTACATCAGTTCATTAGTGTATGGGGACACACTTTACTAACTCAGAATTTTTTGTACGGGGTTCATATACAAATTAAAAATGTGTTACTTTTTGAAAATTAATGAGGGGATTTTTTTTTCTGAGAGTGAACATTTTCCTGCCTTACTTTGAACATTTTTTCAGTTTACATTTAGGGAATGCAATCCCGCACTGTATTTCGTTTTGCAGGATTGCATCTATTGTTCCATCCCCTTCTATTCCCCCCCCCCCAGATAAAATATTTTCCATGTATAGAATTAGACGCAGTAGATGTATGTCTTCCAATACCTAGGGAATACAATCCCGTACTGTTTTTCATTTTGCGATTGAGATTTGTTGATCCTGTAATCCCACAAAATTGGCATTTCATTCAAATGAAAATTAATTTAAATAGAGAAAAGCGGGAAAAAATAAGATTGTAAGTTCTATCAAGTTTAATAGTTTATCTTATTTGATAATTACTACAATACCTTACATAAATGCATGGGCGTGGCAAGCTATGGGGACCAGGGGACACGTCCCCCCAATGTTTTAACTAGGGGGACCGAGGAATACTGTATAGTTTTCGTTTAAAATGCTCTTAACAGTTTAACAGTCTTAACAGTTTAAACAGCTGCACAATTCAGTATGAGTCGGATGCTCCCCTATGAACAAAGACCCTCACACGATGTCTTATCTTGCTGTCTGCCCAAGGCATTGGGTTTATTCTTCTTATCTGAGTAATTTCTTTTAAAGACCACTCAAACTGTACAGTCGCAGGGCTGCCAACTACTACGCATTGTTTACTTTTTCTACGCTCTACGTAACGCATGTTGAGAACTACGTTTTTTTCCTTCTTTTTCAAGGAAAAGAAATCTACAGCCAAAAATGTACACTCTTATGTAAATTTGGTATTTTTTTTATTTTTTAATAACCTTATCTTATTTTATGCTTTGTACGTGGATAGAAAGATATCGGCGCACGCCTGCCAAGTAATCGACTTGACGTCGGCGCGAGTTGGCTGGCCGTAAGATTTTTCAACTCCTTGGCTCTCTCCCCAGCCACAAAAACTTTCGCTAACGGATTTTGGCCAATCGGATGACTCTGCTCAGACGGATTTCTTGACGTCAACGAAAGCTTCCATTTTTACTGTTGGGTCCGTGGATGAAATGCCAAGTATGTCATAAAAATGACCCACAGTTTCATTTGTACCACTAGAGGTGAAGGCTTAAAAAATTGACGACACTTTATATTTTCTCTACTTAAATTTATTTAAACATTGCACAAAAGAACACTTACAAAACAAAAAAATTTAAAAACAATTTCAGATTTTAAGAAAAACCAGGCCATCTGGAAAAATTTCCAGTTCTAATGCAAGCCTTTTATAATATATCTGGCAGAAATACATCATGCCCTTCCCATGACTAGGGCAACCTTCTAGCTGTATCAGCAGCCTGGCCTGTGTGTTTTCTCATAAAGCAGACACTTTATATACTATATAAAACAGGTTAATTTTACAGTTACAGAATAAAAAAGTATGCAACATTTGCATAAAATAAAGGTTGTATAAATTTGCATATTGAAAACAACCTCAGAAAATTGCCTTTCACTTCAGGCTTTTCACTCTTCACCCATGGTTTAAACATTAGTTAAAAGTCCTACCCTAACCAGAACTAATTCTCTTACCCCCATGATTCTTTAGAGAACCTAAGCATCTATTTGTCAAAAGGAAGACCCTTAATTTTCAGGAAGCATGACATCATTAAACTACTGGGCCATAGTTCAGAGGCTATTTCCATCCAGCAGCAGTAGTCAACAACTAAACACAACAACTTTATTAAATATTGAGCTTAGGTTTTTAAATTTTACTTTGAAGTTGTCTTGGGTCTTCAATGAATAAAAAGTATATTATTTCAATTTTATTTATTTAATTAATTTTTTTTTTCCCAATAAGAATTAGGGGTTTTATTTTGTTTACATTTTTAACATATTAGAGATACTACTATTTAGGGTTATGAAGTTTAAAACCATTTAAATTTTATTTTTAAACTGATATTAATTACTTTTAGTTGAACTTTCATACAATTAAGATAGGTTTAACCCATGGGTGAATAACATAAACAAAACTTAAGCCTAATTGGCACATGAAAAAAACTTGATGAAATAGATGGCTGATGCAAGGCCAGGGGAAAACAATTGGGCAAAATAAATTTTTAGCATGTTAAATTTGAATTCAGTTAAATATATTTAGTTTAATAAAAATTATTTAGCTCCAACATCTACGCCTCAGGCAACAGAAATATGGAGGTGCGCACATCATCTATTTTCCATGGTAGTGCGTGCGCTGACGTTCTTGGTGAGTGCATGCGTTCTTGGCTCCCTCCCTACTTTGTGCTGTAGGGAAAGAAATATGAATTGCGCACGCACGGATTGAAATATCAAAGCGAACTAAGCCGCGTTGCGTTCTTTAGACGTATAGTTTATTTATCAGTTGCCGTTGTCATTTTAGTTTAGTATATCGCATGCACGTGCTACTTTATAGGACACCGTGGTTTATCGCTATGTTAAAATAACGGAATTTACATTGATTAAACGTTTGCAATATCAACTGAGGCTGAAAAAAAAACAACAAAAAAAAAGATTGCGTGTCAAAAGGCTAAGCATCAATATACATCCTACTTTTTTTTTTTTCTTTGGCTCCAAAATTAGCGATAAATGCAATATTTGACGTTTTTCTGAAAATGCGAATAAATTCTGTGCTACATTCTGTTTTTTTTTCTTTTTCACAACGTTTTCTTAACATTTTAAAATTATTTTTTGTTGTAATTTTTTAATTTTTCGATTATTTTTATTGTTAAAAAGAAACGAGGGGTTGAGGGTTGCACCCCCCCCCCCCTCACATAAAAATCAATTGTTAGTTAAGTTCTGGAAATTTATGTTTTTTCGATTGTTAATCCTAAATTCTTGTAAGAGATATTCAAATTTTAATAGTGTAACCGGTTGGAAAACATGTTTGAAAACGCGATTTCGCAGCTACTTTGTTTCTTTGGCGCCGTCAAAAACGGCATTTTTGGCACCAAAAATCAAGGTAGGATGTACAGTAGAGCACCGAAAATCCGGACACCTAAAAACCGGAAAGACCAAAAAACCGGACATTTTTTGGATTTCAGTTTTTTCCCTTCCCTCAAAAAAAAAATAAAAAAAAATAGATAAATAAATAAATAAACTACAGGATGCTCAAGCATTAGACTAGTTTGTTATCATAACAATAGCGTCAATATATATATATATATATAATATACACGCACACACACACACACATATATATATATAGTATAGTATATATATATATCCAAAACCTCAGGGTAAAATCTGACTCGTGACCTAACTTTCCTTCTTTGCATTCCAAAGATTTAACTGTTATTTCAGGGCTGGGGAGTAGCGCGCTACTTGTAGCGAAACTACAGTAGCCGCTACTTTTTTTTGTAGTTTGTAGTGTAGCGCGCTACTTTTTTAAAAAAGTAGTGTAGCGTGTAGCGCGCTACAAAAAAACAGTAGTTTGTAGCGAATTTTGGAAGCTACTTTTGCCGTGTCATCATTTCCGGTGATTGATCCCGTGGTGCAATTTCTCTCTCTTCTGACTCCAAGCATAACTGAAACTGATGCTTGAAAGACACCCAATCTCTCCCCCTCCTAGGGGACACACGCACACGAGGGGGGGGGAGGGGGTTTGCTTTGCCTGAAGCGGAAGCCAGACATTGTGCATCTTTTTTCTTTTTATCGTTCTCAGTATTATTTGTAGAATCACCAATCTGCCATAAAGAGGACTAAAAAGAAAGGAAAGAGAGGTCCAAAGTTGAACAGAGGTTATTTTGATGGGGCCTCGAGAGTCTCATTATCACACGGGCGTGTGGGCCCGTGAGCCCCTGAAAAATAAAGGCCTCGCAAATCTCTCCATTTATTGTATATTAAATTTATATATGCTGCAATAATAATTTTTATTAAGCTAAATTTCCTTTATCTATATCATAATTGTGTAACAATAAAAAGGCTTCGAGACTTATTTTCTGTTCTTCTTTCTAACACAATGGTTTCTAAGACTAGATCAATAAAATAGAAATTAAAGGCGTTATTGAAAATTTATGGCCATATGTACTTATCACAAAATATCCATTAGTTAGCATGTTTTTAAATATTCTGATGAAGAAAAGAAAATTTTCTGGCAGGTGGAACTCAGCGCACACATACGCTAATAATACAAATGGATTAAAAAAATATTAAAATCAATTTTAAATTCACAGTCTTGTTCTAAATGAGTATAAATACATGGGTAATTTTTAATTTAATTTTAGAATTATTTTGAAATGTTTTATTTTTATGCTGGGAAAATAGAAAACAATCACAAATAAGTTAAAATGTCTGTAATAGTATAGGGGCCCAAAACAATCTTTTTTTTTTTTTGCGTCGGGGCCCCTTCTATGTCTGATCAGGGTCTGCATATTTTTGACTGCTATTGCGTGTTTGCAACATAAATCAACATAAAATTGAGTATTTTTTGCTTTCGAAAAGGAATTTTACATATCTGTAAATTGTATGCTTTTGTAACATCATTAATTTTCTTTGATCTTTTTTTTTTTTATTGCACCCATAAATACAGTGTAGTGTCCACTTGCCAGGATGATTGCCAATCATTCGGTGTCCAGTATTCCGTGAACTTCCTTTTAGGCGATATCCTTTCAAATCTGACATGATATATAGTCAGTCCTCGCAATTAGCGAGCCCCCCCCCCCCATCCTCTCATTCACCATCTACGGAAAACTACGAAGCATGAGAAAAACTTACGGTTTTCTCACAGGAATTTTCTTGAAAGCATCGAGACCGCTTCTGGAAAGTCACCGACATTTTTAATTTTCTCTTTGCCTCCTCCTTATGATCGATGCATTGAACAACAATTTTATTTATGCTTAGTTTTACTAAGTTTATTTATATTAAGGTTTGGTCATTTTTCGACGTTACAGTGCACTTTTTTGAGTTTCGGCACTCTTTATTATCCTTGTGTCCTGGTGGTGTGTTCAACTTCCACAAGAGTAATGACAGTTCTGCAGTATTGTAGCTTTTCAAACATTAATTAATCACGTGATTATGTTCTATAACTCGGAATGTTTTTTGTCTCAAAGAAGTGTAAAAACTGATTAGTATATTTTTCGTGGAACCTGAAACTGAAAAAAAGAAAGTAAATATGTAGAAATTGTACACAATTTTTTTTTGACGAGTTGATAACCTTATCTTTTTTGAGTTTGTTGAAAAGGGACAAAAGGTATAAGCATATGCATCCAAGATATTATTTCAGGGGCTAAAAATATTGCTGACCTCGGTTACAGTGTTCTTCGTTTGTAGTGACAGTTTTCAGATCCGGTCCTAAGGTAGAGCGAACGGTGCGACCGCACCGGGCGCCATCTCTACCAAGGCTGTTCAGAATAATCTAGCACTGTGGATGTCGGAAATGGTTTCATTTACCTGTTAATAATTGTTTAATAATAAATCTTTTAGTCAATGTACAGTAGTAATCAATCATGTTAATAATGAATTTTAGTGAACTTTCTGTGAAAAAATAAATTGTTAACAGGTACTCGAGGGCGACTTATCAAACCCTACATTGTTACGTGATTCATAACCGTCTTATTTACCTTTACCACTCTTTAACTTTTTGCCAATGAGTTTCAGAGCACCATGCATATTTGACAGTCCGTATATTATTGAAGTTGAAAGCCTCATTTTAACCCCTGAAAGCTTTTATAGCTAAATGTGTGGCGTAGCTAGGTGCAAGAGCTGATCTAGGGTACGTGGAGCCTCCCTGCAAACGTAAAGAAGCCCCGTGTTATGCTCCACATTAAGTTTTCCTTAGTTTTTTAGTTCGAATATGGCGCTCCGATGCCTTGCTTACCGTGTCGGGCCGTCCCTGGCTACGGGGGAGCAAGGAAGGTCAACTGTACCCGGGCGCAGCATCGGCCAAGGGCGCCAAATGGTATATGAAAGCTACCTAGTTGCATTTTTAAAAAATAGGAGGGGGCGCAAAATCTTCAGTCGTCAGGTGGAAACGAGATTTAGTCATTTGCTGTGGGACAGAGAAACTGTTCTCTCAGCTTGTTTCCATCCGACATTCAAACTATTCTGGATTGAGGAGGAGAGGAAGACCGAAGCCAAAAAAATGGATGGAGGAATACCTCCAGAATATGTTTCCGACAACTTCAGATATCAGTATCGAGGATCAGCCCATGGATGATGACTTTTCTGGTTTTTTTAATTTCTCTTTCGCATGCACTCGAAATAGTTACGAGGAAGAACTTACAAGGTGCTTGTCAGAGCCAATTAAACCGGTATCTTCGCTTTCGGCGTACACGTATATGAAAGAAGCCTTCAAAAAAACTATCACTGGCGTGCCGTCCAGTGCATCTGTACAAAGATTGTTTTCGATTGCATCGGACGTATTTTCTCCTCGACGATCATGTTTGGCGGATAACAATTTTGAGATCCAGCTCTTGTTAAAAATTAATAAACATGTTTTTGAATAAATTTATGTGGTTTTTATTTTATACTAGCTGAAGTACCCGTTCTTCGCACAGGAATGAATGGACTTTTTGATATTAAGGTTTGTGGCGATTACTATTCATTGTAATAAACAGATATACCAAATTGATATCGCGTTATATTGTGTTCAATAATCATGCATACCGAATTTCAAGGCAATCGTTTGTACGGTGCAGAAGGCGATGCGACGTAGCGCAATCTAGTGGCGAGTTTTAGCAAAACGGATACGGCGAAACTATTCTTCGCATTCAGATATCGATGTATACGAATTTTCATGACGATCGGCTGAATAGTCCTGAAGTTCATGTGTGGACGCAACATCGAGTGGCAAGTTATAGGAAAATGGATAGCGCCAAACTCATCCCCGTGTTCAAATATCTATGTATACCTATTTTCATAGCGATCAGTTACAATCTAGTGGTCAATTAACCATCTAGTGATTAATTAAAGTAATGATTTGCTACAGCGCCGTCAAGTGGCGAGTTGTAGCAAAATAGATAACGCCAAAATATTCTCATTGTTGAAATAGCTATGTATACTGATTTTCATAGCGACCGTTTGAATGGTCAGGAATTTGGCCTGCTGCAGGGTCATCTAGTGCCGAGTTAAAACAATAATGCATTACAGTGCCATCTAATGGTGAGTAACATCAAAAGGAACACAGTTAGAATATATTTTTTGTGCTCAAATGTGCAAGTATAAAAAATTTTATGCCGATCAGTCGAACGGTATAGAGGTTGATGCGTTGCAGTGCCATTTAGCGGCAAGTTACAGCAAAATGGATAGTGAAAAATATTCTCCGTGTTCTAATATCTGCGTGTACCGAATTTCATCGAAATGGGTTGGACGATATTCGCATAGCAAACGGCTAAACGGAATAGAATTCGACGTTCTGCTGCGCCACCTAGTGGCAAGTTAGAGGAAAACGTATAGCATAAAAACCTTCTCCATGATAAAAGACTTAGGTGAACCAAATTTCATGGTGATCGGTGAAACGGTGCTGAGTTTTTCAACCTCCTACACACATACCAACATTCATTTTTATCTATCACCAGTCTTATTATATATACCAGTCTCAAGTAAAATCCAGTTTCAAATCTAAGCCTCGCCAAAGTGCCAGCATACGCCATTTTGCAAGAGTTTTTCCAGGGAATCATTCGAAGCATTGACTTAGCAGCAATCAAAATGGGAAATGGTTCGACCGCCAGGCATTTATTTGAAAATTGGAATCCCTTAATACAGCCGCATTTTTTAAATTATCAACTATAACATGTTTTATTCATCGTTACCTCGATGTAATAAATGCGAAGATTTCAATTTTCTGAAATATGACGGATTTCCCCCAAGTTAAATCAATGTACTCAATTGGCGAGAATTCTGAAGCTACATCGCTTGAAATGCCCTAATAACTGCATTATTTCTGCACGGATAGTTAAAATTTAATGCTGTATTCTAAGAAAACCTATACACTTGTTTTCAAAAATGCTATTCCCTTAAGCTCTCAGTAAATTGCGCCAAAAAGCCTAAAACTGTGCAAACCGCTAGAACTCACTTTCTAAAAATCGGCCTATCAGCCATTTTATTTTTCGCCAAACTAAAAAAATTTACATATTAGTCTCGGAAATCTTCGATCCTCATTGTTTTGCGTATAAAACATTTCATTCCTGCTCTCATTTCTTATGCGCACACGATATTATAATTAAAAAAATAACCTTACAAATATAAACTAAAAAAATCATTATTATTCTTTTATTTTCACTTTAAGAATTTAAAACATTTTATTCGGCAAAATCGCCACACATGGCAACCAAGATGCTTATTTCACACTTTCACTACAGGGGTTACAATTACATAAAGCTTTCTGCGTGGAGAACATAAAAAATCTCTTAAATTCCGGGAACGGGTGGACTTTCAAAGTTTAAAAGTGGACTATCATTTATTCTATATTATTTTACATATATCTGTGTAAAATTTCAGGCTGACAGGTCCATTTTTGTGGAATTGTATACTACCCAAATCAACAGATTGACAAACAGAATTTCATTTTTATTTATAAGATAACCTACGCTTGTTTTTAAAAATACCCTCTCATTAAATTGCGCCAAGCGCTAGAATCATAGAAAATCTGACACACTTTCAGATTTTAAATACGCACTAAAGTGCTATATATAAAAAGAGTTATAATCCATAGGTCTTCCCTATTTTCGTTCATTATTTTATTAAGTTGGAAAGTGTATCATTATTCATGAGTGTGATTAAACAAAATTAAAACTGATATTTCTAACATCCTTTTTTCTGGATGTAATATATTAGAAATAGATGCAATAAAGCTGCTCAGAAAAATGCACAATTCCAACTGAATGAAAATTTCGAAAACTTATACGCAGGTGTATTCATAACCCAAATAGCAGACTATTAAATTACGATAAATAGCGCCAAGCGTTAGAATCCTCCTCAAAATCGCACATCAACCCCTCTTATTTTTCACCCAATTAAAAAGTTGCACATTTATTTTCAGAAAATTTCCAAATTCTATTTTTCTTAATGAGTATAAATCATTTCAGTCCCGCTCTGATTTCACATGCACACGATATTTTAATTTAAAAACAACCTTACAAATAATCTAGTCAAAATAAAAAAAATCGTTATTCTTTTATTTTTACTTCAAGAGTGTGAATCATTTAATGAACTGCCGAATGTGGCAACCTAGATAAGCATAATTGTCGCTTAATGCACTGTGGGGTTACAATTACGAAATGGCGGAAAGCAAAAATTAGCCTTTTGCGATACGTTTTTATCGATATTTCCTAAAATAGTTCGAATTTTGAAAAAATCGCTTCGAGGTGTGTCGGGACCTGTCATGGAGAATTTCCGTTCAAAAATTGGTAGGTCTACGATCACCCGTTTGCGAGCTACGCGAGACACAGACAAACAAACAGTTTACACACATTGTTTTTTAATATAGATACCAGTCTCAAATAAAATCCAATTTCAAATCTAAGCCTCGCCAAAGTGCTAATATACGCCATTTTGCAAGCGTTTTTTCAGGGAATCATTCGAAGCATTGACTTAGCAGCAATCAAAATGGTAAATGGTGCGACCGCCAGGCATTTTTTTGAAAAGTGGAATCCCTTAATACAGCCTCATTTTTTAAATTATCAACTATAACATGTTTTATTCATCGTTACTCCGATGTACTATATGCGAAGATTTCAATTATCTGAAATTTGGCGGAATTCCCCCTACTGTAGTATTCTACTTACTACTGCCGTGAAAGTTTAGATTAGTTAAAAAAAAATTTGATTTTTAAAATTGAGCAAGTTACCAAAATCAGAATAAGATTTTTACCATGCGTTGTGTCCGAAAGAGTAGAAAATAACCCAATGATCTCAGCCTTGCCTGAAGTGTGTGTTAGAAAAGTGGTAAAATAAACACAGAGACATCGTATTAGATCACCAAATCACAAATTTATTTAACAAATAACAGGGGTAAACAGCTAGTGGCCTCGCGACATCAGTAAAAGAAATGAAAAAGTAAGTAAACACTGCGCAGGGGTTTTACAGCGCGTGGTAGAATTGCACAGGAACAAAAAATACTTGAATGCTTTAATTACCCAATAATTAGCCCATGAAAATTAAACAAAAAAAAGAAAAAGGAAATGCTTAAACAAAATTGTCATGACAAAGGTAGTTTGATTGGATCCAAGAACTTAAGTTAAAAGGCTCTGCTGCAGCAAAAAGAAAAAAATATAAAAAAAAAATATTTATCCTATCAAAAAAAAAGAAAATTGGGCAAACAAGTCCCCACCTTTTCCTAGCCTCACAAGGCATGTGATGAAAATCCCGCATTAAATCCCTACCTGTTACTTGAAACCCCACCTCTTATATCCAACAGGTTAGTTTAAACAATTGCCAAAATAAAGAAATTACAAAACAAAAAAAGGAACTTTGCGATTTTTTACACCAAAGGGTGCAGCAAAATACATTGATGTGCAGAACAACTCAAACAATTACAGAGATTAGCTTAGGCCAAACCAGAAATCAACATGGCATCCACAATTATGATTTTAACAAAAAGGATTTAAACATCGTTACTGGAAGCAATACATTAGAATGGCACACAAAGTTGAAAAAGAAAATTTAGCATTTGTCATTTAATCCCCCCCCATTTAACATTATAAAAACAAAAGGGATAGTTCTAGCACAGCTTGAAGCATGAAGTCGCTGATCCAGCTCGTGGTGGAGAAATGGATGATAGAAAAAAGGTAATGGTCAGGTCTCACCCACGGATCCAATGGCAGGTCTGGTCTCGGCGTTCTAGGGAACCAACGGACGGTCACTGATGGCATCCGGAGGCGGCATCTTGATCTCTCCTCTGGTCAGGGAACTCCGGCAGGTGTCGGGGACTTCGCGTTCCAGTCAACACAAGCGTCTCCCGGGCAGGGTAAATTGGGAGATCTCCGCATAGTCGATCGAAGCGGGACGTCGAAGATGAAAAAAAAAAGGGGTGGGGGCTTAAGCCCAATTCACATCAAGTCAGGGGAAGCATACTGGCAAAAAAAAAACGATCATGAAACAAACGTGGTGGGGCCACCGGGTGCTTACGCACCAAAAAAGAAAAAAATTTATACGGTGATCATGGAGTAGCTGGCCCTCTGGCCCTCGAGTAAAAACCTCACATGCTGATTCTTGATGAAGTCACGACTGACAAGCCGAGCTAGGCCCCAAAAAATGCGATGAAAAAAAAAACCGGACGAGATCACGTCCTACCCGCAGCACACCAGCTTTCAGAATGAATCTTTTTCGCCCCGCGCTTGGGGAGCATGGAAGAGACGCCGGCCGCGGGGACCAATCAGAGCGCGCCATCTCAGCCGGGAAACTTCGAGAACATTCGATCGACGGGGGAAGGAAGCGAGAAAATTAGAAAATGGCGGCCAGCAACCACAGCACGCGGGAAAGAAACCAACTTGGCCGAGAAGAAACGCAGGCAAGAACGGCCATCTTGAAATGGGGAAAAAAAACTTAATTGATCATAAGGGCCTTAAAAACGTTAAATTTTCTAAAATTTTAGCGGGAGATAGCTAATCGTCCGAGACAACCCTGGGTAAAATTTGGAATAAAAATTAAAATTAGAAGAGAGTAAAACTAATTAAAAACCGGACATGAACAAGAGATATTGCAAGAAATGAGTTATGCTATTGAAGAGAGAGGGAAACTTAATAGTCAGCAGAAAATCGACAGAATTTACCTGATAATTAAAATTACACCTCCGGAGACCGGGCAAACAAAGGCAGGATTAATTTAAAGAAAAGGTAATTATTTAAAAAAAAAGATCCCAACAAAAAAGATAATTAGTAGTAATTTAAAAGAAGTTAGCTATTGAGTTATAGAAGAAGAGTCATCCAGACCATTATATCTCCTGACAAAAGGTATTTAAATTTAACTTCCAAGTTAATTACAAGTATTAAGAAAATAAATAATTAATGGTTAAAACAATTAAAATAAAAAAATTACTGCTTTTGATTTGTAAAAAAAAAAAAACATTATCCCCCAAAAACAATACAACATATTATCCTTCCTTCTCCCCCAAAAAATTTTTTACGAAGTAAAAAATTTTTCGTTGAGAAGCCAGGAACACACTGGTGAAATGTCTTGAGAAGCAGCGTATAATACCATTCTGACAACTAAACCTGGGGAAGACCAGCCATGGCAGCCAGAAAAAAAAAAAAAAAATTTGCATAATGCAAAATACCTCAAATAAACATCAAGAACCCATGTCCCAAGTCAGGACACATAAAAAAAATTTCAACCCTATACCTACATATTCCATAAAGAAAAAATCAATCAAAAGGCAAAGTTTTACCTGCACATTCCTTCACAACAAAAACATACAGTACGACATAAAACATGACAGAACAACATTAAACGAAGACAAAAAGGTAAAAAATCTTTGGTACAAAAGGGTAATACGCAATACTGACCATGATGATTTAGAGTCCAAGGAAGTGGTCAGTAGCAAAATTTTGTAAAGTCCTCATATAAGTAGTCACTACGTGGAGTTTGTTGTCACAAGCGTGGGTAAAAATAATCAGTTCAGAGATTTCCAAAAGTAAATAAAAGGCTAGTCAGTGTCATGTATTGAATACAAGACCACTAGCAGGCAAGGGCGGACAAGTACCTAGGATGTTGAACCACCCCCCTTTCAAAGAAATGGTGAGAAAAAAAAATTTGACAGGGGCATGACAATCCCAAATTTGTAGAGAATGAAAAAAAAACCCAATTAATGCATTAATTTAGAGGTTAAGTTGGTAAACACATTAGGAGACAGGAGATAAATGATCCCTGAATAACCCCACATCCAGCAGCAATTGGTCTGAGTACAACAGGCTAAACACCAGCCCAATTGTGACCCAAGATCAATCACCACCAAACATGGAGGTTAATTCAAGTGACCAAGAAGGCTCTAGAAACACATCTGGACACTAATCATTTTCTCCAAAGAGGAAAACAAAACAAAACAAGGTAATTTTAAGAAAACAGCCCAAACCAGCATGAATAACTTAGCAAACACCCACCCATATAACCACAGGTAACCAGAAGGTTGGTAGTAACAAAAGGAATTACTTATTGTAAACCAAGTGAGAAAAAAAAATTTTGAACCCAAAGTTTCTTAGACAAAGGCCCTGGGATTGTCTACACCAGCAAAGTTAACAACTTTAAAATTTTCCTCAAGCCATTACAGAGAGAACAAAAGTTTGAACCCAGAAATCTCTGCACTGATTTGACAATTCCAGTACAAGTTTTTGTTTGACATAATCAGGTAAAAGTATTTTACGAAAACTTTCATGTGGTTAGACAGTAATAAAAGGTAAAAAAAAATATATCACATGAATTATTGCAATGGCCCTTAGCCATACACAATTTGTACTACCAAAAGGGTACTACATCAGATTATAACACTTACACAAAATCATCAAACCAAAACAAAATATTTACTTCAATAGGAACTTGTATAAGAATGTAACAACATATAACACAGATTGTGCAGGTAAAATTTGATTGATACCAACAAACAAGTAAACAAAACAACCCACCCACAAGAAACTAAAAGTAATTGAAAAAGGTAAACACAAATGCAAACACTAAAAAAAAAGATACAATACTAAAATGACACCTAAATACAAAAAGGAAAAAATGATTCGCAAATAAAAGACCCAGCACTACTTTTTAATTACAAAGCCAAATTGATCACGTGGCCTAAGATTATACCCATGACTACTAGTGGAGCTAGACAGGCCTGGAGAAATCGAAGATGGGGTTGCAGCATCAATATCATCACCATTTGAACTTAAAAAGGAAACAGGGGACACAACAGTATCTCTAAAAAAATCAGTATCAGGTTCTGCATCAGACAGGGCTACAACAGGCGGCATAGGAGAAGCTTGAAAACTACCAAAACTGTCATCCCAAGAGGGATCATAAGGAAGAAAGGGGTTTGGGTACTCTTTCAACATCTTCGCCTCCCAATCCTCAGTTGGAGACAAAGGGGTAGACTCAGGTAAAACAGACTCAGGAGTGTGTGGCAAGTTGTTATTACTAGTAGGAAAAACATCTCTATCAACAACTTTAAAAATTCTATTGACATGTACCTTTTGAACATCTGATGGGTTAGTTAAAAGAGAAATCAAAAATAAAACAGGAGAACATTGCTTTAAAACGCGATAGGGACCCTTATTAAATTTACAAAGCTTTTTCGACAAATTAGGTTTATGTGCAGGTGTGTGTAAGAAGACAGTGTCACCAACTTTAATGTCTTTTAAGTTAAATTTTGTAGGAGCAGAGTTAGCTTGGTTATGAGAGGCAACTTCAAGGCGATCTTTAATTAATGGAAAAGTGTTCTGGAGATTGGTGACAATTTCCTGGGCATAGGATCTAGTGTCGGCATATGTCCTGAATTTTGATGAAAAAATCAGGTCATAAGGCAACACCAGATCTCTACCATAGGTGAGAAAAGCAGGAGTGTTTTGAATAGTTCTGTGGTAGGCAGTGCGAAAGGCCAGCAAAGCAAAAGGAACCTGTTCGCACCAATCCTCCTGAGTTTCACTAACCAAATGACTTAAAGAGTCCACTAAAACCTTGTTCAGCCGTTCAACGACCCCGTTGCCTTGCGGATTATAGGCCACCGTGTACATTTTCTTGATTCCTAAGACCTTATAGACTTCCTCCATTGCCTGCGACAGAAAATTGGACCCCCTGTCTGAGTACAGCACCTCCATAATGCCATGTCTCGAAATAAAGTCCACCAAAACCCTAGCTACAGTGGCACTTTGTATGTCTTTAACAGGGTAAGCTTCTGGAAATCTAGTAAAATAATCTGTAATTACAATTAAAAATTTGTTCCCATGTTTAGAGGTAATGAAGGGACCAACCGCATCAATCGCACACTTCTGGAAAGGTCTATCAACAGTGGGGATCTCCTGGATGGGTGCCTTTTGACCTTTTTTGAAACCACGTCTTTGTAAACAAGAATGGCAAGACATCACATAATTCTTTACATTACGGTACAGACCTACCCAAAAAAAATTTTGCCTAACCCGATGCAATGTTCGAGAAAGACCTGGATGTGCAACAGTTCTGTTGTCATGGCAGGCTTGAAGAACTTTCTGAACAAGAGAGTGAGGGACAACAAGTCGAATATTGGAAAAATTTGCATCAGTAGATTGGCAAACAAGAATATTTTGTTGAAAAAAAAATTTATTTGACTTATGAATGAAAAAAGGATCTTGCGAAATATGACTCGCCATCTTTTGGCAAAAAGAGTCTTCCTGTTGTAGTTTAATTAAGTCCTGGTTAGGCAAAGGTAAAATTTCACACTTAAATGGAACATTATCAACTACGTTAACTTCTCTAGAAAGAAAGTCTGCCATTAAATTTAACCGTCCAGGTTTGTGTACGATAGTATAGTCATATTGTTGTAATGTCATGATCCAACGAGCTATGCGAGAGGTGGGATCCTTCAATTTAAAAAGTTGTGAAAGTGACTGTTGGTCAGAAAAAATAGTTACATGAGTGCCATAAATATACTGTTTAAATTGATTAATACCAAAAATCACGGCAAGGGCTTCCTTCTCCACAACAGAATAATTTATTTCAGCGGCCGAAAATTTTTTGGAAGCAAAGGGTGTGGAAAACCGGCTTCATCCTCTTGTGTGAGTACAGCGCCCATGGCGAACTTGCTCGCGTCAGTACAGATAGAAAAGGGCTTATTGAAATCTGGTAATTTTAAGCAAGGCTCTTTCGTTAAATCCGACTTAAGTTGGTCAAAGGCATCTTGTTCGAGATCCCCCCAGGAAAATTTTACAGAGTCTTTAGTTAAATTAGTTAAAGGGAGAGCTTTTAAGGAGTAATTATTTATGAACTTTCTATAAAAACCAGTCAGGCCTAAAAATGAGCGAACTTGTTTTCGGGTTTTTGGAACAGCAGCATTGAGAATAGATTTGATGTTATTAGGATCTGGCATTACCTTACCCTCCGTTACTCTATGTCCTAAATACGTAATTTCACTTTTTGCCAAAGCACACTTTTTGGGTTTAAGTTTTAGGTTTGCATCAGTTAGACGCTGAAAAACGAGCTCGAGCCTAGACAGATGATCTTCAAAGGTAGTTGATGCCACAACCACATCGTCAATATAAACCCCGATTTGGAAGTTGGATAGTCCGGACAGCACCACAGCACGCGGGAAAGAAACCAACTTGGCCGAGAAGAAACGCAGGCAAGAACGGCCATCTTGAAATGGGGAAAAAAAACTTAATTGATCATAAGGGCCTTAAAAACGTTAAATTTTCTAAAATTTTAGCGGGAGATAGCTAATCGTCCGAGACAACCCTGGGTAAAATTTGGAATAAAAATTAAAATTAGAAGAGAGTAAAACTAATTAAAAACCGGACATGAACAAGAGATATTGCAAGAAATGAGTTATGCTATTGAAGAGAGAGGGAAACTTAATAGTCAGCAGAAAATCGACAGAATTTACCTGATAATTAAAATTACACCTCCGGAGACCGGGCAAACAAAGGCAGGATTAATTTAAAGAAAAGGTAATTATTTAAAAAAAAAGATCCCAACAAAAAAGATAATTAGTAGTAATTTAAAAGAAGTTAGCTATTGAGTTATAGAAGAAGAGTCATCCAGACCATTATATCTCCTGACAAAAGGTATTTAAATTTAACTTCCAAGTTAATTACAAGTATTAAGAAAATAAATAATTAATGGTTAAAACAATTAAAATAAAAAAATTACTGCTTTTGATTTGTAAAAAAAAAAAACATTATCCCCCAAAAACAATACAACACTACTAAAATCAATGCACTCAATTGGCGAGAATGCTGAAGATAGATCGCTTGAAATCCCTTAATAACTGCATTATTTCCGCACGGATCATTAAAATTTAAAGCTGTATTCTAATAAAACCTTTGCACTTGTTTTCAAAAATCCGTTTCCTTAAGCTCTCAGTAAATTGCACCAAGCCGGAAACAGTGCAAACCGCTAGAACTCACTTTCTCGGCATTTGAGCCATTTTATTTTTTCGCCAAACTAAAAAATTTTAACATATTAGCCTCGGAAATCTTCAATTCTTATTGTTTTGCGTATAAAACATTTCATTCCTGCTCCGATTTCCCATGCACACGATATTATAATTTAAAAAAAATAACCTTACGAATATAAACTAACAAAAAAAAATCATTATTATTCTTTTATTTTTACTTTGAGAATTTAAAACATTTTATTCGGCAAAATCGCCACACATGGCAACCACGATCCTTATTTCACACTTTTTTCACTACAGGGGTTACAATTACGGAAAGCTTTTTGCGTGGAGAACATAAAAAATCTCTTAAATTCCGGGAACGGGTGGACTTTCAAAGTTTTAAAGTGGACTGTCATTTATTCTATATTATTTTACATATCTGTGCAAAATTTCAGGCTGATAGGTCCATTTTTGTGGATTTGTATACGAATCAAATCCACAAGCAAACAAACAAACAAACAGAATTTCATTTTTATTTATAAGGACTAGAGGCATGGCAGTCTTCCATGAATATGTTGAAATTCTGCTTTCTTTCGTTAAAATTTTAGTGTCTATTATATTTAAATTATTAGGTTTTTTGTGTAATAATTTTCAGAATTTAATACAAAAATATGAGAATTTCTATTAATAATTAATAGTTTGTAAAATCCTTAGAGACTTATCTCTCTCTTAGCCTTAAAATAACAATATAATTCTATAAAATTATTTTATACCTAACACAAAGAAAAAGTTGTGTTGATGATAATAACTTTTAAAATTTCTTTAACATATATAGAGGATTTTTTTAATGCAATGTTTTAAATAGATATATCATGAATTTAATTAGTAATTGTTTTCATTATTTTATAATATGCATATCATATGTGATGTTTTCAATTAAAACAATTATACAATATTACATGGTTCACACGGGTCATTCGTCATAAATCACTAATTTGGTAAGTCATGAAAAAAGGCCTTTATACTCATTAATTTTGATTTGTGCTCAAGAAACTAGAATGTTTGTACAACATGAAAGGGGTCTCAAAACGGGCCTTTTTCTCCCGTTCAGACATCCATTTTATTATTATATTTTTAAAAACTTTTTTAGTTCTCATGATTTTTCTCATGCTTTCAGAGCTCACTTTCCCAATTTATTTTTATCATAGAGGTATTAAAACTTAATTAGTTTCAGCAATACTTCAATAATTAGCAGTAGTTGCCAGTAGCGTATATATAGGCTTCCATTTCGGGGGGAGGGGGACGATTCGGTATTTTAAACTTTATTGTTCTAAAGTTAAAAGAAATGTTTCAAAATAGCTCCTTTTTAATAATTGCTTTACATTTTCGGAGGGGGCCCGCCTCCCCCTGCTCAAATACTCGCCTGGTAGTTGTTTATTAGAGCAATAGTTTTTTCTAATTAAAGGCGAAAAGGTGCCCGGTGTCTTTCGTGCGTCCACCAAATCTGCGGCGCTCAACGCTACAAGGAAACCACCTTTTAATAAACGCGTTCTTTGGACGCGAGAGACACCCGCTGAGGTCATTAATCACGCTGGACGCGAGTAGAAAACCAAGGCTTTAGATATCGATAGTTTTCTCTAATTAGGATATAAATATCCTTAAATATGAATGTAATGCAAATTGAATCTGTTAGCAAAATTTGTCTCCTAAAAGTAGCGAAAAAGTAGCGAAGTAGCGACTACATTTCAAAAGTAGTGTAGCTAACTACATTTGTCAAAAAGTAGTTGTAGTTGTAGTTAACTACATTTTTCGAAAAGTAGCGGTAGTTGTAGCGCGCTACAAAAAAAAAGTAGTTTTTCCCACCACTGTGTTATTTCTAAACAGAAACGCAAAAAGGGGGGTGGAGACACTTCCTGTAGGTGTAAAGCATTTAAGCTTTAATAATCGGTAGAGATATTATTTTTAATTTAATGTTATTCTTTCTAAGGAGGCAAAGAAATTAATTAAACTCTTTATAACATCATTCAAGTCTGCAGTAAAAACATACATTAGTGTAAATACCATTGGAAGCCTTGTTTAAAAAAACGCATAAATAAAAATATCAGTAAGCACGTGCAACGAAGACAAGAATGTAACAACTTGTTTGGAAAGCGAAAGCTCCAGTCACAGACAAAGCGGCTCCAGTCACTCCGGTGAAGGGGGGAACGTCTGCGCACCCACAATCAGTGTTTTAGTGCATGGGATGGCGATAAAAATTGCTGTTATATCTTTTTATCCTTTGATAGTGGAAGATTTTTTTAAATTTTAAGTTGTGACTACGTTCACGTTATTGGGCAAGCAATATATACGCGGCAATTAGTAGGGCGCCTTTAGGGTTTTTTTTTTTCCTTTTTTTTTTTTTTAAGTGAATTCAATAGAACAATTTCTACAGTACAACCTACGGATCGCGGCGATTTCGAAAAACGTTATAAAAATACATAGTTCACGGCGAGACCCCGTAATCCATGAGGTAGCTAGCCGCTACTTTTTTTTTTTTTTTTTTTTTTTTTAATGACCAATATTCCGGAAAATCCGGAATCGCCGTAGTCCCGTCCATTCCGGATTTTCGGCTTTGTACTGTATGTTAAAGGTAGACCCTTAAATTTGCAATAGGTAATCCAGAAAATCTGTTTGTAGCATTTGTGCTATAAGTATCATATTTTCTTTTCTCTATGTAACTTTTTTTTTAGTTAATTTTTAAGGTCAATAATGCAATGACTTCAGGGTGATTTAGTGTAGATGATACAAAATATCATGGTCCCAAGGCGCTTCTAGTATAACAAAACCGCGCAACTACACATGAAACAGTGAAAACTTCACATTTTTGTTCTTTGTACTACACATATAGGTTGAAAGAGGTTGGCAGCCCTGCAGTCGCTCTTCAGGTTGGTATCGAGAAGAGTGGTTAGTTCAAATTTTGGCCTTCTGCCATGTCCGAACAGTTGAAGATGCCTCCCAAAAGACTTCCATCCATTTCCTTCAGAGGAATAAAAGCACAGACCTACATATAATACATCTGGGTATATGAATAGTCAGGGCAATACAGAAGGGGGTACACAGGTGGTAATATTTTCTTGGAAATTAGTAGGGAAAAGTACTTTTGTTATTGACCGGTAAAATTCACAGGATGTGATCAGTCGTATGTCTCTTCTCTCTTAGAGCATTACTAGTTTTTTACGAACCCTCATTTCTGTTAAACTACCATGGGTCCTCTGGGAAAAAAAAAAGTTAAAATTGCACAATATTGAGAATTTTTTCATAGCAAAGAAGGAAGACTCTAAAAAAGACGAAACATTGCTGAGTGAAATTATTGATGTTGCTTTAGAAACAGAAGGTGAGAAGTTATTTGCGGATTATTTTTTTTCCAGTGCGTGTCTAGATATATCGTTTCAAGGAATGGGGATGGGGGTGGGACTCTAAGAGCCCTAGATATTTTTTTTTATGCATGTTGTAAGCGTAAGTATCAAAAGAAATTATGATAACCCAGTGGTTATGATATTCAAAAGAAATTAAGTAGTTGGGATAGGGGCTTGCCCCCCCCACCAAGGAAAAGGAAAGAGACTGCTGAAAGGTAATATTCTGCTTTATAATACACTTTGGGTAAGCAAAATTATCTTTTTTATATAAGCTCCTCCCAACAAGTTTTTCAATACACTTCTACAAATAGTAATTTATGTGCCAGAAAGATTCACAAAAGTTGGGGGGGGGCATAGACCCCCAAACTCTACCCCTTGTCTAATGACAATTGTAGGGTTTGGCATTGGAAGTTAATGAATGTGTATAGTGAAGAATGTTATTCTATTATTAATCCCTCTCCCCGTTAGCGCGATTGGGAGAGTAACATTGAGGAGGGGGAGGGTGTCAAAATGTTTCCAATCGTGGAAAATACAATATTCAAATAGGTGAAATCTGAATTCAAGGAATCAGGGAAGGGGATAAGCAATTGGCCCCTTTTGCCTTATTGAGTTAATGCCTTTGGAAGGCACACATCCAGAAAACCATTTTGGAAGGGGTCCAAAGGACAAAAAAGCAAAATTTTTCAGAAAAAGACTATATCATTATCATTTTAGTAACAAAAATCAAAATTTCGGGGAAGGGGTCCTGACCCCCCCCCCTTTTAAATATGTCTTTGGCCTTTAGTTCTCCCCAATAATTTACAGGCTGCGATGCCAATGCATAAATATGAAAATTATAATCATGATATATTATGTTATAATGAAAGTTTCCTGCCAGCACAAGCAGTTCACATTAGCAGTATATGCTCATATTTTGTCAAACGATTTTTGGTGTTTGAAAGAAAGAGACTTGCTTTAAAACACTGTGTTGTGAAATTTGTAAAAAAAAATATTGTTATCATTAAGTACAAGATGTCTGAAATGGAACTATCATGCTATGAGAGTCAAACCATCATTTACTTCCAGCTCTGATGCCTGAATTAAGTGTACAGCTTCAGATACTACTGTCGTATTATATGACACTGTCAAGGTTTGGTTGGGAAAGTTCAAAAAACAAGGACTATGACATTCAAGAAACAGAGTGCTCTGGCTGGCCTACGGATGTTGATGAGGGCCGCCTGTGAGAACTTGTGGAAGATCAGTATTCAACCACTCAAGAGCTTGCTAAAGAGTTAAATGGTTGCTTTGTTAGCCTTGAATTGTTGGTATTTTAGAAGCATTTGGTCATTTCTAGGTTGTAACAAGTTTCCCGCCAACGCAAGCAGTTCACATTGGCATGTTTGCTCATATTTTTTCAAGCGATTTTTGGTCATTTGACAAAATGTCAATGAGCTTGTACGTCAAGTTTATGCATAAACTTGACATACAACTCAACCGCTGGGTGACGCATGAGCTGACTCAAGCAGATTTGGCGGAAAACTCTCGTTCCAAGCTGATAGCTTTCCAGTGGGAGTGGGATTGCATTCCCTATTTACATTGCCTCATTATCTGTAATAGATAAAGAATTAAAATGTGTTATCAACTTTTTGGTACACCCTGTATATATATATATATATATTTATTTATTTATTTTTTATTTTATAGTACATTGATGGCTGGAATTCTTCCATTTGGTGCTATGTTTATAGAACTCTTTTTCATTCTCACAGTATGTATAATACTTAATTTGATTACTTTTAATAGCTTCCAAAGTATTATTTTTATAATGCATGTATTTTTTTCCCCTACAGGCAATATGGGAGAACCAGTTTTATTACTTATTCGGCTTTTTGTTTCTAGTTTTCATTATACTGGTTATATCTTGCTCACAAATTTCTATTGTAATGGTATACTTCCAGTTATGTGGTGAAGTAAGTTTTATGGTCTCTGTGATCTTTTTTTATTTTCTTCTTTTTGAGTTATTGTCATTTATAAAAGAATCTTTAAGTTTTTTTTCCCCATCCTTATAATACTGGTATAAATGAATGTATATCAAGTGTTGTCCAACATTACTAATAATCAAAAATATTTATTATCATGTCTAAAGATTAAAACCAAAAGCCAAGGGCCCAACCAATGGTCAAGCGCATAGCGCTCTGAACTACAAAAAATAGGGCAGTAATCTGAATGACTACAACGGACTCCCATAACCTTCACTATACTGCTACATCCTCCAAGATTACTGGATATCATTCCTGCATCCCAACAAGTAGAAGTTTTTTTCAACATGGTAGAGCAAAGGGCTTTGCACATGCTTCAAGCTATGTTTCAAACTTCTTAACTGCATAGATGAATTATTCATGTAGGGTGAATTCCATATTCCACTGCCACTTAGATCACCCTATCCAACACAAGACTTTTATGTTTGGGGTTTTCTTAAGAGAATCAGGGGAATGGATTTAAATTTTACAACTCCATGGCTTAGTTATTTGGATCTGCTGACTGGGCCACTTGTTCAGGTGTTGTTGTATTACATTAGGGCTTCAATTCCTTTCCACGTGCTATGCAGCATCTCACGATTCTTTCTGGGGGAACCCCCTAAGTATTAGAGCCGGACTCCACACACGACCTCTTCACCAGGCATCCGAAGCTAAACTGACCTGCTGCTCCCCTCTACCAAAGTTGCTCTCTCCAACGTGTTCCTGTTGTTGTTGTTGTTGTTGCTTATCCTCTTTAAAGATCTGACATAAGTCAGATCAACTCCAATAGATTGTTGACCAACAGAAAATCAATAACTAAAAGGGGAGCAGATGTTAGTCCTCCTTAGAAAGTCCGACGCAATTCAGTATGTGCTCTGGAGAGGCTGGATGATCACAGCATTTTTTGCAAGTGGGGTGGAATTTCTTGCCATGTTCATACGAAAGACACTTAAGGTGGCCGCTTATAAGTCTAGCAAGTGCAGTCTGGGAGCTACGATCACATTTAAATTCCAGAAGATAGCCAGGGGATGTTCCGGTGTACCATTGGTGCGCAGGTGGAATGCGCCAAATTGAATTGAATTTAGATTTTTCATTTGAGTACAGTTCTTTGTGAGTAAGCGAAACACCAGTGGTCGTTTCGTCTTCACTGCCTCACGTGTTCCTATCTCAGCCAATCAGCATCTGCCAGCAAGCTGGCATCTTCCAAGAAACTTGAGACTACGTGCTGGAAAAGACTTTTTCGTTTGAAGAGAGATGAGAAAGACAAGATGGTGATCTCAAACTCCCAAGATGGCAAAATTTTTGAAAGCCCGCCCTGCCAGAAATGAAGTTCGGTGAAAATTCGAACCAGTACTTAAACTGCTGAAAAAGTAGCGTAAACTGCACAGAAAAACTCCCAAAACTTAAAATTAAATGCTATCTTGTACAGAAACATAGCCAAAATTTAGTTTTAAAAAAATGACTTTTAAATAGAGTGAAGAGAGGAAGAAAAAAGGGGCAACTAATTTGTTATTAAAGAAAACGGACTTTAAGGCAAAAAAAAGTAAATAAACAAAGCAGATATAATTAATTAATTTAGAATAATATTAAAGAAGGAGAGCACACTATTATAAACAACATGAGTTAAGCAAAATTGCTCTTGGCTGAATGTTGCGGGTTCAAACCCACATACCAGCTACTTTTGTAAATTTTTTAAACTCAGGCATTGCTTTTATGTTTTTTAATTTAGATATTTTGTAATTATTTTAATTAGCCTTTTTATCAGTTTTAAATATTTTTCATGCCCATGACCAACTCCCCTTCCTAATCTCTGTTCGAATCTACAAATTTTTTGCATTGTGTAATTGACAAATCAATTTATTTACCATATACTACATAAATTTAAAAAGTGTTAACTTTTTGAAAATTAACAAGAGGAAATTTTTCTTAATGGAGTCTTATTTCTGACCTTAGGCGAACATTTTTTCAATTTATATTCCCCAAGTATCTCAGATTAAAAAGCCTTTTGGCACCTTTTTGGAACACTGTTTATATTTTACATCTTGTTATTATCATCACCTGTGACTTAATCAGAGTAAAATGTCTACTCTGTATTTGCTGCTATTTATGTTATGCCCTACACAGAAAATAAATAACATAGAAAATGTATTCCCCCCCCCTACCTTTGTTCCATATCAAAGAGTGTTATGGCAATATCTTATACAGAAAATTTATTTTCTAAAAGTATTAATAATTTATTAACTCTCCTTTTGGCAGGTAATGGTTTCTTAAGTGATAATTCATTGCTTTAAGAAAAATAAAGTTCTTATTTTAACAGCTTAGAAGCTCTGTTGATTAATCCGCTGCACGTACCCCACTTAGACTGGGGTGCCTCCCTGCTTCCCACCCCTGTTCATTATTTTTGCATCCCTTCTATCATTATGATTAGCTAACTACTTCTGGTGAAAAAAAAGCAAAACAATTAGAAAAAAAGGCACCTTGGTCAAAATGACCAGGGGATGCACACAACGTCGCTTGAAAGATGGTACGCACAGCGGGTTAAAGAACATTTATTTTCATGTTGGTCAAATTATATTAGGATTTGTAGTTATATGTATTTATTTATTTGCTCTAGGATTATCATTGGTGGTGGCGATCACTTATTGTATCTGGTGGATCTGCTGTTTATATTTTTGCATATTCTATATTTTATTTCTTAACTAAGGTAAGAACATAATAAACAACATTTAAATTTGACTGCTATTTTTACATTTAATATTAATTTTGTATATTTTTTTATAGCTGGAAATTACAGAATTTATTCCAACCCTTTTATACTTTGGTTACACAGGAGTGATGGTGCTGACATTTTGGATACTTACTGGTACAATTGGATTTTATGCTGCCTACTTTTTTATACGAAAAATTTATGCAGCTGTTAAAATAGATTGAATATTAAACACAGCTTTAGAAAATGTATTTCAGTATAAAATAATTGTCTAACTTGAACACTAAAAAGTGAACAAACCATTATAAATAAAAAAAAAAAAAATCATGTAATGAAGTTACTTTTTCAAAGATGTACATATTATTTTTGTGTTTTAGTAATGTAGAACTCATGTAAATGCATCTTGACTGAAAGTACACTGTTTTCCTTCACAGAAAGCAGTTTTTATTTTTCAATTGCACTGATTTTTGTCTTTTAACATATAAAAATATTTATAGTGTATATTGCAAAGATCTTATTGCTTGTGTGTGTCGAATGTGTGATCAGTCCTTAGATAAAATATTTATAATTTTAATGTATGTTAATTATAGTTGCTATGATTTATTTAATGTGTAATTTAACCTTCCTATTAAATAGTGAATCTTGGAATCAGTGTCTCCAAAAATGTCAAACTGATTGTGACCTAAATGACTCTTAATTTTTTTATCTGATGGCCATTTAAAATTTTAGGCCTAATTTACTATATGAAAAATTAAAAACCCGTGAATTTTTGAAAATTACTAATGTATACATTTTTACATATGTTGGCTTATATTCTTTATAGTTCACTCAGCCTATCATCTTGAGTATTTTCTGCATTTCTTGTATTCCAAGTCATATAATAAAAAGCATTTATTTTTTTTAATTTGAACCCTGAACTTTTGTTGTGGTGGCCAAAACTGTGCAGCTGGTGATAATAGCATACCAATTTCACCTTTTTGAAACACTACTTGGCATGTTCTTTGAGTACCAAATCACTTATAAACTTGTGTGTATGCCTTGAAAACTCTTCATTTCTTTATTAAGAATTACTAGATATTGTATAGATTATGAATATTAATTTAATAATAAGAGTGATATTAAATAAAAAATAGTCTATCGAACAGATCAGTATAAAATAAAGAGCTTCCAATTTATGCACAGGAAAAATTTGCTATACTTAGAATTAGTTTTGACATTAAAAGAAAGTTTTGCAGACACAAAATATTTTACTGTAGTTATTTAGTTACAAACCACATATGCATACATGTGAATGAATGCTTAAATTTATTTTTGCTCAAATGATTAGTAAACAAAGTCAGCTATAGCTGTGAATCATGTGTCTATATGGTAAGATGACAGCACAATGCAAGTATGCAATGTGCTCAGGTAACTTGCCATACTCCCTGGTTACAGATTTTGGAGACACTGTTTAAGCTATGGAAGTTTTGACCAAAAATTAAATTATTAAATTGTATAGTATCATCAATTAAGAAAAAACATTGTAAAGGCAGAAAAGTAATTAGTTACCTGAACGGCCTTTTATATCAAAAAACAATGGAACATTTTTTATCACTGCTAAATGTTTATTCAGAAAGTGAAAAAAAAAATTTTTTTCTTTTTAAGAGAATTTGGTCACAGACTAAGAAAATGGGGGAAAATATCAAAGACTTTTGTCATTTAGGCTATACCAGCCGAATTCATCTCAGTGGTTTAAATTTTTTATTTGCCAATCATCACAATCTAATCAACCCCTACTTTATCTGGGTCATTCCAAAATAAATGTCACAGACTGTACCAAATTTTTAGGCATAAATTTTGACAAAAACTAACATTTGCAAAACATGTTGCTTATATCTGCAGTAAATGCAAGAATAATCTAAATATTTTAAAAGTATTATCCAATACTTCTTGGGGAGCAGACCGGTCCTCCCTTTTACGCATCTACAGAGCTGTCATTCACTCAAAAATGGACCACGCCTGTAGTGTTTATGGGTCAGCATGCAAGTCCGTTATAAAAAAACTTGACAACATGCATCACACTGCACTATGTATTTATCCTGGTGCGTTTAGAACCTCTCCTATGCAGTTTGTACATAACCTGTCATGAACCATCACTTACTCATACCCATCCATGGGCACCAGCAGAATATTTCCCGGGGGTGGGGGGCAAAGACTACTCCAACGTATGGTTACCATGTTGGAAAGAGGAAAAAAGCAAGGTAAAACACTGCATACAAAAATCCAGGGGGTATTCCAAAACTACCCCTATACTGCCGGCGCCCATGTACCCGTGACAGGCTTTCCATCAATACTTATTATCGTATTCTTTCTCATGCCTCACACCCTCTGTGGGATTCATTTTTAGATCATCATCTGGATCGTTTTTATCAGAACCGACCCTCATGTACACCTCCATTTGGACTGAGGGTTCGCAGGAGCATCACTGGCACTCAGCTAAGTGAGATTGATGTCTTTTCTTGTTCTCCTAGTGAGTTACTCCCGTGGACTGCCTCATATATATCTTATTTGCAGCCCTTTAAAGACTTTAGAAAAGACGATACTGACATAGACATTATCAACAGTTGTTTCATCATCACAAGAACACTTAACAAAATTACTAAGAAGTATACACTGATGGCTCCAAGTCTGCAGCTCATGTGGGCTTTGCTTATACTGATCATACTCAAACCTGCAGTTATACTCTTCCCCATTTTTTCTCTGTTTTCACTGCTGAGCTGCTCACCATTTATGAAAGCCTATTATATATCTCTTAGAAGAACAAGGCTCGTTTCATTATATATTCGGATTCATTAAGCATACTAGAAAACCTTAAATCTGGCCATGCCACCCATAGCTATGATGGCAAGGCTCTACAGCTGCATACACAGCTCGCCAATCATGGATTTGAAATACTCTTTTGCTGGATTCCAAGCCTTGTAGGGATACCTAGGAATGAGGAGGCAGACTCTGGCTAGAAGTTCCACCCTCTCTTACCCAGGTCAACTTCCCTATAATGACATAAAATCTGGTGTCTCTAGTGTAATAAACAATAGCTGGATGAATGACTGGAACAGCCAAACTGAAAACAAACTTCATAGTACACAAGGATGGATACAACCCACAGGGGTGGGAATTCTGCGCCAATTGTGCCATATCGTGCCAAAACTTAAAACCTGCGCTATCCTGCTACAAAAGCGCTTTAGGGTACGATTCTGCGCCAAAAGAAAAAACAGCTACTCTGCTCATTACAAACTGCTTTAAAAAAAAAAAAAAAAAAGCACCAGCTCGCCGTACGTTTTGTTTCCGTGCTCGCACAACTGACTACCATAATTTATGGAAGAAATGCCAAACCCACAAAAAGGAGATTAATTAACTAGAAAATCAACAGAAATGCCTCAGTCACGATCTCCCCCACCTCCACCCCTCCGGAAAAAAAAGAAACATCGCTCTGATATTTCGGGAGGGGGGGGGGGATGGATAAATGATTAAAATATCTCCTTTTTTCCCCTTCCCATATAATGTTTTAAAGTATTTATTGCTATTTTACGAAACTTACGATTTCCATTTTCAAATAATCAGTGTCCGATTTCATATAAAACATCAATTTTTGTATTCACAAAGGAAAATTTGTGGAATTAAATAAATAACTTGTAAAAAACTTCTTGCATTCACAAAAAGTTCTGACAGTATAGCACATGTTGTCGAAAGAGCACGCTGATGAGAAGGCTTGTCAAAAGTAAAAAAAAAAAATTTTTTTTCCGCTGACGGCCAGCTGTTGATTAAGAATGAGCGTGCTTCAGCAAATTGTTTGTTTTAAGCTTTGGATGTTGTGTGATAACTCTTGATGTTTCTATTCATTTATTACTTCTGATATTTATAACACTGGGATTTATTTTTAAAACACTCAGGGTTTCCTGAGCTTGCCAATTATTGACTTTTTACCATAATAACAGCGTAAGGCAGTGTTCATTCGGTACAGTGCTCCTTCACAGGGTGCAAAGCCGCATGGCAGAAAAACACAAATAGCTTGTAGATGAACTTCTTTTCGGGGGGGGGGGGGGAGTCTCATCGGGCACAACAAACTAGTTTTGGTTGAGATTCAGTATTTTAAGAACAATCAGACCCGGACTGGCTCCTATAGGGGCCCTCAGCTATTGAAAAGGGGCTCCTTACTGGTGAATTTGGAGGGAATAGAATATTAGGATATGTGATATTTGAAAATTAGGTTTTCTTGCCATATTTAACTATTTTAAAGCTGGGGGGGGGGGGTGATTCTTCAGGGGATCCCTCGCGCTGCGTTGTCTGTGGGGTCCTTTGCAACACCACTGTATCAAACAGTAAGATTACAAAGAAATAAATAATCGAACTACTTTGGAACATTACTCGGATGTATATCAAATTACTTTAATAATAAAGTAGTATATCCATTTCCAGGAGGCCTTGCTGGGGGCTCCTCTCTTATGCCGGGGCCCTCGTCGATCTACGACCTGGCCAGTCCAGGCCTGAGAACAATGGACGTTCATTGGAACACAGGGGTGTGGTTAATCAAGGGTAGTGCATTTTTGCAATATTTTAAGAAACTTTAGCCCATCAAAATATATATATTAAAGCCTTCATTAAATCTTAATTAAGTTCTAAAATGTAGACATGTAAGTCAGTACTAAACAGGCAAGTGAGGAAAGGCTGAATAAAATTATAAAGTCTCAATTAATTTCACTAAGTCCGTCAGTGCTAACTAACTAAAACTTTTTCAGCAGACTTCACGCACAATGGAAGCAGTTTTGAAAAGACTTGCTCAATGTATAAGACAGTGTAAAAACTTGTAAAATGATTAAAAATATTTTCAATAAGATAAAAACAGTTTTATTGCAATCCTTGATACTTTAAAATTCATTCATCCGGTTACAGACCGGGAAAAAGCCACAAGTAAGTAAAAACAGAACTTACATTATCATTTACTGTTACAAATTGAAGTATTCCTTCTGAAAAGGTAAGTGCTCACTTGAGCCGACGATTATAGTACTGTTATTATTCTTAACATTGACAAACTAAAAATGCTAAAAGAAACAGAATTAAGCAAGCAAAGCAGAGCTAAGTAAGCAAAAAAACTGAGCAGCGCTAGCCAGGCATCAAAGCTAGAAGTATTTAAATCTTAGCCGCGATCGGCGAAGTACGCTATTCCAAGACGATCGGCGTTAATCTGCATAAACCGAAAGTCAAAGTTAATTTGCATAACGCAAAAGGAAAGTGCGTTAGCAATTGTTCACACGTAAAAAACCAATGAGGTAAGAAACTTTTAAGAGATGTTTTAAAGCATTACAGGTTAAATTAATGTTATGAATTGATTGGCCGATATTGAATTACGGCAAATAAAAGAATTTTAGAGGTTAACATTTAGAATCAAATAAATGTGAACTGAAACTTGTTGACAGTTTGTATTTAAGCTTAAAAGAAGTATTTACAAGTAAAGTAAGGTAACAAGACCGAAAATAACGCTTTAATGCCTGATAGGGCTAACAAAGTCCCCCCCCCCTCTTGTTACTGTGCTATAACAAACATAGGTTTCTATTTGAATATTGAAAAAAAAAAACACATACTTCAATACACATTTTCAATACATTTTTAAATATGCCCATTAAAGCACACTTCATAACAGAATACTTATATAATACTTTCATTAGAAAAATACGATCTACTTGATCGTTAAAAAAAATTTCTATTTTTCAATTTCAGTTCATGATTCATATGAAGAATTAATATATTACATTAAATACCTTTAAATTTTTAAGAACACCAGTTCAATACAGATACTATATCGATAAATATACAAATACACAATACAAACATCCATCACCATGCAGGGGCCCCTGACTACACACATTCACACAATATTTATTAACATAGTGCAATATCAAATTAAGTATATGTATAAACACATTTGCGAACAGTCAAAAAGATTGAAACTGTTTAAAACAATGTGCAAACAGAAATTTGTATAACCATGGTATTTAATTCTAGATATGAGCTCAAAATTTTTAAATGCATGCATGAAAAAAGGATAACATTTTAAATACGTAACACTATCATGAAATACTTCAAAAATACATAAACACTTGTAAATATACACTCAGTATAACATTTAATGAATGAACATTTCAAAAAGCACTGAATATTTTAAATTTTGAAGGGTGAGCGGGACCTAGTGGCATTTCCATTTATCAAAAACGAGAGACTTACTAAATTAAAAAATAATATGCCCGCGACAAGGCCTTCCTGAACTACCACACTACGAAGACCATTATCTCCTGCAGATTCTCTGGCTGATTACATTTTCACCGGGCAAGACGCCTTTCCGGCCACTCGAATCCCGGGGAATGAATCTAACGTAGGGCAGTAAGAACATTCAGACGGGACTATTAAATTGCTTACCCGACAGAAAAAAAATTGTAACTCATCCCAATCCTTATTGGGTGGAAAAAGACTTGATACGTGTCAATGTGAAAAAAATACCCTCTCCTCTATACAAAATTTTCATTTTTCTTGGGTTTTTTTTTTTAATAAGATAGAGGGAGAAAATAGATACACATTTGCATCACTTTCATTATGAAACTTGCAAGTTCATTTTTGGTAAGAGGTTTAGTGAATATGTCTGCAAGATTTTCTTTACTTCTTATATATTTAATATCAACAATGTCCTTATAAATAAGTTCACGTACAAAAAATAACTTAACATCTATATGTTTAGTCCGATAGTTCTCGATAGGAGATTTAACAAAATCTATTGCTGCCATGTTGTCTACATATAACAGAGATCGACCTTTTGAATCTAATATAATTTTTAAACTTATGCATTCATTAACTATACGATCGAACCATAGCAATTCTTTTGCAGCTTCAGTCAAGGAAACAAAATCGGCCTCCATCGTACTGAGGCTGATACACTTTTGTTTAAAAGTTCTCCACGCAATTGGGAGTCGCCTAGTAAGACTATTTGACCGCCGATTGAAGTTCGAGCGTCCCGATTCGCAGCATAGTCTGCGTCGGAATAAGTTGTTATTTTTAAATTACTGCATGAAAGTCTTAGTTTAAGATCTCGTGTTTCATGAGTGTATCCTAGCAGTTTTAATAAACCGTTCCAGTGAATTATACCTGGGTTGCTTGTACCTGGGAACTGGCTAAAAATATTTACTGCATAATTTATATCCGGTCTGGTACAACTTGTGATAAAAGAAAGGCAGCCTAATAAATTTCTATATGGATATTGTAGCATTTCTTTTACTTCTGTTTCAGTTTGAGGACATTGGGTTTTAGAAAACACGATGCCTTTGGCTATGGGGAGTTAGGTAATAGGGACTTGGTATTCTTTAAATCTTTCATACACTTCCTCTATGTAACTTTTCTGATGGATTAGAATTCCATCATTTTCCTCGAACTCCGCTCCTAAGAGTTTACGTGTTTTACCCAAAGGTTTTAATTCAAAAAATTTGCCTACGGATTTAATACTGTCCTCAATTAAGGTGCTATTTTTACCGAAAACTACTATGTCATCAACATACAACAAAAGGACTATTTTAGATTTTAGTGTGTATACACAGTTGCACCATTCAAGCTTTTTAAAGCCTATGTTTGTCAGGACTTCGTTTAATTCCATGTACCAAACTCGGCCACTTTGATATGTAGGCTGTATAATGCTTTATTTAATTTGCAAACGTATTGTTTTCTACAAAACCGGAAGGTTGATGCATGTATACGTTTTCAGGTAATTTTGCATATAGATATGCACATTTTATATCATAAAAGGCATTTGGAAGATGTTTAAAACTATTTTAGAGGATGTTAGAAGACACAAAACATATTGAAAGCCTACCCTCTTTGTCCCAACCAAATGTTCCCCCATAATAGAAAAAACTCTCTCAACTGAGGCAGATATCTCCAAAGACATCAAGACTTCTGAAAGACATCAAGACTTCTACAGTGCGCTACTGAGTATGAACATAAGAATATTAAGGCTTCGGCACCTTTTTTTGCTAGAAATTAAGCCCTGGAGCAATTACATATTTTCTCATTGAAAAATTTCTTTCATTAATTCCCATAAAGTTACACTTTTTGTATATAACCCGCATACAAAAATATCCCTAATCAGTAAATTGTGCTCCATATTCTAATGAGGTGATGAACAAAATTTGAGAATTATGTCCTGAAAAGTGTCAAATGTATGAAGATAATATGTACTGACTTAAACCACTTTTCAGTAGCTCTGTAAGGGAAAAAAATCACATTTTAAGGGTCTTACGGATATTTTGAAAGAATATTTTACATTCAAATTCAAGTATGAACCCCAATCATCTTTGTTTGTAGATACCTCTTAAGACCTTTTATGATGAAAGGCTGAAATTTTGTACATAATCTCATTTGTGCATGGGGTACATTTTACTTATTGGGAATTTTTTTGTATGGTAGTTGTAAGAAAATTTAAAAAGTGTTAACTCTTTGAAAATTAACGAGGAATTTTTTCTTAACATAGTCTTTTCTTTTACCTTATTAGCACTTGGGGGCTATTTCTTTCTAGCACGGCGTGGTCACTTTCATGTGGCAAGTAGACACTTTTCAAGTTTCTTAGTTTATGGCTCACTTTCAATATTCTTGGCGAAATTTTCAATGTTCTTGGGACTTTCACTTTAGTGATTACACTGTGCAACCATGTTTTTTGGTTCAATCACGACTAGTGTGTCGGTGAAAGATTTTCCTATACGCACCAATCCAAAAACATTTCACCACTATGGGCTAAAACTACAATTGATGCAATTTTTCAGTAACAAAAAGTATGCGAAACAGGAGTCTATATGAGCGCTTACAGTTTATCATTATCCTCTATATGGCAGAATTGATTGAATAGATTAAGAGAAAACTGAAAATTTTATCCAGATTTTTATATACTCGAGTGCATAAAATAAAATCTGGAAGAATTTTCTGTGTTTTTTTTTTTTTTGTTTTTTTTTTTAAACATTTTTTCAATTTACATTGCCTAATTATCTTTAATAGATAAAGAATTAAAGCATGTTATCACTTTTTTGGGGCACTATGCGTGTCTGTGTCTCTACAATTTTACAAACACTAATATTTTTTTATTTCCTTGTATAATGTACAAAGAAGTATGTGATCGCAAAAAAAAAAATGGGTATCCAGATTTTTGACTACCTCTAAATTTACTTTTAAGAGTTTTTGCGAGACATCTCATTGTACGCATGTATGTATGTTCTTATAAATTCATGTACAACCATTATGACTGACTTATGTACACTCATGTCCATAAATTAAGGATAATTCAGAATCACACAGAAATTGATCTCTAAAATAAAAATTTCACCTGTGGAATGATCACACACATCTTGAAGAAGAATATGCAAATTACAGGAAACCACCAGATGGCGTGGATGGTACGTCACAATGACGAGAGTGTAAGAGAGGGGTATATAAGGAATGGTGGCAAAGAAGTAAAAATTGTTTCACAAGCGCTGTGAAAGCCTTTCAGTGCAAAAAACCGCATAGCTATAGCACAAAGGAGGCATTTGGATGATGTTTTTACGTGGCAGAATTATCGGACGACTGGAATGTGGACGTACCCAGCTGGAAGTATCCGAGGAACTTGGAATCGCCCAGAGTGTCATCTCCAGGCTTTGGCAACGATTCCAAGATGATGATAATGTGAGTAGACGTTACAGCA
Organism: Cheiracanthium punctorium; assembly: GCA_038373885.1. Lineage (NCBI taxonomy): Eukaryota > Metazoa > Arthropoda > Arachnida > Araneae > Cheiracanthiidae > Cheiracanthium > Cheiracanthium punctorium. The sequence continues at coordinate 13,698 of JAWZYV010006915.1, read as the reverse complement.
CAGGTCGCCCCCGAGTTACAACGCCGAATGAGGACCGCTATTTGGCAGTTACTGCCAAAAGAAACAGACGGAGTACAGCATCAGACCTGTCCCGTCAGCTCTCTTCAGCTACCGGTACGACAGTTTCAAGGCAGACCGTTAACAGACGCTTAGGGCACATTGGTCTATATGCTTGTAGACCTGTCAGATGTTTTCCACTTACCGCAACTCACTGTCGCCTGCGATTAACCTGGAGTAGAGAGCATGCATTGTGGACACCGCAAACAGTGGTCTTGTGTGATGTTTTTCCGACGAGTCCAGGTTTAGTTTGGAGTCTGATTCTCGCCGGACATTCATCTGGAGAGCGCCAGGTACCCGTTACCACCAAGAGAAACACCATTGAAAAGACACCGTTACGGTGGTGCAGGATGGCTCGTTTTGGGGAGGAAATATTCTTGGTTCCAGAACTGACCTACATGTTCAGAGTGTAACGATGACAGGCCCACATCTATCGGGATGTCATTCTGGAAACAACATGTACATTTGTTTTCGGGGCACCATGGGTGCTGAATTTGTGTTTTATGGATAACAACGCCCGTCCTCACCGTGCAAACATTGTAGACGAATGCCTTCAATCGGAGGATATCACCCGTATGCATTGGCCAGCATACTCACCGGACTTGAATCCAATAGAGCATGTGTGGGATATGCTTGGCCGACGAATTGCAGCCCGTCAACCCCCTCCCACCCATCTACCGGAACTTCGGAGTGCATTGCTTGATGAGTGGTGTAATATTCCCCAAGATCAGATTGATCATTTGATACTCAGCATGCCTAGGCGTTGTCAGGCCTGTATTGCATCGTCCGGGAGACATACTCCGTATTAACCATCCTACTAACCATGTTTATACTGTTTTTTTGTAAATAGGTTCATTTTTTGAAAATTTGGTCAAGGGAGTAAAAACTTGCAATTTTTATTAATTATGTCAAACATATAGCATCTTTTTTTGCTCTTTACTTTTTGTTTAATAAATAGACTTTACAAATAAGTCAAATTTGTTTTGCTTTTTTCTCTTTCTTTGCCTGAACTTCATTATCCTTAATTTATGGACATGAGTGTATTTTGATCAGTGTTTCCCTGGCGTCTGTACATATGTATGTAACTCGCATATCTCAAAAAACTATGAGCCGTACAATGTTGAAAATTTTTAATATTTAGGATTGTAAACATCTACATCCATACATTTTGCTGTATGGGCAGAAAATTCCTTAAAGTGTAATTTAGAGATATTAAGTTATTTTCAAAATTAATCAAAAGTGATATATGTTGTTTAAGGATTACAAAATGAATCTTGCCATCAAAAAATGGTATCTTTATCATTTACAATTCTACTGCAGCACTCAAAAAAAAATTCCAGCACATTACAGTCAATGGCAGTTTTTAGAGAGACATTCATCCATTTCAAGCAGAATAACATCTTACCATATGGTTAGATAATGGTCCGATGACGATCAGCCACCTCCCTCAAAACCTGCGTCAAAAGTCTCCAAACTTTGCAACTTTTGGTGTATATATGTATATATTTCATTTGCATATCTCAAAAACTATTAGTCGTAGATTGCTAAGATTTTATATACAAGATTGTTGTAACATCTAGTTGTACACTTAGATTTTTGATTCCAGTCTTTTGGAGAGTTTACAGGACCACCCCAAAGAATTTTGGTACTTGCATGTTATCCTACCGGTCTGCCAAGACGAGCGATTTTTTCGCCTAGATAAAATGCAGGTTGCTTGAAAATCATGATGGTTCTGAATACAACTGGCAACAGTTTTGCTAGCACATTTTCCGAAAAAAATAATTTGGCGGGAATGTCTACCGGGATAATATGCAACTACCAGAATTTTAATACATTAATGTCTGGACATCTTCAAACATATTATGTCTGTAGTCAGTCATTGTTTTGATCCATGCACAAAAATCTCACTATTTGTCATCCACCTTGTCAAGTTTTTGCCGAAAATATCGCCAATTTAAACGCCAAAAAAATAATTATGCATTTTTGCATGACTAAAAACCACCATTTTTCACCATAGAATGTTTAAAATTTTTGTATTTTAGAAACTATTGTAAACATGTAAACTGTGCTTTTTGATTGCTGTCGACTGTGTAATTTTATTTACAGGGTCACCCAAAAGATTAAAATACATTAAGGGTCTATAGATATGTTCGTTTCATTAAAAATCTGTGATGAATAACTATTTCAGCTGTGACTGATATCTTGCTAACTATCTCAAGCTTGTTGGCTTTTGTCACAAGTTTAGTGATTATGAAAGAGTAGATTCTAATATAGAGGTTTTAAAGGGTAAGCAACAATAAGTAGTCGTACATAAACACATCATATGGCAGTTTCAACATAAGAAACTACCTGTTTTATTTATTTATTTTTTTAATAAACCAACCACTGGTACAAAACTAGTTCTGTAAATAGAGGTCTGTGCTGCCGCCGCCGAGGTCTAGGCCGGCGCGCCAACAAAGAACACAGATTGTGTGCCACAGCATACAATCGACTTCAATACTTTTTTAAAAATTCGACCTAAACTTTTAACTGCTTATAATTTTCTGGATTCTTCTTAACCTTTTACTGGCCAATGTTTCCAATCGATAACATCAAATTAAAAAAAATTTTAAAAATTAAATTTTATCAATATTGACTTGAAAAAAATAGCAGATAAAGTTAAAAGATGACTTGATTGTTTGAAACGCAAGTTGCATCTCTATCGTTAGTGGGAAACTGGAAAAAAAAATCATAAAAATAGCCATTTTCATAAACTTTTACAGAGCTATCTTGCATTATTTAAATTTAAAAATAAATCTTTCATTGATTTTTAATATTCCACTTATTATTTAAGTCATTGGTCCACAACCCCTGGGCCACGGACTGGTCCAGGTCCTCGGATCAAATAGTACCGGGCCGCCAAGGAACATTAAATTCTTTAGATTTTATTTACTTTGGTGTATTTCTCTCGGGTTTTTGCGACTTTGTCATATTTGTGTTGATTTATACCTTTTTAACAGAAGAAATATTGTTATTCTTTTAACATTTCTCTTTTCTTATTTTTGTTTATTAAAGATTTCAAGATCATGAATTAAAATTGCTGTCATAAAATAGAGAATAAATGTTCTTTCCTCAAAACTATTCAGACACAGAGCAAACAATCGTATCTTGGTCCTTGCTATCAAAATCCTTGATGAGATCAATCTTATTATAAATATATCTTTAGTTATTTGAATAATAATAGATTAAATTAATTTAAGATATTATACTATACTTCAAAAAACTTTTTTTTACTCAATGTCAACAACAAAATTCAACAACCGCGGTTTGACAAATGCCTTAACATCACTTTATGATATTTTCCTTTTTTGGATGTAACACTGGTATTTTTATATTTTTTGGGAGGCATGTTTAAATACAATTAAATTAAAGTTATTAAATCAAAACCAATTTAAATTAGAAACATTCAAGCCCTTGCCCTTCCACCCTCAGCGGGGCGCGGTAAAATTATCAAACGTTGACCGGTTCATGGTGATAAAAAAGGTTGGAGAGCACAGATTTAAGCTACCCATCACTATATCATAGCTGCCAACCGTTCCGATTTTATCGGAAAATTTTCCACCACTATTTTTGAACAGTTTTATTTTAAATTAAAAATATGGACTTGCTTTATGCTGAAATTGCCAAGGGAAAATTAGTGGTGGGCAGGGGTCGAACTTTGCAGTTGGCCGCCAGAATCAGATTTTTAAATGGGCAAGTAAGACCACTTCTTTCTAGAAATACTGCCTGTCATCTTTGGAAGAATGCAGTGAGAGAGGTGAAACGATAGGTGTAGCCATTTACGTTACCAGTGTATTCCATGATACGAACAATTTAAATTACCGTATTTTCCGGCAGAAGCGCCGCGGCGCTTCTGAGAAAAAAGCGTATTTTTTTTTTATCTGCGGCGCTTCTAATGCAGCGGCGCTTATGGCGAAACAATTCTTTCAATGTAGAATCGACATTCTCCAAGTTTTTATTTATTTATTTATTATTGTTTTTAAATTACTTTTGGTGGGATAAATGAGCTGTTCTTTTATAGCAAGAAATGGCGCACCCTTCTGTCCGTTCCAAGACAGTCCCTCATTAAAGATCACACAGCAAAAACCTGCCTCCTCTTTCAGTTTTTTAAGTCAACTTCCAGTCTTCCGGCTAGAGGATAAAATTTTCCACTGGATTTTTAGGAACTAATGCATAAGTGTTGTTATATATACATGCACATTTCCAACTGCAACAGAGTATCAACAATACCATTAATCGCGATGATAGAAGGGGGGGGGGAGAAAGAAAGAAAACGCTAACATATTTCACCACTGCAGTGGCAGAAGAAAAGAAAAATAAACATCAGTTCAGCTCGAGCGGAAGTGTTTATCACCAGATGATTAACGAGGAAACACGGGGGGGGGAAACAAAATATGCTTTCTTTTTTACAATATTAATAAACAATTTACTATCGTAAGAGAGATATGTTTGTGAAGAAAATGTGTAATTTAAGCAAATAAGCATGGAGCAGAAACTCAAATGCATCAATCACTTAAGAGACACAGAAGCAGGGGCGGATCCAGAGAAACCATCTGGGGGGGGGGGGGGGGCTCCGTTTTTCATTAGGATGATACATTGATTTCCCAATACCTTTCTCCCAATGCATGATTAGACATGGTATGGGGAACAAGACCTGACTTAGCTTTTGCTACCACCTACATGAGTCAGTTTAATCGTTGTCCAAGTAAAGAACACTGGACTGGTGTACAGCATATACTCCGCTACTTAAAGCAGACCAAGAGCTTGAAGCTAACCTTCCAAAAGACTGGAAAGGATTTAGAAGTATTCTGTGATTCAGACTGGGCTGGAGATAAAATCGACAGACGTTCATTCAGTGGGTATATGATATTGCTTGCCGGTGGAGCTGTTTCATGGAGTTCCAAGAAACAGAGGACAACAGCTCTTTCAACTGTTGAAGCCGAGTATTTCTCAATGTGTCATGCAGCAAAGGAGGTACTGTGGTTTCAGAACTTTTTGCAAGAAATTGTAAATGAGCAGTTTCTAAAATTTCCACAGAATATATTTGTGGATAACCAAGGTGCTATTTCTCTAGCTAAAAACCATGTTACTTGAGGTGATCGGTGATTATATTTTTATGATAATCATTCCTTAGTTATGAAGAACATGGCTACAATCAGTAGAATATAAGTATATTTATTATAAAGTTAACAGAGTAGCGTGAGAAATCAACATGCTGAGACATACAACATCATGGAAACTGAGTTACATTACTTCACTTCAAATCTATATCATTTCGTGTTGCCAGATACATGACACTCTCCTCCTTATTTGTTAGATAGTACAACAAAATAAAAAAAACAATGATGAACATACCAGTTACACAATGAATATGATAAAAACAATAGATAGTAATACATTCATTTAAAACTCATCACTATATCTTTTTTTGGGGGGGGGTTATAATTCGCTTTGGTCTGGTAGACTTTATTGGTGAAGTACCAGAATTAGAAATTGGAGTGCTTTCTGAGCTAGAGGTTGACAATTCTACATTAGGCAATGTTTCACTAGTAGAATTACTCAGAGTAATTTCTTCATTAGGTTTCATTGCAATATCTAAGGCAGGTAGAATAGCATTTCTAACAGATGGTGTATTCACATTACTGTCCACTGTTGGTCCCAGTTTTGAGAAATTCGAGTCATCAGCTACATCCATCTAAGATTTTCTAAGATGGTCAGAGTGAACATAGCGAATTTTATTATTAACACTCACTAAGAAAGTATTTAAACTTATAGCTTTAGTAATTTTACCAGGATACCATTTTCATTTCTAGTAGACTTTACCCATACCCTTTCATTAATTTCAAAATTTCTCTTAACAGCATTACGATTGAAGTAAGATTTTTGATAATCTTGGTATTTCTTTTCTTTTGACAAGTGATTACTTCTAATCTTTGTGATGGTGGTTTGGGGTAAATATCTAAAAAGTAATTCAGCTGGAGTTTTTAGTGTTACTGATGAAGGAGTATTCCTGTAAGCAAAAAGTGTTGAATCTAACCTATGTTGAAAATTGTCATATTTGCAATTGGAAAGTGCCTGTCTTTTTAACATGTTTTTTACAACACAGACTGATTTTTCTGCTGCGCCATTAGAATTTGGATGATGGTGGAGGATTGGTGGAGAATTTGTTGTATAAATACCATTAGCTTTAAAAAAATTTGAAAATAATTCAGATTTAAACTGTGCAGCATTATCAGATACAATTTCATTGGGTAATCCAAAACAAGCAAATAATCTACGCAAATGAGATATTGTTGACTTTGAGTCTATGTTATTCACAAGAGAAACATCTATCCATTTGGAATAAAAATCCTTGGCAATTAAAAGATTTCTATTCTCAAATTCAGCAAAGTCAATATGTATTCTTTCAAAAGGTTTACCACTTAAGGGCCAAAAATTTGATTTGACTTTGGGAGCAACTGATCCAGGAAGTTGGCAAGGTATACATTTGTTTACAAAATTTTCAATAAGCTGATCAATTTTTGGGAACCAGAAATAGGCTCTGGCTAATTGTTTCATTCGAAAAATACCTGGATGTTCATTATGCAATAGTTCCAGTATTTTGTCATGCCAAATTTCAGGAATTACTAGCCTATTTGCCCTTAACAAGCAATTTTCTTCAATAGATAGTTCATCCATAACTTTTTTGAAATCTTGCAGCTTTTCATCAATATCAGTGGGCCAACCAAACTTAAAGTAATTCAAAACCTTTGATAAACAAGGATCAAGAGATGTTGCTTTCTGAATGTCATCATGTCTTAAGGCTTCAAAATCGGAAAAGAAGCAAACAAAATGTGTAAACTCATCAATTGAAACATCATTTTATAATGACAAAAAGAAAAAAAAAATCCTTTCCCAGATAAGAGAAGAATGGGATATGTCTCTTACTACTTACAAGCATGCATCTCAAGAATGAATGCAGGTTCAGGAAACCATCCTGTATTGTATTAGTTGCTGCATTACTTTAGTAATGAGAAATATAAAACTAATTCATTATAAACTGTTTATGTGGGATTTAACCCTTTAACGCGCAATGTATCCGCTCTGGGAACGCCAAACTCTGACGTTTTGACTATTGCCAGTCACGAAGAATAGATTTGATTTCTATAAAAATAGTGGCGGGTGACATAGCTCCACGAGAATCCTTTACTTTTTAGCACGTCATTTCCCGTACAAAAATTGTCACGATTATTTTTAACAGCCAGCTCGAGCCGTTGCCATCGCTTGAGCACAGCCAGCTGCGTCAAAAAAGGGGTCTCTAGAACTGTGGCACGCGATGAACGTTTCGATCGTCCGCCATCTTGCTGGTAGTTAAGTCGAGCGATGGCAACGGCTGCCCTTTTTTCAGCATTGGGAAAGAGTTGCGCCTCAAAAGGTTAATATCAGATATATTAATTCTAAAAAAATATATATATATAAAGCAAAAATGAATAACTATAAAGAAAATTATTAAATAAATAGTAGTTCTCCAGTAAGTTGGCCTGCAAAGGGTTTATTGACTTATATTCTAACTAGAAAATATAACTATGACTTAAAAAACAAAGGTTAAAAAAAATTAATTCTTAAATTTAAAAAGCAATAGAGAACAGCCAATCAAAAACAACATAGTTTTCAAGTGAACAATAATATACTTTTATCTATGGTCATAAAACGAATTAGGAGCCTTTTACAAACGCCAGCAGAAAAAGATAGTACTGCATTAAAGTTGAAGTTATTTTTACATTTTAATTAATTAATTAATTATTATTTTGTAATGAAAGTTTTCTTTTAGACTTAAATTATTCTGTTTTGAAATAAACTATAAAATTTAAATCCAAAAGTGTTATACTATAAAAAAAATTTTAATAACCCCCCCCCCCCCCAAAAAAAAAACCCAAACCCCAAGTACCCAATGAAACCCACCTGGGATGGTTTTTATATAAAAAAAACCCCTGGGGAATGGGGGTGTCACCCCCCTCCCATGAGGAATTTTTTGCCATACAAAATGTATATTCTTCACTCCGTTATCACACACACATATTCATGTATGTGTTTTTCAGAGTTGGGTAGTATCGCCATTCTTAGGGGTGTGCGGAAAAAACGCGAACGGTAAAAACGCCCACGGAAAAAACGCCAACATGATTCATTTAACATATGAACTATAGGCGTAGCGTCGGTTGGGGGGGGGGCACAGGGGGTCACGTGTCCCCCTGTGTCCCCCCCTGAACAATTTCGTCAATTTTTAAAAAAATAAACATGTTTGAAAATTTAAAGAAACTTCTTTTCTGCTCTAAAATTCAATATGTGACCCCCTCAAATGTTTCTTGTGCACCCCCAAAATTTCAGTAGGTCTGGAGCAGTGATGAGCCTTCCTTAGGAAGTTATTGTTAATAGGTTTTCCTAAGAGTACAATACATATGAACCATAGGCGTAGGGTCGAAGAAGGGGGGCACAGGGGGGAGCTTGCCCCCCCCCGAACAATTTCGTCAATTTAAAAAAAAATAAACATGTTTGAAATTTTAAAGAAACTTTTCTTTTCTGCTCTAAATTTCGATATGTGACCCCCTCAAATGTTTCCTGTGCACCCCCAAAATTTCAGTAGGTCTTGGAACAGTGATGAGCCTTCCTTAGGAAGCTATTGTTAATAGGTTTTCCTAAGAGCACAATATGAACCATAGGCGTAGGGTCGAAGAGGGGACACAGGGGGGGGGAGCTTGCCCCCCCAAACAATTTCGTCAATTTAAAAAAAAATAAACATGTTTGAAATTTTAAAGAAACTTTTCTTTTCTGCTCTAAATTTCGATATGTGACCCCCTCAAATGTTTCCTGTGCACCCCCAAAATTTCAGTAGGTCTGGAGCAGTGATGAGCCTTCCTTAGGAAGCTATTGTTAATAGGTTTTCCTAAGATTACAATACATATGAACCATAGGCGTAGGGTCGAAGAGGGGGGGGGCACAGGGGTTTGCCCCCCGAACAATTTCGTCAATTTTTAAAAAAATAAACACGTTTGAAATTTTAAAGAAACTTTTCTTTTCTGCTCTAAATTTCGATATGTGACCCCCGCAAATGTTTCCTGTGCACCCCCAAAATTTCAGTAGGTCTGGAGCAGTGATGAGCCTTCCTTAGGAAGCTATTGTTAATAGGTTTTCCTAAGATTACAATACATATGAACCATAGGCGTAGGGTCGAAGAGGGGGGACTGCATCCCCCTTTCCTCCCACTTCGTCTAAAAATTTTTAAACGGACGTTTGTTTTAAAATTTAAAAGAAATTTCCTTTTCTGCTCTTAAATTCGACATGTGACCCCCTCAAATCTTCATGTGACCCTCCAAATTTTCAGTTTGTCTGGGAGCGGTGATAATCCTTGTCTAAAAAAGCTATTGTTATCAGGTTTTCTAAGCATATTGTACATATGAACTATCGCAATCGGGAATTGGGGTTTCAGGGGGGGATGTCCCCTCTGTCCCCAAATCTTTTTATTTTAAACATTTGTTTGAAGGGTCGTTTTAACCGTTCCACTTAAAAATGCAAAAAGAAACTCCAGTCTGTGACTTGAGAGAATATTTGTTTTTCTTAAAAAAAAAAAAAAAAAAAAAAAAAAAAACTTTTCACTGTCAGACTAGCTTAATTTGAACAAGGTTATTTTTTAAGCGATTCGTTTAAACAATTTTTGTCATTCCCAATAGGTTGTGGTTTTAAATTCTTTCTAAATACTAGGTTTTCTTTAAAATATTTATTTATTTATTTTTATTTTTAATGCAATGCAAAGTATTTTTTGAAAAAATGTTTTATTCGTTGAGCGAAAGTGAATAGTATTTTCCCTTTTCTTAATAATACTCTCACAGTTTTACATCAAGTTATATTAATTGTTATAATAGATTTATTGCATCTTTTTTTTTCTTGCTGTATTTTATTCATATATGAATAGTTCAATATTTGATATGTTATCCTTCTAAATATTTATACTTTATCAGTCATGCGTATTCCAGCAAGTTTTTTTTTCAGTTTATCTTAAAAGTTTAATAAGCTGTAAGTTTTATAAAGAAGAGAGCTTTATAAGATATAAATTTATCTAATAATTTTTTTTAATTTAATCAAGTACCTTTTAAATTGTAGAATAAATAATTTTTACTAATTTCATCACAATTAGTAAAAGGCTAATGTATAGGTATAGGGTTCTGGCTTACCGCGCGGCCATTTTCTCCATCTGTAATGTGAATTCTGGTTAAGACCCCTCAAAAAGTCCTCCACCCAAGGCATGTCTAAATTAAGCAGTCAATCCTTGTGTAGAAGGGGCCGTGGTAACACAGTGGTTAAGGCGTTGGACTCGTAACCGGAAGGTTGTGGGTTCGATACCGGCGTACCACTAAAGATCACCGTGTACATGCGGAGTACGTGCACGTTAAATCCGTGGTTCCGAAAGTCCTCTCGGCGGTCACTAGCAGTTTCCGAGGGGTGCCAATATTCAGAAGTCCCCACCTTCTGATGAGGTTCCAAATTGTGGCGGGAAATTACGGTAAGGACGTATATGCAGCTCTAAGCGACACATTCAGTGACGCGAGCTGTTCTCTCCTGGCAAACAATCCTTGTGTAGATCTGCCACAAAACATAAATAACTTTCATGATAATTTACAGTGAAAGTAAAAAGATTAATATATTTAATATTAAATAAAAATCATAATCACTTCCAAACACTGTTATCGAGGTTGTCCTAAAAACCCTGACCTATAGAGTTTCCTTTTTTAAATGTTGATCATATAGAATAAATTACATAGTTATTTTATGGTATCAAATAAAATTTTCTGAATATTAAATGTAAATAAATAAAAACATGTATTTTTTATACAGCCCTCTTTCTTCTAAGAAGGCTTACAGATATGTTTAATTAAAGTTGGTGAGGGGCAATAAGCTTTGCTATATCAATAATAGCAAAAACATAATTATTAAAACTATTCTAACAAAACTAATTAACCATTGATTTTAATCAGTGTTATAAATAGCCACTATTTTATATTTTAAGAAATAAGTTTTAAATCATTTTTAAAAAGTTTCCTGTAAAAAGGGGTTTTTAGCATTTAGAAATGAAAATTTGTTTGAAAAGTTACAATTACACTAACATTTAATTTGAAGAGTTTGTTTTAAGTTGTTTTGTTGACTTGTTAATACCATAACTTAATAAAAATAAAAGCATTTTTAAAATAAGAGTATTCATGCTTAAAATGAATATTTTTAAAAACAAAAATATGTATACATAAATATATACTGATAAATCATTCATTATTCTAATAATTTAAAACCGAAAGCTAACAAGATGAATCAGAAGGAATTATGATGAATCAAAATAAAATCTTGCACTTATAAAAAGAAAGCCAGTAAACATAAGCCATGGTTGGTAAGGAATAAACTGAAGGTCAGAATTTATTACAGAGAACGTGCATGTTACAGCGGTACGATAGGATATTCTTTTTTAGGGTGGTCTTGGTAGGTGAGAGATGGTACTTAAAATTTTCGCAATTGCTACAATTTGTTGCGGAATGACTAGTTCTGGTCCTTGTCCTAAGAATACAAACAAATTGAACATTCAGTTTGTTAAATTAGTATTTAATTAATTAAACTTGGTAAATTAATAATTCATTAATTAAACTATTTCTCTATTTTATTATGTACAGGAGAATTTTTTACTCTCGTGCATTTTTAAAGGTGAGAAGGTGTAAAGGCAAACACTCCCCCCCCCCCCATTCTTTAAAAAAAATTGTGATCAATTTCAGTTAATTAAAGGCACATGGCTGTAATCTACTAAATATTTTGATTTTAATTTGTATATGTTTTAATGTCATTTATATAATTTATTACTGTTTAGATCACATAAAACTAGGAAATAAAAATGATTTAAATACTCTAGGAGAAAAATCAAATTATTACGAGTTTAAATTTCATTCAAATTTAAATAAATCGTTTGAAATCAATTGAGTTTCTATTTAACGCTAAAAATTCCCTTTTGAATATTTTGTTTAAAAAAAATCTCAATACAATGATTGTATCTTTCTCAACTGAATAATTGATATAAAAATTAATTTTTAAAACTGTGATAAAATATATTTATTACCGCACAGCTTTTAAATGTTTTTCTGGATATAATATTCTTGAATGTAAAATCTGTGCAGTACGAACCTCAATCTAAAAAAAAAAAAAACCTGTTTGTTCATGTTGCCTTAGGCGTTTTCACGCTATCTCCCATAGTCCCCATTGTCCGGGGAATCTCCCCTATTTCTTTCTTGGAAGGGGCACGGCTTTCATGACCTTGACAAGTAGCTTGACCAGCTAAAAGCAATTAATTCCTTTTTATTTAATGTTGTAAATTTCCCTGATTAATATGAAGATATATGTTCTCAAAATATAAAAAGTGGCTCCTTTACTTCAAAAACAAAAGAATTTTGGGGCATGCCAATATTTGATTAAATACCATTATCGTATTTACTACAAAATGAAATAAGTTCATGTCAATATTTAAATAAAAATTATTATTCTGAGGGGGGGGGGGATATTCTTTTTTTTCTGGTTCGCGTTTTTTCCGGTTCGCGTTTTTACCGTTCGCGTTTTTTCCGTTTGGCGTTTCTTCCGTTCGCGTTTTTTCCTTAGGTCGTAAAGAAAGTTTCCCGCCACCGCAGATATGATCTCAGCAAACAGTTCGCAATGGCCTCTTTCCTCATTTTTGTCAAACGATTTTTGGCATTTGAAAGTTACGTTTTTGGTCTCGTGCCCCCATGTTTCTGGGCCGAAGGCTTTGAAAAACTACCAAAACGTTGGCAGAAAATCATAGATGTGGGTGGTGATTACTACCCGCATTAACGTTTTGTTGGCGGAAAACTTTCGTTACAACCTGATTCATCTATTTTCAAAATACATTTGCATCTTGTATATTTTGTATTTTCAAAATACAAAAAAATACATTTTATATTCTGACATTAAATTAATCGTAACACCAGAGATTGCTCAGATAGCATGTGCAAATGAAAATTATAAAATCGCTGACTTTCACCCCCCCCCCCCCTTCTCTTGATGCAATTTATGAGTCGCACTAGAATTACACGCAGTATTGTCACTGAAGAAGTGTTAGGATCTCTCGTGATCTTTAAATTTAACTAAACAGGAAAGGGAAAGAAAAGCCTTTTATACTCCTGTTTAAAACACAAACAGTATATTTGTCTAGGAATGTATCTAAATTCCCACTGTATATGAAACCAAAAGTTGTAAAAATATTTTTAGGTAGTATTTATTAGATTCTTTAAGGGAATTTTCGAAATGTGTTGCGAAGTTCTAGAAAATAAGGCTGCCAGTATTTCTATAGTAGTATAATGGATTCTTGGTCATTGTGATTAAGAGACAAAGTTACACGAAGGCTGTCAGCCGTAGGGGGGGATGCCTTGGGTGGGGAACTTAAGGGGTTATAAGGCGCATTCGCGTTACATATGGAGTGAACACACACCACATTCTAGATCATTAGAGCAACAGCTTCCCGTAATAGGATGGGGTGAATCAAATTTTCATTCTAGATGATTTTGAAACCTTTTGCGCAAATCTTAA
>JAWZYV010006913.1:0-24071 GCA_038373885.1 Cheiracanthium punctorium | reverse complement strand
GTTGTCGAGTTTCTGATGATTGTTTTCCCTTTGGTTTAGTATACCCATGGCAAGGGTAAATTTTAGTCTTTTGTGTTTTAACGAATTATTCTAATAATCAAAGTAGGCAGCAGCAGGGGATCCAGGGGGGCACATGCCTTTGTATGGGAGCCCCCCCTTACGCCATGCCACTGCGAACATCCCCACTTCCGACTTGTTTTTTTTTCCCTCCGGAGGACGGTGGTTTTGACGAGTGGCATGTGAACGCTTGCTTTTAGAATTGCCTGACATTAGTGCGCCGGTGTTTTTTCTGCGCTTGGGGATGGTGCGAGACGAAAGGAAGGTAACTATACTCGTATGTTCGCGTTTTTATATTTCTCGGAGTTTGCAAGGCAGCGAAGCTCACTCTGCTGACTGTCAATGGTTCCGTGAATTTAAATTGTCGAGATGAATGAATTTCGCATTTCTGAGGGGATGAGTGATCGACACGTATGAACGTTGTCGAGTTTCTGATGATTGTTTTCCCTTTGGTTTAGTATACCCATGGCAAGGGTAAATTTTAATCTTTTGTGTTTTAACGAATTATTCTAGTAATCAAAGTGTGGGGGGAGCAAGCAAATATCTTTGGAAGGTATCTTGAGCTTTCGAAGGTTTTCTTTGAATAATATTTCCTTCTTTTGAATAATTTGTATTTGTTCGTGCCATGAGTTTTGGAAGGTTTTCTTCCAGAGACATTTGCCATTTTAAAACTGTGTTTATATTGTATATTAAATTTTAATGTATGCCATCTAAGAATGCATTGTGTGATAATTCAGAGTTCATTACGTGATAATGTTTTGATTCGGTGAGTGAGTTGTGTTTTGGAAGGTTTTCTTCGAATAACATTTAATATGGCAAGCTGTTCAAATTGTATACTAAAGTTTAATGTTTGTGCGCTTCGAAACCGACAGTTCGATTGCCGCTGCAGGCGTTCAAGAGGGTGGGAGAATTGGGGGTGGGCGAGGAAATATCTTTGGAAGGTTTTCTTCCAGAGACATTTGCCATTTTAAAAACTGTGTTTAAATTGTATATTAGCCATCCTCTTGAGCTTTCGAAGGTTTTCTTTGAATAATATTTCCTTCTTTTCAATAACATTCATACTACATTTCATTATCTGCCCGTATGCGAGAATAAGTTGTATTTGTTCGTGCCATGAGTTTTGGAAGGTTTTCTTCCAGAGACATTTGCCATTTTAAAACTGTGTTTATATTGTATATTAAATTTTAATGTATGCCATCTAAGAATGCATTGTGTGATAATTCAGAAATCATTACGTGATAATGTTTTGATTCGGTGAGTGAGTTGTGTTTTGGAAGGTTTTCTTCGAATAACATTTAATATGGCAAGCTGTTCAAATTGTATACTAAAGTTTAATGTTTGTGCGCTTCGAAACCGACAGTTCGATTGCCGCTGCAGGCCGTTCAAGAGGGTGGGAGAATTGGGGGTGGGCGAGGAAATATCTTTGGAAGGTTTTCTTCCAGAGACATTTGCCATTTTAAAACTGTGTTTAAATTGTATATTAGCCATCCTCTTGAGCTTTCGAAGGTTTTCTTTGAATAATATTTCCTTCTTTTCAATAACATTCATACTACATTTCATTATCTGCCCCGTATGCGAGAATAATTTGTATTTGTTCGTGCCATGAGTTTTGGAAGGTTTTCTTCCAGAGACATTTGCCATTTTAAAACTGTGTTTATATTGTATATTAAATTTTAATGTATGCCATCTAAGAATGCATTGTGTGATAATTCAGAAATCATTACGTGATAATGTTTTGTTTCGGTGAGTGAGTTGCGTTTTGGAAGGTTTTCTTCGAATAACATTTAATATGGCAAGCTGTTCAAATTGTATACTAAAGTTTAATGTTTGTGCGCTTCGAAACCGACAGTTCGATTGCCGCTGCAGGCCGTTCAAGAGGGTGGGAGAATTGGGGGTGGGCGAGGAAATATCTTTGGAAGGTTTTCTTCCAGAGACATTTGCCATTTTAAAACTGTGTTTAAATTGTATATTAGCCATCCTCTTGAGCTTTCGAAGGTTTTCTTTGAATAATATTTCCTTCTTTTCAATAACATTCATACTACATTTCATTATCTGCCCCGTATGCGAGAATAATTTGTATTTGTTCGTGCCATGAGTTTTGGAAGGTTTTCTTCCGGAGACATTTGCCATTTTAAAACTGTGTTTATATTGTATATTAAATTTTAATGTATGCCATCTAAGAATGCATTGTGTGATAATTCAGAAATCATTACGTGATAATGTTTTGATTCGGTGAGTGAGTTGTGTTTTGGAAGGTTTTCTTCGAATAACATTTAATATGGCAAGCTGTTCAAATTGTATACTAAAGTTTAATGTTTGTGCGCTTCGAAACCGACAGTTCGATTGCCGCTGCAGGCCGTTCAAGAGGGTGGGAGAATTGGGGGTGGGCGAGGAAATATCTTTGGAAGGTTTTCTTCCAGAGACATTTGCCATTTTAAAACTGTGTTTAAATTGTATATTAGCCATCCTCTTGAGCTTTCGAAGGTTTTCTTTGAATAATATTTCCTTCTTTTCAATAACATTCATACTACATTTCATTATCTGCCCCGTATGCGAGAATAATTTGTATTTGTTCGTGCCATGAGTTTTGGAAGGTTTTCTTCCAGAGACATTTGGCATTTTAAAACTGTGTTTATATTGTATATTAAATTTTAATGTATGCCATCTAAGAATGCATTGTGTGATAATTCAGAAATCATTACGTGATAATGTTTTGTTTCGGTGAGTGAGTTGCGTTTTGGAAGGTTTTCTTCGAATAACATTTAATATGGCAAGCTGTTCAAATTGTATACTAAAGTTTAATGTTTGTGCGCTTCGAAACCGACAGTTCGATTGCCGCTGCAGGCCGTTTAAGAGGGTGGGAGAATTGGGGGTGGGCGAGGAAATATCTTTGGAAGGTTTCCTTCCAAAGATATTTGCTGTTTTAAAAATGTGTTTAAATTGTATATTAGCCATCCTCTTGAGCTTTCGAAGGTTTTCTTTGAATAATATTTCCTTCTTTTCAATAACATTCATACTACATTTCATTATCTGCCCCGTATGCGAGAATAATTTGTATTTGTTCGTGCCATGAGTTTTGGAAGGTTTTCTTCCAGAGACATTTGCCATTTTAAAACTGTGTTTATATTGTATATTAAATTTTAATGTATGCCATCTAAGAATGCATTGTGTGATAATTCAGAAATCATTACGTGATAATGTTTTGTTTCGGTGAGTGAGTTGCGTTTTGGAAGGTTTTCTTCGAATAACATTTAATATGGCAAGCTGTTCAAATTGTATACTAAAGTTTAATGTTTGTGCGCTTCGAAACCGACAGTTCGATTGCCGCTGCAGGCCGTTTAAGAGGGTGGGAGAATTGGGGGTGGGCGAGGAAATATCTTTGGAAGGTTTCCTTCCAAAGATATTTGCTGTTTTAAAAATGTGTTTAAATTGTATATTAGCCATCCTCTTGAGCTTTCGAAGGTTTTCTTTGAATAATATTTCCTTCTTTTCAATAACATTCATACTACATTTCATTATCTGCCCCGTATGCGAGAATAATTTGTATTTGTTCGTGCCATGAGTTTTGGAAGGTTTTCTTCCAGAGACATTTGCCATTTTAAAACTGTGTTTATATTGTATATTAAATTTTAATGTATGCCATCTAAGAATGCATTGTGTGATAATTCAGAAATCATTACGTGATAATGTTTTGATTCGGTGAGTGAGTTGCGTTTTGGAAGGTTTTCTTCGAATAACATTTAATATGGCAAGCTGTTCAAATTGTATACTAAAGTTTAATGTTTGTGCGCTTCGAAACCGACAGTTCGATTGCCGCTGCAGGCCGTTCAAGAGGGTGGGAGAATTGGGGGTGGGCGAGGAAATATCTTTGGAAGGTTTTCTTCCAGAGACATTTGCCATTTTAAAACTGTGTTTAAATTGTATATTAGCCATCCTCTTGAGCTTTCGAAGGTTTTCTTTGAATAATATTTCCTTCTTTTCAATAACATTCATACTACATTTCATTATCTGCCCGTATGCGAGAATAATTTGTATTTGTTCGTGCCATGAGTTTCTGAAGGTTTTCTTCCAGAGACATTTGCCATTTTAAAACTGTGTTTATATTGTATATTAAATTTTATTGTATGCCATCTAAGAATGCATTGTGTGATAATTCAGAAATCATTACGTGATAATGTTTTGTTTCGGTGAGTGAGTTGCGTTTTGGAAGGTTTTCTTCGAATAACATTTAATATGGCAAGCTGTTCAAATTGTATACTAAAGTTTAATGTTTGTGCGCTTCGAAACCGACAGTTCGATTCCCGCTGCAGGCCGTTCAAGAGGGTGGGAGAATTGGGGGTGGGCGAGGAAATATCTTTGGAAGGTTTTCTTCCAGAGACATTTGCCGTTTTAAAACTGTGTTTAAATTGTATATTAGCCATCCTCTTGAGCTTTCGAAGGTTTTCTTTGAATAATATTTCCTTCTTTTCAATAACATTCGTACTACATTTCATTATCTGCCCCGTATGCGAGAATAATTTGTATTTGTTCGTGCCATGAGTTTTGGAAGGTTTTCTTCCAGAGACATTTGCCATTTTAAAACTGTTTATATTGTATATTAAATTTTAATGTATGCCATCTAAGAATGCATTGTGTGATAATTCAGAAATCATTACGTGATAATGTTATTATTCGGTGAGTGAGTTGTGTTTTGGAAGGTTTTCTTCGAATAACATTTAATATGGCAAGCTGTTAAAATTGTATACTAAAGTTTAATGTTTGTGCGCTTCGAAACCGACAGTTCGATTGCCGCTGCAGGCCGTTTAAGAGGGTGGGAGAATCGGGGGTGGGCGAGGAAATATCTTTGGAAGGTTTTCTTCCAAAGATATTTGCTGTTTTAAAACTGTGTTTAAATTGTATATTAGCCCTCCTCTTGAGCTTTCGAAGGTTTTCTTTGAAATCAATATACTTATTTTAAAAAAAGTGGAGAAACCCAAGGAAGAAACTTCGAAAATACCATATATTCTATTATTGCAGAATCGGAGAAGGAAGAAAGAAAGAAAAAAAAAATGAGAACGCGCCAAACAGACATGTTAAGGAAATTCGAATCCGCGTACTTTGAACACGCGAACGAAGCACACTAAGACTATTCGCAGAATTATTTTTGTACACGTGGACTAAAAGTACCTGCGACTTCGCGTAACTTATCGCCTCTTCTTTTTCCGTTTTTCTTCTGCAATATCGGGAATCGCCTTTTCGTGCAAAGAAAGCATGAGGAAGAAAAAGGATTAAAACTAGCAAATAATTAAAAGTAAATGTTACAGCATTTGAAAGAAAAAGAATGCAAGAAGCGAAAAAAATCTCAGAACGCGCGAACGAGGCACATTGCAAGAGAAATCGAATCCCGGAACAGAAATTGGCAACCTTTAAAAGCGCAAATTCTGACACACGCGAACAAAACACATGCAAAAAAAAACTAGTCCCAGGTCACAGAACACGGAACAGGAACGAAAAGTAAAAACAAAATTTGCGACAGGAGATGAGTGCAGCGAAGCCGCACAAACCTTCCTGTCAAAGGATGAGTCTCAATAGATCGCAGTATGGTGGCTGCTCTTCTACGTACGACACCCAGACAAGTACCTAAGTCGTCTACAGACGATTTGGCGCTGCACGTCACACTACAGGGTAGGCAATAAGAGACGGGAGCGCACGAGTCTAGGCGGCTCCTGGATGCCTCCATTCGTATAGGCCTCGTCGCAGGGCTAGTCCCGAAGGATGTACGACCTGCTAACGCTGCCAACGACATGCGCGGCACGAACGGTATCGTTGCGGTGACTAGACGGGATCTCGACTTAGAGGCGTTCAGCCGTAATCCCACGGATGGTAGCTTCGCCACTGGCCATCGGCCAAGGACATGTACAAGTGTCCGAACTGCGGTTCCTCTAGTACTGAGCAGGATTACTATCGCAACGACCAGCATCAGTAGGGTAAAAACTAACCTGTCTCACGACGGTCTAAACCCAGCTCACGTTCCCTATTAGTGGGTGAACAATCCAACGCTTTATGAATTCTGCTTCATAATGATAGGAAGAGCCGACATCGAAGGATCAAAAAGCGACGTCGCTATGAACGCTTGGCCGCCACAAGCCAGTTATACCTGTGGTAACTTTTCTGACACCTCTTGCATAAAACTCGTAAAAACAAAAGGATCGATAGTGCCCCGCTTTCGCGGTCCGTATTCGTACTGAAAATCAAGATCAAGCAGCTTTATGCCCTTATTACTCTACAGCGAGTTTCTGTCCTCGCTGAGCTCGCTTAGGACACCTGCGTTACCTTTGACCGATGTACCGCCCAGTCAAACTCCCGCCTGACATGTCCTCGGAGGGATCGAAGGCCGACACGAGATCGGGCCCGCTTAAAGCTAGAAACGTGACCTGCGAGGGGTCGCTCTCAGCTTACCTGAGTCAGTAAAGACACGATGAATGGGAGATGGTATTCTACTGTCGGCACGAGACGGACTCCACATATACATACACTCGCTTCATAGTCGCTTCATCACGCGGTCTGTCTAGAGTCAGCTCCACCGGGTTTCGTTCTCACGCGATTTTTCCCAAGCCGTCCCTGGGTGTGTAACGCTACGAATAGGAGATAGGACAGTTGGGAATCATCTCGTTTATCCATGCACTGCGCGTCACTATATAGATGACGAGGCAATTGGCCTGTCCTTCTGAGAGTCAATAGGTACTCCGCCGCTTTACCCGCGCTTGGCACTGATGTCATCTCTTATGTGACTTCAGGAGCATGCGTAGCACGAACAGCTCATTGCGTCAACACCGATCACGGCCATCGCAATGTTTGTTTTAATTAGGACAGTCATCGATCCTGCGTACGCTGTCCAGTTCTGAGATCGGCGCTAGTCGCCGCCGACACAATCGGAATACCCCAACGAGAGTGGTTCAGTTGCACAGCTGAAGGCATTCCAGGGCAGGCCCGAGCTGTTGCGGCCATGATCCGAAGGATCGCTCACAGTGTTTCGCCCAGTCCGCGTGTATCAGGGCCACTCCGCTTACAGGACCCAGCCCGAGCGGCCGGCGCTCCTCAGTGCCACTCCAAGTTCCCGACAGTTACGGCTCGAATTGCCGTGACTTCCCCTTTACTACATTGTTTCTATCGACTAGAGGCTGTATGCATACCCTTGGAGATGGCGAGTTTGGGTAACGGGTCGGCACGACAGTCACACCTAACTCCCCTGGACTTGTGCTAGGGGCCGACTGAGGCGGACTCGGACACCGCAATGCAGCGCTCGGATGGCTTTTAGCGGTACTGCGATCACCCGATGCGCCGTACGTAGCCGATTCCGGACACGCACCCTTATCAAAGAAAAGACAATGCTTTCCGGGTCCCCTCCGTGGCGTCTGCGATTCGGTTGCGTCGCTCGGCACTATGGGCGAAGGCCGAGTCTCCGGTCCGGGATGTGGGAATATTGAACCCCATGCCTATTGCGTCAGTGCGGGACTGCACGCAAGGTAAGGGCCCGCTGCGGACGGATTTCTCGATCCTTAGTGACCGACTGACCCATGTCTCACTGCGGTTCACAATGGAACCCTTCTCCACTTCAGCCTCAAGGTTCCCACTTGAGTAATTGCTATCGACCTCACAAGATCTGACCGGGAGGCCAGCGCTGGCTCGGCGCGCACCTTTCAACGCCTTCGCGCCGCGACCCTCCTACTCACTGCTGCGCGTATACCCTCACTAGAGAGCTCTGCGCAAGCGGCGGGTCTGGGTCGACGTGGAGCGCCATCCCTTTTCTAGGGCTAGTTGCTTCGCGCAGGTGCGTTGTTTAACACACTCCTTAGCGGATTCTCGACTTCCATGGCCACCGTCGCTGCTGTCTGGAGAAACTACACCTTTCATGGAGGTGCATCTCAGTGAGCGGTCTGCCTCGCAGCGCCGGTAACCCTGCGATAGTGATTCATCCCACTGCGCCAGTGCTCATGCTTACCATTAGTGGCCCACTGGGCTCATCTCATCCTGAGCGTCCGGCCTTCGATTCAAGCAAGGCGGAATTTCACCTATTTAAAGTTTGAGAATAGGCTGAGGGTCGTTTCCGGCCGCAAGGCCTCTACTCATTCGCTTTAACGGCTCGGATGAGACTGAATATCGAGCGCCAGCTATCCTGAGGGAAACTTCGGGACGGACGACTGCTACTAGATGGTTCGAATTCGTCTTTCGCCCTAGGACCCTGGGGGGGGACGATCGATTTAGCACGTCCTAGCACCGCTGCGGACATCCACCTGGTCTTGGTTTCTTCATCGACCCGTTGAGCAGGAGTAGATCCAGCTCTCTGCTCAGAGTTGTGTTTCAAGTTTTCTGGTCGGGGACTCTAGGGATTTTTCCTCCCTTGTCTGTCCTTTAGGCATAATTTCGAGGAGTTTTGTCAGAGATTCTCCGTTTCGCGCGGGAAGAAGTTTTGAGGTTGAATGTCGGTTCGCTCTCGCCCCTAAGCCGTGCGTGGGACTCCCCACGGGGGTGTGAGTCATACCTCAGTCGAGAAGGTCAATGATCCGCAGTTCGAGCGTGTGATCTTTACTGATAGCGGCGGTCGCTCCCGGCGGGGGAATCCGTCCGTCGCAGGGGCGGACGCTGTGGAGCGCCTCAACAACCTCAGCCGCCGGCAGGAAACGTCGTGCTAGGGAACCTCAAGTGCAGGCGGACTGGTCCCGCAACGCGGCGTTTTAATCGGGGACAGCCTTCTTCATAGCCTGTGCGGCGCCCTAGGGCGCACGCCCTCCACCTGTTTTCAATCCTGTCGATCTAGGCGTGGGCGGCGCGAATTCACCTTTTTTTCACAAGGGCAAGCCTACGAGGCACCTCATGTTACGTTACCGTTTAGAACGCTTAACGTGTTTGCTGAACGGAAGCCTGCTGGCGTGATCTCGGAGTTATTGGAGTTTTTTTCATCGCTCCTCGGTGCTGTTCTGTTGTGCTTACGACATACTTGGTAATGAATCCTTCCGGCAGGTTCACCTACGGCAAACCTTGTTTACGAGCTTTTAACATTCCATATCTAAGAATGATTCCAAAGTTTTTGGTCAATCTTTACCGGTGCACGCCGGGCACTGCAAACGATCCGCGAATAAGGCCGCTCCCTGAGCTGCCAGTCCGGAAGGACCTCTACACTAAATCAATTGTCAATCGTCAACGGTCAGTAGCGACGTCGGGCATGGTGTTGTACAAAGGGGCAGGGACCGTATTAGTCTAAAGGACACACGAGCTTGCATGACTCTGTGCTATACTTAGGGTAATTTCCTCGTTCAAGTGATAAACATAATTACCATTTCCCTATCCTCCTAAGCACGCAAGGCAGTGTTCAACGGAGTTACCCACGTCTGTTCGGACAGGTTGTGCACGCACACGTGATTCCTGCAAATGCCTTAGCAGCAGCTGTGCAGGCACTCCGCGAACAGCTATGTTGGGTTTCTCCACGAAGGGCCTCACAGACCCTGTTACACTTGCTCTGTCTCGTTCGCCGGCTAAAACGCCGCTTGTCCCTCCTAAGAAAGAACGCCGGCAGAAGTGGACGGGACGTTATTTAGTCGGCTAGTAGAGTTTCGTTCGTTATCGGAATTAACCAAGACAAAATCGCTCCACAACACTAAGAACGGCATGCACCACCACCACAGAATCACGATAAACCTCGGTCTTAATCTGTCAATCACTTCCTGTGTTCCGGGGCATTGCGGGTAATGTTTCTCCCCCGTCGTTGATGGTGTTCAAATTAACGCCGCAGGCTCCATTCTTGGTGGTGCCCTTCGTCAATTCCTTTAAGTTTCAGGCTATTGCAACCATACTTCCCCGGAACCCAAAAGCCTTTGGTTTCCGGAAGCTGCCCAGGCGTGTATCTTTGAGGAACACACAGCCGGATCGTGAGGCTGGCACTCGTTTATGGTTTAGAACTAGGGTGCGTATCTTGATCGGCCTCTCGAACCTCTACTTTCGTTTCTTGATTAATGGAAACATTCTTGGCAATAATGCTTTCGCAGTAGTTCAGTACTTGCGGACGGGTCCAAGAAATTTCACCTCTAGCGTTCGCAATACGATAGCACCCAGTCCTGTTCCCATTCCATAATATCTCATTACCTCGTGCTTTTCCGAACAACAACAAAAATAGAACGAGGGTAACTAAATGACCATCTAATTCCATGCACCATTAATTCATGGCGTCGCGCCTGCTTGGAGCACTCAAAATTTTTTCAAACGTTAACACTTGCCGGGACTCACCAGGAAAATACTGGGAAGATCCATCAAGAGGAAAAAAGGCTGGCTGTTCAGGCAACAAGCGGCTCAAGCACCGGTAAGTGGGACCGCTCACGTCTGGCATCTGAGACTCCAACATCACGAGCTTTTTAATCACGCAAACAATTTAATATACAGCGAATTGGAGCATCAGGAATTTCCACGCGGTCGAGCTGGCATAGGACTTGGCCCTTCCAATGGATCCTCGTTAAAGTGATTTCGTGTTGTATCTCATTCCAATTACGGGGTCGCAAAAGAGTCCCGTCATTGTTATTTTTCGTCTAACTACCTTCCCGTATAAACTGGGCGTGCGGTTAATTTGCGCGCACTGCTGCTCTTCTTGGTCTGGGGTAGCCGTTTCGCCGGACTCCTCTTCTCGGGAATCGGGAAAAAAACCTGATTTTCCGCCGTACCCGTTACGACATGGTAGGGCGCGTAATCAAACTCCCATCGGAAAGTTGGAAAGGCAGCACACTTGGGTAAAGATACGTCGCGGGACATGGCCGCGATGCGCAGTCAAGGCCCAACCAGAGATTATTTACAGAGTCCACCACACGTCGTACGGACGGAACGATAGGTCACGAATTGTGTTTTGGTCATAATAAAAGCAGGTCGTCCCCGATCGGTCACGGTAGCATCTTGCTGCATGTAATTAGCTCTAGAATTGCCACAGTCTCCAAGTACGTACGGTTACGATCCCAAGGGAAACCTAACCAATACTGATATTAATAGCGCCAATTCGCGGTTTTGGGCCTTAATTTTACGGACTGTACTTTGGGGACTTGCATGGAGGTATATCTTTGAGGGCAAAGATATGACTACTGGCAGGGCTATCAACACGGTATCTTCTCCGTCAAAGCGAAGGTTTTCGGTACCTCGCAGCCGAACTTCGAAATCCTCCGACAAACTTCGTGGGCGCGGCTCTCCGAAAGGGAAGAGGCGCGGTGGACCCCCGCAGCGGGACTGGGGGGGATCCACGTTTTATCATCACAGTGCGAGGAGGATTCTCCGTCATCGCGTTCGGTTAAGCAAGTTCGAAACTCAATCGCCGTCCCGGCGGCATCAGGCCGGGAGGTTTTGGTTCGTGGGGCGTCGAGCGGTTTTGTGCGTCGGACGCAGGGGCCAGAACCCTTCATCTCAAACCACGCTCCCTCCTTAGCGACTGCGGCACTCAGTCGAGACTCTGAAGACTCTCGCCGTGGGAAAGACTGAAGATTGGAAACACAGACCATTCTCATGGAATTCTTTTGCGCGTTCTGGTGTTTCAAAGGCCTCTTAAAGCCTTCCTACCATCTAAAAGGGGCAGTGTAAGGTTTAGAGATCCGCGCTATGAATTTTCATGACCGATCCGTGCATAGTCCTGAAGTTGATGCGCTGCTGCGCCACTAGTACGTGAAGTAACACCTAAATGAAGTCAGAGATATATTCTCCATGCTCAAAATGTGTTCCAGTATAAATTTTTATAGCGGTCGGCCCAGCGGTATCGAAAGTTGATGCGTGCAGCGGCCATAGCAGTGAGTAACATTCTAACATGAAGCTAGCGTATCTTCTCCATGTCAAATATGTCAGTAGAAAATTTTTATAACTGGTCGTCAGCAGGTAATCAGAATGTTGATGCGCTGCAGCGACCTAGTAGAGCAGAAACATCTAACTGAAGTAGAGTATATTCTCCATGCTCAAATGTGTCAGTATAAATTTTTTATTAGCGTCGCCAGGGTATCGAAGTTGTGTACGGCGGCTGCAAGCGCCACCTAAGCAGTGAGAATAACATCCTAAATGAAGATCCGGAGTATAATATCTCCATGGCTCAAATATGTCAGTAGATAAAAATTTATTTTATAGGCGGTCGGCCCAGGCGGCTATCGTAAGTTGATGCATGTATGGGCGGCTGCAGGCGGGGCCACCTAGGCAGTTGAGGTATCATCTAAATGAAGTTCGGAGAGTATTATACAATTTCTCTACATGCTCAAATGGTGTCAGTATATGGGGGGAAATTTTTTATAGCGGTCGGCCCAGCGGTATCGAAGTTGATGGCGCTGCAGGCGCCACCTATGTAGTGAGTAACATCTAAATGAAGTCAGAGTATATTCTCCATGCTCAAATGTGTCAGTATAAAATTTTTATAGCGGTTCGGCCCAGGCGGTATCGAAGTTGATGCGCTGCAGCGCCACCTAGCAGTGAGTAACACCTAAATGAAAGTCAGAGTATATTCTCCATGCTCAAATGTGTCAGTATAAAATTTTTATAGCGGTCGGCCCAGCGGTATCGAAGTTGATGCGCTGCAGCGCCACCTAGTGGTGATTAGATCAAAAGTACAGAGAATATATTATTCTCTCTTCAAATGTGCAATTATAAAAAATTGTAATGGCCGATCGGTACCAACGGCATAGAAGTTTATGCGCTGAGCGCCGTTCTAGCGTCGAGTGTACAGGCAGAACGGCCTAAATCTAAAACTATCGTACGTCATCAACTGTCCATGGTACTAATTCTTCATCAAAACGGTATTTTCACAGCAAGGGTCCAAAGGACAATAGAACACCGACGCTCTTCAGCGCCACTTGCGGCAATTTATGGCTCAATATGGGACTGAGCGTATTAAAATTTTCCTCCGTGTTTAACATATCCCTAGGTACGAAATTTACCGGTCATAAGGATAGATCGACACGGTTTTGTCACAGACGAGCGAGGTTGAACAGAATTTCAGACGCTCTGGCAGGCGCCGCCTAGAGGAAAATGGATAGTGTGAAAAATATCTCTCGTGTTCCAATTATCCAAGCGCCACAAATTTTCGTCACAAAATCGGCTTGAACGGTATTTTTCGTAGCACGCAGTTGAACGGAATAGAGAACATTCCGAACGCTCTGCAGCGCCGCCTAGAGGAACAATGGATAGTTGGAGTGAAATATTCTCCGTGTTCCAATATCCAACAGCGCACGAAATTTTCGTCAAAATCCCATTGAACGGTATTTTCGATAGCACGCAGTTGGAACGGAATAGAAATCTTCGTTTCTGCAGCGGCCACCTAGCAGTCCAAGTTCATATCACAGAAAAAAACGGATTAGCGCGCAAAAGCGTTCTCCAGTGCGCAAATATCCGGTTCGTACACAATTTTCATCGGAATCTGTATGTATCGGTATTTTTTCACACACGCAAGCGGTCCGAAGGAATAAGAACACCGACGCTCTTCAGCGTCACCTTGCGGGCAATTTATGGCAAAATGGACTGAGCGTAAAAAATATTCTCCGTGTTTAAATATTCCCTAGGTACGAATTTTCGTCAAGAATCGAGTCGAACGTTTTTTTCAGCGGAGCAGCGTTGACACAGAATTCGGCCAAGCTCTGCAGCGCCGCTAGAGGAAAATGGATAGTGTGAAAAATTCTCCGTATGTTCAATATCCAAAGTCGCACAAATTTTCGTCCAAATCGCTTGACGGTATTTTCGAGTAGCACGCAGTTGAACGGACATAGAAAATCGTCGTTCTGCAGCGCCATCCTAGCGCTCAAGTTACAGAAAAACGGATAGCGCAAAAGCGTCGTTCATCCGTGTCGCAAATATCCCGTCAGTACCCAAATTTTTCATCGGAATCTGTTGAACGGTATTTTCACAGCAAGCGGTCCGCGGAATAGAACCCGGACGCTCTTCAGCGCGCCACCTTGCGGACAAGTTATGGGCACAAATGGATTGCGTAAAACATATCTCTCCGTGTTCAAATATCCCTACGTCCAACATTTTTCGTCAAGATAGATAGAACGGTATTTCACAGCGAGCTCGGTTGAACGAATTCGCACGTTCTTCGCAGCGCCACACCTAGCGGCGAGCTAGAGGAAAATGGATAGTGTAAAAATATTCTCCGTGTTCAAATTATCCATGCGCACAAATTTTCGTCAAAATCGCTTTGAACGGTATTTTCGTATAGCACGCAGTTGAACGGAATAGAAGTCGACATTCTGCAGCGCAATCTAGCGTCAAGTTACAGAAAAAACGGAAAGTGTAAAAGTATTGTACGTCCTCACAAATATCCATGTGTACTAATTTTCACAGCAAGCGGTCCGACGGAATAGAATTCGATGCTCTTCAGCGCACCCTTGCGGCAAGTTATGGCAAAATGGAATATGCTTAAAAATATTCTCCGTGTTCAAATATCCTCTTCGTACCAATTTTTGTCGAGATAGATAGAACGGTATTCTCAGAGCGAGCGGTTGAAGAGCATTCGACTTTCTGCAGCGCCACCTAGCGGCGAGCTAGAGGAAAATGGATAGTGTATAAAATTATTCTCCGTGTTCAAATATCCAATGCGCACTATATTTTCGTCAAAATGCCTTCAACGGTATTTTCATAGCACGCAGTTAAACTATAGGTGACCAAACGTCCCATTTTTCTCGGGGACAGTCTCCATTTTCAGGACGTTTTTCAAATTGTCCCCTGAATGTAAAAATTGGAACTCTGGGGATCAATTTTTTAATTATTGCATTGTTTTTCAATTTAAATTGCTGTTAATTATTGCATTAATTTTAAATGTCCCCAGTTTGTGTTGCCACGAATCGGGGACATGTCCCGATTCTGACTACAAAATATCTGGTCACTTAAGTTAAACAGAATAGAAGTCGACATTCTGCAGCGCAATCTAGCATCAAGTTACAGAAAAAACGGAAAGTGTAAAAGTATTGTACGTCCTCAAATATCCTCATGTGTACTAATTTTCACAGCAAGCGGTCCGACGGAATAGGAATTCGATGCTCTTCAGCGCACACCTTGCGGCAAGTTCTGGCAAATGGATTGTTGTAAAAAATTTTCTCCGTGTTCAATAATCCCACGTACCACATTTTCGTCAAGCTAGATCGAAACGGTTTTTTTATAGCGAGCGGTTTGAACAGAAGTTCGGACGTCCTGCAGCACCATCTAGCGGCGAGCTAGAGGAAAAATGTTATAGCATAAAAATCTTCTTCCTTGATCGAAAGACTTGAGTATACCAATATTTCATGGTGTTTTCGGTTCAATAACCTCCTTAACCATTTCGAACTTTTTCTGTTTCTAAACTTTCGAAATGAAAAAAATAATCACAAATAATATCATTGTAAATGTTTATGGATGAACGTAATAAATAAACTAGCCTCCTTGAGAAATTTATGTGCCATACAAAATTTATATTCTTCATCCCTTATCACAGGACATGTATGCATATATGTGATGTTGCAGTAGTCCGTAACCCCACCCATGAAAATATTTATGGATACGCCACTGATGTTTGGCAACAGTTTGCCAGCACATTTTGAAGCAAACAATTGTTTTCGTCACCAAAATGGACCGCGGGATTGTACGTACCTTACTGATGGAGAATATTGAAGATTTTGTAATTTTTTGAAATTGCATCATTACGCTTAATCACTGCACTCAATCATTTCATCATAACGATTCGGCACACCACCTAGCACGATAACTTCCTAGCTGCATTACTCTTTAGAGAGCTAGTACAAAAAAACAGCGAACAGGAAGCCATCTGCACAGTAAGTTGTGCTATCCGCTTCAAGTATCAATCTCCAAGTATCGTATTATAACATTTAGTAGCAAGTAGTCTTGCGTCCATATTAAACTACTCAATATATTACCATTTCCTATTTTAAAGTTTTTTTTTCGTTTTTTTTTCGCAGACCCTCATTTTCTTTCCCCGAAAGTAAATGACAAAAAAAAAAAACAAAAAAAAAGTGTCGTTGGTTTGCTCGACAACGCGCGCTGTTGCGAGTGAAGCTAGTTTGAACGTCGAGTGACAATGACTCATCACTCTCAATCATGGTTTACAGGCTTTTGAAGAGAAAAAAACTGAGAGTCGCGCATTCGTTTTTAAATTGTTATTCGCAGATAACGCGTCGTTTAACTTTTTTCGACTCAGTTATTCGTTCTAGCATTTAACCTCTTTGTAATTGCTGCTTCAAGCTAGACGATCATTTTTCATGACAAAACTAGTTAAACGGACGTCTCCTGGAACAAACAGATCTCCTACGTGTTTTACCTTCAAATTCTGGATTTCCTATCATTTATGAAGCAGGAACTATCGTACTTGTGAGTTTGGGTTGTTCACCCATACTACGGACATTGAGGTCGGTTTAGGCCGAGTGACCTAGAAAACACGTGAGATCTTTCCCCATGATTTACTAATCTCGCGCCGTGGTCATGGGTTCCGATTCACTGCTTCTCTAGTGTGACCGACGGGTAGAGGTTACCTCGTACAACGGAAACTATCTTTCACACGGACCAACAACCCTTTAGATAGATTAAATAGCATAAGATTCATCTACACACTGCTTTTACGATCTTCTTGTACTCTTTTTCAATAACTATGTAAGAATACGACAAGTGTCTGCACTCCAATTTAAAGACATTAAAATTCTACTCGTTCCCTACTTTAAGAGAGATTTTCCCGGACTTTCCGATCTCATTATTATTTCCGACGTAGTACATAAAGTAGTGTTCGGTTTGCGTGACTAAGTCTGTCATCAGGCTCTTTGAAGGGACCAATTGCACTCCTCACTCAAATTCGTCTGAAATAGTTTTCCTAGATTACTTACCGTTATTATTTATTATCACAGTTCTTTTACAGACCTTTTATTTACCCTCTCTTTCTTCTTCTTCAGGAATCTCAGTCGAAGCTACATTCAGGCTGCTCCGTGCCGCGATGATGTCACCAGCTAGCCACGGTCTCCGCCAAGAGATCGCTGCACTTTTCTAGAAGAGACACAAATTTCAGCGTCTTAGGTGGAGAGGAACTGTCAGTGCCCTGAGAAAAGGTATGGCGTTACACTGAGCGGCGCTCAAATTAGACTAATCGCACTCTTCACGCAAAAGTGAGTCTTTCAGAAGGTTGCTAATTCACAAAATTATTATATAACATTCAAACTATTTACACATATCAACACCTTAAGCATATGTTATTTTAAAAACTTCTAACGAATTTAGCTGATACCACTGCAACGATAACAGACTATTATGATGCCACATTTGGTCGAGTCGTTGGCGCTAAGCTACATCTACATCACGACCACACTGCGAGTTGGAAAGCAGCGTACTCCTCTTCCTCCTCAGCGCGAGCCACGGTGCCCAAGTATTTTCCTGCGCGGTTGACAGTTATCGCCTTTCGCGCGTAACGTTGTAAGTTTCCGGCATGCAGGGCGCTTACTGTCGGGTCAGACTCCCAACCCAGAACATCTGTTGTATCTTGCTTATACTTTAATGCAATCAAGAAATGTGCCAAATACTGCTGTCTATTATACGGACTAGAAGTCGGTTGTGACACCACTTTAATCCACACGCGCTCTTCTGAAAAATTGTGAAAAACACTTTCCCATTCCAAGAGATTTCGTTCTTCTGCTACATAGAATATTCTTATGTCTACAACTCCGACAATTTCTTTGCTTCGCCCTTGTATTTCGCTTATCGATAGACTTGATTTATTTGTGAAAAGAGAAATTCAACATGGCATATATCTAGAACAACTCATTTTTAAGCCTCTATAAAAAAAAAAACATTGGCCGTTCGCGTCCTCGTCAGGGGTAGCTCCCTTAGACCCACACAATTTTTTAGTTTCCTTATTAGCATACTTAAACGATATTATTGACTATTTGTCATTTCATCGCTCATCCTTTTAAGCGTATTTTGCCTGGTTACCTATGTTGGAATTTTAATGAAGTGTAACCTATATAGGGAAACAATAATGTGATGGCATATTCTATAGGCTTACATAATATTGTAACTAATAGCATTCACAGTGTTGTGGACTCATAGTATATATATATGCATGTTAAAATTATGTCGCCTAAGTTGCATTTGATTATGTCACTCAATACAAGCGGTGATGAGAGAGTCAACATGATCAATCATTATTAGCGCAAGTTTTTATTCTTCTTTCTTATCTTGCTAAAGGGCATGGCCCATAGAGAGGTTGATATGATGTAATTTAAACATTTTTTTAAAAGTGAAATAGTGTTATGTAGTTGTCTGAAAGTATTTAAATTACTGAAACGTGGAACCTCTAAAAAACAGCATTAAGTGGAATGAGACATTTTTCACAGTGAGAAGTTCACTGAAACGGTTGAAACTTTTCACTTTTTGGATTAGCGAATGCCGCTGACATAATATTTTCTTGTTGTCATTATATTTGCAATGATCTCATGTTAGTACATATGATGCAAACTTATAAGTCAAGATTAAAATATTTTTTCTTTTCTAGATTCACATCCTGGAATTAATTCGAATTTACACATGTGAGGCGAAAATTTCTGTTTCTTACTGTTCGAAAGAATGGTCGCGGTGCACGCAGCTAGTGTAACTCATATAAGGTACAAAAGCTATTGTAAATTTAAATTTTATGTTCCTATTACATGTATTTTTTAAATTTTTTATAACTGAATTTGTAACTTATTTTGATAGCTGATATTGTTAACTACGCTATTGTAATCATGGGCGTAGCCAGAAACTTTTTCATAGGAGGGTTACGCGTACTACAACTACATATTATGTACAAGCGTGTGTTTTGATAATGTTACCAGAAAGAAACTATACCTTTATGCTATGCCCAAAAAATTCTTCAATATTGGACAAGAAGGGGGTTAGTGAGCACAACTCCCGCTGTAACATCGCGCTGAATTTGAAGTCATAGTCTATACACCTGGCTTTTTGCATACTGCGACCACTCTAAACGTATGGGCTAATGTTGTAATCACAACAAAGCGTGCAACAATTTATTATTGGCCCTTAATTTGGCGTGTTTATAGAGCTTGATTTTAATTTTTTACCAACTTAGTGCGAAAAATTCGAGCTGGGCAATCGACATGCGCGCACGGACTGAACGGCATTCCTGGGATAGAGAGCTCAAGTAGCGAGGCGTGGGTTCGAGGGCATTGCACTTGGAGTCGTAGAGGTGTTCGAGATCTCAATGGCGGTCAGTCCAAAAATTCCTAGGAGCCTAGGACTTCGTACCCATAGAATGGGGGGCCCGGAGGCTATGAACGTGCTGTACCGCTGGTGGCTTGGCATAACTCCGCGACTCTAGCGACTGAGCTACTCTGGGTACGCATTCCCAGCCCTAGATGCACTTTCTGTCAGCATTTAGGAGTGACCCGATTGCACTTTTATCCATCTTCCTCTGCAAACCACAGAATGGAACAGATGAAACAATTAATTCGTGACCACACTCCGTTACGCTGGCGGAATTTATACATAATTTAGAAAAGTGTTTTTCATCAACCTTTCAAGTTATTAGGGCAATATCGAATATTTAGGGCTGATTTTATTTTTTACCATCTATGGCGAAAAAATTCCACAACTTGGGAAATCGAACCACCCGACTGCCACATTCGTGGGTTAGTGGCTCAATGCGGCCTGTGGATTCGAGGCATGCATTGAGTCGTGGGTTCGAGGCTCAATGCGGCAGTCTAAAAATTCCACGAGCTGATGCAAAATCGTTTAAAAGCAACAAGTTTTCCAGAAGAGATTTAATCCAAAAGATAAGGCACACACGGGATCAAATGTAATCATCACATTGAATTTAATTCTGAATTGGCATGACAAAAACCTTAACAATTTAATGTAGCAAATGTAAACAGTTTTACCATGAGCTTAAATGTTATTCATTTGTTAGAGGAACGCATATGAACATTGTGGTGTATTTATTTCTTTTTGCCCAGTGGCATTTACGATTTATTTGATGAGTAAATGCTGCTGGGATGGTCATTTTTTGAATTCGGGCCTTAAGTCCAGTACCCTTGTACCAACCCATTAGAAATTTAATTTGACTAAATGTAATACCAGTTTATAATCATATTAATATGTTATTCGATTCATTTTTGGAAGAACGCCTATGAACCACTTTGTTGAGTTTTCTTATTTTTATATTTTTTTTTTTTTTTCCACTGAGATTTAAATTTTGTGATGAAGTCGATGTTGTGGACTGGTAATTTTTTGGTCGCTTTACGCCTAGTGACCTCCAAACCTTGCAAGTTGATTAGGGCAATTACTCCGAGTGTTTAGGCTAGCTTTTATTTATTTACCATCTATGGCGAAAAATTCCCCAGCAGCTGGGAATTCGAACACAACGACTACTGTCTCATTCGTCGGGTACTAGTGGCTCAATGGGCGGCCGCTGGGTTTTGCGGGGCATGCATTATGAGGTCGTCTGGAGTTCAGAGGCTCATCACTGCCGTGCAGTCTATAAAATTTCCACGAGGGCTTGATGGGCAAGAATGCAGTGTTAAAAGCAAAAATGTTTCACAGCGTTCCCCTAGAAGAGATTTAATCCTCAACAGACAAAAGGTCAGCCACCCGTGGATCAATAAGTTATCATCACTTAATTAATATCTTTGAAATGGGCAGACACACATTTACAACATATTAATGTACTAATGTAAAACATTTAACAGAATTAATGTTATTCCTATTTTTAGAAGAAACGCATGAACATTGTTTTTTTTTTTTTTTTTTCGCAGTTGCTAATATTAATAGTATTTTGATGAGTAAGTGTGGATTGTTTATTTTTTGTCCTTAGAAGAGCCGTACCCGCCTGATTAAAATTTAATGTTGCAATTTGTAAACAGTATTTGTATCATATTAAATGTTATTCATTTTTATGAAGAACGGGCATGAACATTGTTTTTTTTGTTTTTTTTTTTTTTTTTATTTCTTCACTGGAATTTAGAATTTTGCTGAGTTGATGTTGTGGATCGTTATTTTTTTTGGTCGGCTTATGGGCGCGTTCACTCTACCTTTTCAAGTTAGTTTTAGTGTTCAATAGTCGGAGTGTTTATGAGGGCTGATTTTTATTTTTTTTACTCATGCTATGGCGAAAAATTCGCACTATGCTGGGGGAATGCGAACACAACGACGTGCCACATCGTGGGTTTAGTGGCTCAATTGCAGGCCTGGGTGTTTGTAGGGCTAATGCATTGGATACGTCGTGGTTCGGAGGCTGCAATGCGGCTGTCTATATAATTCGCAGCGAGCTGATGCAATAAATCATCGTTTTAAAAGGCCAAAAAGTTTGCGCAGCGTTTCCAGTAGGAAGAGATTTGAATCCAACACAAGAAGGGGCGACACAACCTTGCGGGATCAAAGGTATCATACACTTATTTAATTCTTGAATGGCTAGACAAACATTAAAATTTGTGAAATGTACGATGTAAATCAGTTTAACGCATATTAAATGTTATTCCTTTTTTAGCAGGTAACGCAGATTTATATGAACAGTTGTTGTTTTTTCTTTTTTTTTTATCGCACTGGAATTTACGATTGTTGATGAGTGATGTGTGGATGTATTTTTTGTCGGACTTAGGCCGTTACCCCCAGTTAAAATTTATATGTAAGGGTCATTAAGATTTATATGGGCAAGTTGTAAACGATAGGTTAAGCAATGATTTCGGAGTTATATCATATTAAATGTTATTTCATTTTGTAGGAAGAACGCATGAATCATTGTGATTTTGTATGTTTTTTTTTGCCACTGGAACTTTAAGAGTTTGTGATGAGTGATGTGTGGGTGTATTTTTTGCAAATGGATTCCCGTGATTTTAAATTGTCGAGATGGAACATGAATGACTTTCGCATTCTGAAGGGCCGATGACCGTGAATCTCGACACTGTTCCACCTGGAACAGTCTAGTCTGAAGTTTCTGATGTTTGTTTTGCCTTTGTGTGTAGTATACCCATGGACTAGGGTGACAAGTTTTAATCTTTTCGTGTATGTAATCGAATTACTTCTAATACAATACAAACGTAGGCAGCAGCAGGGGATACCTGGGGGGGGCACTTGCCCGGGGAGGGGAGCCCCCTCCCCCACCTGGACCGCCATTGCACTTTCGCGAGTTACATGCCCCAACTATCGACGTCCGGGGCGGGGCGGGGGCCCGCAGGAGAGGACGGGGGTTGGGACGTGGGGCATTGGGTAGATTACGCGGGCTGGTGAGTGATGGGCCGGGTGCATGGTGGGCGACAGGGGGGGGGGCGGCAGCGTTGGGGATGGGGACTGAGGGACGCACGTTGGATGGTAGTATCGAGTCTCGTATGGTCCGCGCGTTATGTTATTTTCTCGGGAGTGATCTTGCAACGGCAAGCGAATGCTCACTCTGCTGACTGTCACTTGGTTTCCGCTGTGAAATTTAAATTGTCGAGATTGATTAATGGGATTTAGCTTTTCTCGAGGGGGATGATGTGGCATCGGGTACACGCATATGATGCGTGGTCGAGTCTTCGGTGGATTGGGGGGCCCAGGTGGGGGGTTCTAGTATCCCAGGGCTAAGGGGTAAATTCTGGAAGTCTTTAGGTGGTGTGGTAACGAAGGTGGAGCTAGAATTATTCAACTGTCAGGTCTGCGGCTGGGGTGCCAAGGAGGGGGGCATCCTGACCCCGGGGTATGGGGGGTAGCCAAAACACCCCCCAATGTGGCGCTTGCACAAGCTTGGCGGTCATGCACCACTACGGCCGCGACTTGTATTTTTTTTCCCCTCCGGAGGGTCGGATGGTTTTGACTCGAATGATGGCTTGCTGACCGCTTGCTGTTAGACTAAGTGCCCGGATCATTGTGGGGCGCCGGTGGTTTGAGTCGGCGCTTGTGGGATTGTGCGCGAAGCGTGCTGGAAAGGTCAAGGTAAACTATACTCCGTATCGTTCGCGGTTATTGTATTTTCTCAGGTGTTTGCATGGGGCAAGCTGAATGGGGTCACTCTGCTGACTGTCAATGGTTCCGTGAATTTAAATTGTCGAGATGAATGAATTTCGCATTTCTGAGGGGATGAGTGATCGACACGTATGAACGTTGTCGAGTTTCTGATGATTGTTTTCCCTTTGGTTTAGTATACCCATGGCAAGGGTAAATTTTAATCTTTTGTGTTTTAACGAATTATTCTAATAATCAAAGTAGGCAGCAGCAGGGGATCCAGGGGGGGGCACATGCCTGGGTATTGGAGCCCCCCCCCTTATGCCATGCCTCTGCGAACATCCCCCACTTCCGACTTGTTTTTTTTTCCCCTCCGGAGGACGGTGGTTTTGACGAGTGGCATGTGAACGCTTGCTTTTAGAATTGCCTGACATTAGTGGCGCCGGTGTTTTTTTCTGCGCTTGGGGATGGTGCGAGACGAAAGGAAGGTAACTATACTCGTATGTTCGCGTTATTTTATTTCTCGGAGTTTGCAAGGCAGCGAAGCTCACTCTGCTGACTGTGAACGGTTCCGTGAATTTAAATTGTCCGAGATGAATGAATTTCGCATTTCTGAGGGGATGAGTGATCGACACGTATGAACGTTGTCGAGTTTCTGATGATTGTTTTCCCTTTGGTTTAGTATAACCCATGGCAAAGGGTAAATTTTAATCTTTTGTGTTTTAACGAATTATTCTAATAATCAAATTAGGCCAGCAGCAGGGGATCCAGGGGGGGGCACATGCCTGGGTATGGGAGCCCCCCCCTTACGCCATGCCACTGCGAACATCCCCCACTTCCGACTTGTTTTTTTTTTTCCCTCCGGAGGACGGTGGTTTTGACGAGTGGCATGTGAACGCTTGCTTTTAGAATTGCCTGACATTAGTGCGCCGGTGTTTTTTCTGCGCTTGGGGATGGTGCGAGACGAAAGGAAGGTAACTATACTCGTATGTTCGCGTTATTTTATATTCTCGGAGTTTGCAAGGCAGCGAAGCTCACTCTGCTGGACTGTCAATGGTTCCGTGAATTTAAATTGTCGAGATGAATTGAATTTCGCATTTCTG